>OU343042.1:3472901-3927938 GCA_910593735.2 Ectemnius lituratus
TTCAATCGGCGAAACTGCACTCGTAACGAACAGGAAAACGTCGCTGTCTATTTTTACCGTTGCCATGCACGCGCGTCTGCCATCCTGGCAGCGGCCTTATGGGGACGCACTGTTAATACCCGCACCAACAAACACACACACACACACACACACAGACAGACACATAGATAATGTCTATGAAAGAGAGAGAGGTTTGACAGGACAGTTGTCGTTCGTCGCACCCCCGGAAGTTTCTCCGCCGCGCAGCATCCAAAGCCGGATGCAAAAGAGAAGGCTTCCGAATCTACTCTCGAATCTCGCATGACAAATCACCACCTAGAACATCCATACAAATACCTTTCGTTCAACAAATTCTATCTGATCAATTGATTTCCATACAACATATTAATTATATACTCTCAATCTAACTTCAACGAAAGACAATGAATAAATTATTCAATATCTCTCTAAAATATTACTAACACTAAATAAAATTACATTTGACTCGATTAGTTATCTCCCAACGCACAGATCGACATCTCTATCTCTTTTAACCAGGGCATGTGCGGTAGATGCAGCAGCAGCAGCAGCAGCAGCAGCAGCAGCAGCAGCAGCAGTTCCCTGTGCGTCGCACTGCACACCAAGTGTGACGTCATTGGTGGCACGTGGCTCTCCCCGTGCCGCGCGTACCCCGGTAGCCAGCCCAGGAACAGTAGTAGTAGGAGGTGGAGGAGAAGGAGGAGAGGATGAGAGAGGAGGAGAGGAAAGCCGCATTACTCGTTGAAGGCAGAAGGCCGCGCGCGCGCACGCGTTGCGGAGGTGCAAGCGCGGGGGCGGTTCTCTGTGGTGGTACCTTCGATGGCTCGACGATCGACGAGTTTGAGAGGGACGAAGAGAGGGAACGAAAATGAAACTAGGGATGGATGAGGGAAGAAGCGGGGATGCAAATGCCTAGCTAGACTCACTTAAGGTCACAGCGGCCCTGACTGCACGCGCGCGAAATTATATATATATATATATATATATCTCTCTCTCTCTATATCTCTATCTTTCTCACTCTGACACAGACTGTGCAACGAGCTTCCATTCTAGCCACAGCGAACACAGTGCCACCTACGTACCTCTGCCACAATCTACGTAGGCTATCGATGTCTTTCTCGCACGTGGCAATCGCCCTCTCGCTCACTCTATGTGCACGCGCAACCAAATAGAATGCACGCGGAAGATTTATTTCTAGTTCCGCAAGCCGTCACTCTTTCTAGGCAAGGTTTCTCGGCCGGCAGGAAGGCAGAGAGCAGCACACAGTCGTCCACGCCGACACGTACCTTGTAACGTGGAAGGCGCGTGCTGTACTGAGCCTTGACCATCGCCTTGCTCTCCTTGCACGATCATTCTTATACCGCGCTCACGCGAGATCATCCGTTCATCATCTAAAAGAAGATTTTTTTATATATATATATATATATATATATATATATATTCACTTTTTTTGAATGATACATTTTGAGATCTATTTTTATATTTATTTTATAAAGTCTGTTATTTGATTATTGTAGATATAATATCAATTTATTATTGTGGTGTTAAGGATTGTTTTATCAATGTTTAAATTCAGTGGTTTAAGTCGAGATGCATTGTGTTGATGATTGTAGCAATCGGGAGGCAATAATCGATAGGAGCATCCGACCTTGCGATTCGAAAAGCTTGTTATAGCCAGGGACAACCGTACAAGAGCAGCTCGAAGCAGACACACGTGTTCTTAAGAAGGTTTTCCCTTGGCAACCGCATACATGCATACAAGTTTATCTAGCAAAGGTCTCATCGACGTTTATTCAGACTAAGAAAAGAAGATAAGAATTGAATAGGAAAGAAAAAGAGAGATGTTCTTTTAGTGACTTTAAATTTTGTGTGGAGATTTTTCTTGATCTACTCAAACGTAACTGGAGCGTCTGAGTCGAGGTGTGCGGGCTTAGTTCTGCCGACACTTCGCTTTCGCTTGTGGTAGCCGAGTAAAAATAACGCGTCGTCGTTGGGCTCTCGCTTTTCGTGGATTATGTCATCGCCAGCAAGTCTCTCTAGTCTTAATGAATCACCAACGAAATTCAATAAGGCCGATCCTTACTACCCTCGTTGCTTACTCTAGAAGGCTAGCCACGATTCGTGGAAACGATTCATCGTGGATTTCCAACAATTGTCGAACCACTCCTTTGATTAAACACACAATCCTTGAATCAGCACTTAATCAATGAACTCTGTTTAATTAAACCAGATATCAAACTTGAGACAACAATAATCTTTAATTTACACAAACTTCTTTAAGATCCATTAAAAATTAGAAAAATATTTTTCTTCTATTTTAAATACAAAAATGCATATAAAAATCATCATTATCATTGTACATCGAAACGGAAACGCTGAGAAAAGCTGAATGCGGATGCGACGGCGATTCATTGCCAACGGGAGAGGACGCAAGCGTGCGTGCGTGCGTGCGTGCGCGTGTGCAGTGCACGCTCGCCCGCCCGTGAGAGTGCACTTCGGTGCGCTGAGCGCTCGGTGGGAGCTCGCCGGGGTCGCATTGTGACATGTTCTCCTCGCTTGCCTTACGTAATACTATTGCGTAAACTTGACTTGTTCACGCTGTAATACCGGGCATATTTCCACGCGCCCGGCAACAACGTTCTAAAAGCCGAGAAATCAGAGCTAATACTTTTCTATGATATTAATCATCCCTAATAAAATTCTCATTGACCTTTCGATAACCCTTTGTAATCCAAAGTATTTCTTGTAAGATTTAAATTTGTAATAATACTAATTTAGTATTATAAGTATTTGAAATTGATTTGCGATTAAATATCGAATGAAAGTTAGATGGAATTATTAGAGCTACTATAAAAAGAGCTTTTATAACTAATGTGCATAGACAACGCATGACATAAGTCAGTGGCCATGACACCAGCATTACGCGCGTAGGAAATCATCCTCATCTCCCCACTCTTCAACCATTTACTCTTTGTCTCTCATTTACTATACTCTAACATTTCCGTGTTACAATCCTAATTCTAACACACCACTAATATCAATCACTGAGTCTGTTTTGATTCAAAACATTATCTTTATCATCGAATCATTTTAATTCCAGTCACATTCACTTACGTGAAGGCTACCTACGAGAGAGAGAAAGAGAGAGAAAAAGAGTGGTTTGAAAAGTCGGCCGTGCGAAATGAAGGCGTGGTTGCAAATTGAATGCTCAACACGCGCCAGAAGCACTAATGTTTGCCGCATTCATTAGCAAGTAAATTGCTTGGAATTTATCAGCATTCTAATCGTCCTCTCACGCTCTATGTTGTGCATTATGTAATATTCGCCAGTGGAATATTAGGCTGATGCATCCAAGGCCATGGCCGAGTGCAGCAAGAACACGTGGCGCGTGCGCGTGCGCGCGCGTACAGTCGTACTTATATAGAGTCAGAGTCAGAGAGAGAGAGAAAGATAGAGGAGCGTTTAGAGCACGTGCACCGGCCGGCTGCGAATTATAAATTCTTCTTACGAGCATCCGACAAAGAGAAGTGCAAGCGTCTTTGCCGAGAGGCATTAGAAATATAGGAATCTCCTTGCTGACAGACTTAGTGTGACTTAGGCGCGTGTGCGACCTTGCCGTTTCACACCACTCGTTGCCAACGGTAGAATTGTAAACGGAAATTTATAATTTTAGTTCTTATATACTTGTAAAAGAAATTAGTATGAAATTTCTATTTATTGAATGATATTAATAGCTACTTTGATTTTATCGAGAATTTCATGAGTCAATTAATATCTCAAAAGTAAGAATCTTAATTCATAGTTTGATTTTCTCGTGTGAAGTAGTTCGATGCTGTTTAGATTGAACGATATCCAATGGAGAATCCTCGTTATCAATGTCGGCTGGCATTTCAAGCGGTCTGCTGCTTCCTCCGACTTATCTCTTAATTATTCTTATCGCTGGATTTCCCCTCTGCTAGCAGTCGCTTGTCAATAACACACAACACACTGCACGTGTGCGTGCTCGAATAAAGCAGGCGTGTCGGACACGCGGAGATAGGTGCACCTATGGCAATAGCTGTCGATGGGGGCGAAACAAGCCGAAAGCCAGTTCGAGTAGAACACATGTGACGCACAGGTTGTCACGTGCAGGTCGAACACCTAGCATCGATACGAGGCTCTCGACCTCGTCCACTGTCGCACACCATTCGCTTTCTACTTATAATGCCATGATTCAAATTCTCCTCTTTTAAGGTTTATATTATTATGTCTTAAATTATTAAATTTGAGAATTAATAATTACAAATTAAGACTTAAGATTAAGCCTTAAAAGAAGACAAAATTGAAAATGACGTTAATCATACTATTTTAAATTAAAGCAACAATAATTTGATCGCATATACTTAACTTCGTCCACTATCGCACACCATTCGCTTTCTACTTATAATGCCATGGTTCAAATTCTCCTCTTTTAAGGTTTATATTATTATGTCTTAAATTATTAAATTTGAGAATTAATAATTACAAATTAAGACTTAAGATTAAGCCTTAAAAGAAGACAAAATTGAAAATGACATTAATCATACTATTTTAAATTAAAGCAACAATAATTTGATCGCATATACTTAACTTCGTCCACTATCGTACACCATTCGCTTTCTACTTATAATGCCATGATTCAAATTCTCCTCTTTTAAGGTTTATATTATTATGTCTTAAATTATTAAATTTGAGAATTAATAATTACAAATTAAGACTTAAGATTAAGCCTTAAAAGAAGACAAAATTGAAAATGACATTAATCATACTATTTTAAATTAAAGCAACAATAATTTGATCGCATATACTTAACTTCGTCCACTATCGCACACCATTCGCTTTCTACTTATAATGCCATGGTTCAAATTCTCCTCTTTTAAGGTTTATATTATTATATCTTAAATTATTACATTTGAGGATTAATAATTACAAATTAAGACTTAAGATTAAGCCTTAAAAAAGGACAAAATTGAAAATGGCATTAATCATACTATTTTAAATTAAAGCAACAATAATTTGATCGCATATACTTAACTTCGTCCACTATCGTACACCATTCACTTTTTACTTATAATGCCATGGTTCAAATTCTCCTTATTTAAGGTTTATTTTATTAAGCCTCAAATTATTAAGCCTTAAAAGAGGCAAAATTGAAAATGACATTAATCACACTATTCTAAATTAAAACAAACGCATATACTTAAAACACATTTATTATAATTAAAACATATTTAAAGACAAAAAAGACTTTACTACAATCTATAATAATTATAAGAAAGTACTTCCGTCAGGAAGCCAACTAGAAACTGACGCAAGACTCGTAGCTTTTCGGTCTCGGTCGTTTCTGGAGTAGTCGATCGTGCGGCGCGTGGCAGAAGAAGAGAGTCAAGGACGCCGCTGGCAAAATTTCAGCCGGCAGAACGAAGCGCGCCCAGCTCTCTTTCACCGGTTGGTTCACTCGGTGGGGATGAGATACGGTTCTGCCACGATGTCTCGCTGGTTGTCCTAGGTCCTGCGCCGACGGCTGCTCGTGCTCGTCGAGCTGCTACTCTTTTTCACGCGCCTCCGACCAAATGGATCAGCAAACGTCCACTTGTCCCGAGGGAATCACTTCCTTCCGCTTGTGTCGTCTTGATTCTTAATAGTAAGATCGTTCAATTCATTCACGCGTCGATTAAAATGCTTGATATGTCGCCAATTGTAATTATAGAATACTGTTATTTCGGCGAGAGCACTCGTAAGAATAATATACTATGAATTAGCTTTAAATAATTCTAGATATTTACAATTGATAATATACACTAAATTTTCTTATTAATATTTACAGTTACATTCGAATATATTTGAATTAAATCTTACAAAAGATTTATATATTTTCTATATTTCATTTCGTTGGAATTTCGAAAAATTCCTTAATACCGGAATGACGATGAGCGCGTCACACTGAGATTACAAGAGCGCGGGCGCAGTCAGGTTGGAGTATCGACCGTGGCTCTTTCCCTCTGGCGGGCTCTACCTTGACCTCGAGAGCACCAGTGGCAGCGCTGCTCTCCTAGCGAAGGTACTACCTTGAACAATTAAAGCTCTTAAGGGCCTTGGCTGCGAAAATCGATCCGCCTCATTAACACTGCCAGTCCCACGCTGAGAAAGCATCTCAACCGTGTGGTCTGCCACCCTCCTTTTCCACTAGATTGCAGCTTCACACAACCGGCACACGTGTGTATGCTCTTAGAATTATGATCGCCCACTGGCGAACATGATCGATTCCATCAATCTTTCTCTCGCTTCAATAGATTTTTAAAGGGTTAATCCTTTGATCCGAATATTTCGAGATAAATAATAATTTATATTTAAAAATCGAAATATACTCGTAAGAATATTTAATTTTTATAATTTATATAACACAGTACAAGCATAGAAGAAACATACAACTAGTTTTCTATGTCGATGAGATAAATAATAATATATATTTAAAAATCAAAATATAATCATAGTATTTAATGTTTATATAATTCAAATAATACAGTAAAAACATAGTACAAAAATACAACTATTTTTCTATGTCGATGAGAAACAAACATTACTCGAATACGAAGTCCCAGGATTCCCGATGCGACAAGGTTTCCCCTAATCCAGTCGATACAAATCGCATATGATCGTCGGTCAGCCGGCGTCGCGTTTTACGTAAGCAGTTTCGACACCGGCTCACCGATCGCAATCGGCTAACTTTCTCTCGAATCGATCTTGCCTCTCGGGAAGTCAGCTAGCTCGCGCGCGCGCGCGCGCGCGGGCACACTTCCATCTCCTTGGTACTTGGTCGTCCGTGAAACGAGCTTATGGGAAGAGAGTAGTGGTAGACGCATTGAAAGGGGAAAGTGCGGTCCTCTGACTAGATGAACATATGGTTTCCCTTTTACTTGGATCATTGAATCCCCTGAACTCCACTTGCTCCTAACTCGTTTAATCCACCTTTCCCCTCGGCGTCATCATCTTCCAATTGCGACACCATTCACTTCTACCTTATACATTTATTCCTGTTTAATACTAAAATAAAACATATATAATAATACATTATAAAATAACAAATACAAACAGTTAATCATAATAACAATTGACTTATCAGATCTATGATAAAAGAATTTATTACAAAACAAACAGAATCAACTATTATACTATTATATTATTCGGTTGATCTGTCTTATACATTTATTACCCTTCAATATTACAATAAAATGTATAAA
Organism: Ectemnius lituratus; assembly: GCA_910593735.2. Taxonomy (NCBI): domain Eukaryota; kingdom Metazoa; phylum Arthropoda; class Insecta; order Hymenoptera; family Crabronidae; genus Ectemnius; species Ectemnius lituratus. Next base: position 3,480,179 of record OU343042.1, read on the forward strand.
ATAATATATTTTAAAATTACAAATACAACCAGTTAATCATAATAAAAATTGACTTATCAGATCTATGATAAAAGAATTGATTTTAATATTAACAGAATCAATTATTATATTATTCCATGTATCAATAAATCGGAACAGTATTAAATATACACGGTTGAGAGGAAAATAGGATTGCGTTACTTGGAAGGATCGTAGCGCTAGCAAGTTGTCGCGGCGCAGCTGTTCCGCGCGTTAATGGCAATAAAAAAAAGATTCGCTTGGCAACGCTTGGTTATCGAGGGTAGGCCGTTTCTTCTAGTTGTGCTGAGAGAGCTTGGTAACTGTAAACTGGTCCTAAGACGTGGCCGCACCCACTGTACAGCCGCGTATTGCTCAACTTCGGTAAGTCGAGGAGAACCGGTGTATGCCAAGCTCTCTGACACGTTTTGTACTGTGCTGCGTACGAGCAAGGCCGTTGACAGACTCGACTCAACCGATCGTTGTCACACTCGAACGAATTGCTCTCGAAGCAAAGATCACACCCGACTTTTGCCATCCAGCTGATTTGTCAGGGCGACGACGTTGCCATGATAGCGTTCCTATTCGCTTGGTATCGCTCACCGAGGCCGAGTCTTTCTTGCTTCTTCCATTAGACTTGGTAATACACTACACTTCCACTTTTCTAAGCTTTGTTCAAACCAACAAGTTTTATTCATTCTGTTAGATATTTATTTATGTTTATATTTAAAGATATTATTGTTATAGTTTGATTCTTGGGTTTATAATTAGTTTTAGTATTGTTTATTTGGGAATTTAAAGATTTAAGACATTTCCTTAAAGTATCTTAGTGGTAATTGACTCGATCTCCTTGTCACGTATCTTATCAGTCGTGCATAGGATTACGAATATCGATACTCATTATCGTCGAGATTCTTTCGCATAAAAGTGCAAGAGGGTAGATCAAGGTCAGGGATCGACGTCCGGCGTCGATATCAAGAAAACAACAGTACCAGACAATTTTTTTTTCGTGTTCTATTTTTTCTTTTCATCGATGGACCTTTAACTGCTTTCCTTCGGACGTCTTTGAGGACCTCTTGCTATTTATAGCGTGCAATCCAACCGCGAGAGATCCTCCGATACGCGTGGGTGTGGGTTCAATGAAACTGGGCGAAACGACGCCGATCGGAGCGAAGGTCGTTGCGTGTCCGTAAAGATCATTGCCCTTTGGCGAAAAGTGTCAAAGAAAATGAGTGAAAGGAAGAAAAAGGATAGAAATAAAAACAATGATTCAAATTTAATAATTAATTAATTTACAGTAATTGAAAAAAAGACACTGCGTAATATTCGAAGACAGACTTCACGAAGATTATAAGGTCGACCTTGACTTTGCCGTCATGCGAGAACGACGTACACGGTCGATGAACAGCCGAAATGGAAGCAAAGCGTCTGAACTAGCCGGACGGAAGCATTGATCCGACCCTTTTTTGCTAGACCGTCTCGACGCCACCTTTTTTCGGCCGATCACCTACAAATGCCGATGTCCGATCGATCGATATCTTACGTGTTCTTCGATTCAACGATTTTAAAATGAACTATTTAATAAAATCTTTTACTTACGCGATTGAACGACGATGTTCTTAAAAACCGAGGTTGAGATGTTTTATTAAGATTGCCATTCGTTCACGTAAGAGATTTCTTACGCGTAATGAAAAGGCAATGCGTGAGAGTGCAAGCTTATCAGCGATTGACCTGAAAATCAAAAAAAAACAAAAAAACAGGAATAATTAGACTCGTATAAGTGGAAGTTGAAGAGAGGCAAAGAGGAAGAAAAGACGTCTTTGATAAGGAAGCAATCATTTCCCCCAAGGCTTATCGTTTTGACTTATCTATCACTCTTGTCGACTCGAATTAAAATGTGCGTAGCTTCTCTTCTGTTTGCAAATACAGACTGGCACACGCGTCTGATAACCACTGAGATGGCTATTCGACAATAAGACGATGGAATAAACATCCGAAAAAGAACATACCTCGATGAAAAGCAGTCATTTGGAAGAAAAGTGAATAATGTTAGTTAGAAACGCATGCCAATGAACAAACAGATCGACTTACAGACACGCGTCTAACTGGACTTTATTTTTTCAAGTGCCAACCATCGAACTTGTATTATCTTTTCCAAGGAAAGTGAACTTGTTTTCCGAACGGTAGAATTCTCAGAGTCAATTCGATCCTTTCTCAGTAACGAAGTAAAACTTGGCAGAAAATATCAGAGTACCAGTTGCACTATTCAATCAAATAAATGTTTAATATAGAACAATAGTAAAATGCAATGAAATTGACTGAGTAATATGGAATCTTATGATTGGACGAAAGAGGAGATGGATTTCGCAGGTTTGCGCAATCGAACTTGGCAAGAGCGACCTTGATTTGGATATTGAACCTTCCTCGTCTGATAAGAACACTCCGGTGCTACTTGCAGACACCAGCGAATAGCGGTCGCTGTGCCTCTGGCGTCTACTTTTGGAATAACAAATGTTCGAAGCTTGGTACTGTGTCCCAACGATAACGGGGACACGAATAAATATTTCTCGCAACGAGAGCGTGGTCGGCCTTGAAAGCCGTCCTTATCCTGATGCAACGAACAATCGCTTTCTCGCACCTTTGGAAATCGGTGAACGGTAACGCCGCAATGGCCTCAGTCTCTCCGAGTCTCTCGAGAGTGCAACCATTAAACTGTCACTCATGATTCCAACTCACTTGAACGAGCGAGAAGAATTTTCATGCGTCGCCTGGCGCTATGTTGTCCTTTTCATCAACTCGCACCTGAGTATTATCCTTTAAATAATCCAAGAATTCTTTAAGAAAATCATTTCCCTTCAAGCATCATTTCTTCAAGAACTTTCCCTCTAACTATGAACACGCTTAGCTTTTACAAAGTAACGGTACTTTTGCTAGGAAGTCTATTTCACAAGCTGTAGGAATCATCCTATGAACGAGGAACACCTAAACCTGTCGTTTCACCTAGCACGAACACTCCAAAGTTTGGAATCACGCGATGTTTGCACGCGCGCACGGTGCCATGAAGATTAATGAGTGTCGACTAATGAGTAATAGTGTATTTCCTAATGGATTCCGTGTACTGATAGTTTACGTGTTTTCATTAATTTTCAATGGTAAAAAGGATTTCCGGTTGATTAATATTCGATTGGTTTCTTAGTGTTCGATTGTCAGGACACCTGGTGAAACCAATGGCAGTTTCACGATCATCCCTCCAACCACTTTTCCTCGCCAAGCTCGTGAAAGTGTAACCAGAATTGTAGTATGCGAGCATTCATACCTGATGTGCGTGTATATGTGTGTTAGTGCGAGGAGTACTCGCACTTTCCTGTAAGGCCGTGCGAGAGGGGCTAAAGTAATATCACCGGTCGTCGAACTTACCCAGAGTTCCCTGTTCCGTCGAGAAAACGAGCGTAATGCGCCGCATTTCTTCGACCGTCCAATGTATATTGGGAGAGCCGGTGCAACTGATTATACCGGTCAGCTTTTTGCGTCAAAAGTATTTCGTCGGGCCAAGTCAAAGTCAATGATAAGCCAGATAAACTTGGTGTAAACGTTCGAACAGTAAGAATCTTGCATCATGCGAACTTATTCTATATCTTCCGTCTTTCATATAACAATCCGTTCAACTTTCTATCTTTTCCAAGACTATTAATTCTCGAAAGAACGAAGAAAATAATAGCAAATGCCTGAGTGAAAGGTGACAAGAGAAAACAGAGACGAAAGCGTGAACCGATTGCGCGTGAACATACATTAAAACCTTTATAACCCTCATTCCTTTCGATTCCAACTGCAGCGCTAATACGCCACAATAGTCACTTGCGGCCTGTTTGTTCCAAATCCCATTGAACAGGGTAAAGTATAATACGGTGCGCACTCAAGGGGCTTATGGAATTAGAATTGTCCAGGGATTGAGAGGTATTACATCATACGGGGATTTCTATTTAGGTTATTTGTGTAGATAGATCTTTGAAGCACGATTCTATTCTGGTTTAGAACGAAGAAGATAGAGCATGTGTATTGCATGGTGGCGTTCGTAGTTCACCTGGCCCTAGCCGGCAAACTGGCGGCCTCTGCCGTTTTATCGGCGCGCTGCTTGACGAGTGAGAAAGAGCGCTTGAGAGCGAGAAAACCCGGCTCCATCTCCATCAGGGACGTAAACAAGGTGTTTGCGCTTGCGCGTTTCTTTCCTGCGCTCTTCTAGAGCCGGTGTGTTGCTGCTCCGCACTCCTTCGCCCTCCTGTTGCTGCGCCCTCGCTCGGTTCCATGGCGCTAAGCGACCGCATCGCCTTCTCGCAGGCTTCTCACTTGCGTCGCCGAACCTTCTTCTCAATGGCGACTGCTTTAACGCCGAATTCACATTGGTTACGATACCTGTTTCTTCAAGTTGAGAAAGGTTTCGATTAGTACCTTTTACAAGTTAGACAGTGGAACGAATGCCGTTCGCTGCTGTGAATTGTAGCCGGCATTGTAGCGAAGGCCGCGCCGAGCCATGATTTGAAAAGGAGCGGAGAGCATCCCGGTGCAGCAGAGTTCCATCGTGACTCACGGCAAAGCCGGCGTTCCTCTCCTCTCCCTCTCGCTCTCTTTCTCTGCCCCTCGCTCACCGCTTTTATGTTTGAAATGATTCTCTTTCTCTTTTCCGTGTCGTCGACCTCCTCCGGCGTTCTTGTTGCCTGGAAATTGCGCCGAATCGTAGCGCGCGCGCTTCCTCGCTCGCTTACTCGTACCATCTCTATCACACCCTCTCACTCACTCTCTCTCTCTCTCACGATAAGTCTCTGTTCACGCGCGAGCGCGGGGAGCCTTTTTAATAGTGTGCCGAGGTTTCTACGCATTAACAGCAGTAGAGAACTTCTGATGGAGTACTGCTGCTGGTGTTGCTTTGGAGAGTGGAAGCGCGCAGAGACACGCAAATGCGCCGTTCCAGACTGCGCTCTAAATACCAGCCGCTCGTAAACAGCATCTGACGCTTTGTTCTCCAGTAAACATCGATTTCCGGCAGAGAAGAGAGAGCATTGGAATATCTATATCGACAGAAAGATAGCGGTACTAGTTGCAATAGTACGGCGCGCTGTCTAAGCGGAGTACAATGTTAAGATCATTAAGTGAACTTGGATCCTTGGCGGACCGTTAGCCGCTCTGTACCATAACACGCAGGGGCCTTTCAGCACGAGGTTGCCTTTCATCAGGCGCGCGCGCGCGCGCACTTGCCCAGTGACTATGTAGTACAAGTGGCAGAGCTTTTCTTCGGCTAATGTTGCGCCGAGTGCGGCAATACTTTTTCCTTCTACCCTGAATTCCCGCCCCTCCGGGAGGCCATCTTATCGCAGCCAGCCGCTTGCCGAGGCATCTTAAAACCTTTTAATCTCCCTGCGACTCCCTCTTCTCTCACTCTCGCTCGAGCGCCGCTACGCGTGTCTCAGCGGGCGTTGTTGCCTGATAAACTAGCAAGCGTTTAGGCGTGCGGCGTTCACTGTAAGCGGGCATCGATGTGCTATCCACCATAACAAACCCATGGATTTTTCTCCGACCACCCCGTATAGGCGATGTTCGTGCGTGAAGCATTGGTGGTTAAAGGAGGGTCAACGTCCGACCCTCACCACACGCCACGGATCGACGCGCCAACACACAGAAGCCCGGTTTGTTTTGGTTTCCCGGGCGTTACCCCGGCCCCCCACTTCTCCCTGCCGATGGATCCTCTCTCTTACCTTCTCTCTTCCTTATTTGCTCCTTCCACCTCATCCTTTTCTTCCAACCAGCCTTCTCCCTCCCCTTTTTATATCTCCCTCTTATACTCTCCTTCTATCTTTCTCTCTCTCTCTCTCTCTCTCTCTCTCTCTCTCTCTCTCTCTCTCTCTCTCTCTATCTCTTCTACCAACGAGCACATGGACGCCCGGCTCTGTATCCAATGCCCGTGAAAGCCATGCCATCCTGCCACGCCACCGCCGCGTGCTACCGGCGACGATGACGCCAACCCGAATTCGGAATTGACATCGAGTGAGAATGTGACGTCAATGAGACTCGATCCTCCTGCCAAGTCGAACGAGATCTTTACCATGTGTTACTGATAACAGAACCCTTTCGATATCATGCGCTTTACGACAAAGAAAACGAGATCGCCTTATAACTTTTAGAAACGATCGCTTATTTTCGTATCGCGCGTAAATCGTGGTCTAAGTCTAAAGTACGCTGTGAAGCGTAGTAAACAAACGCGCGTGAACCCATGGCAGGAAATCGATTGCAGAGGAAATCGATGCAGGAGCACGCGGAGAGTGCATGCACTTTCCTCGAGAAACCGGCGCGAGAGCCGTGGCAACAGAAGCGGCGACGGCGGCGGCGGCGGCGGCGGCGGGCTCGGAGAAAGCGAGAGCGAGTAGAAGCGGCGTGTGTAGTTTCGAATCGATTTTCGTGCCAGTGCCTTGTCGCATTCGTTACATTCACCTCGGCTTGGCGAATGCTTGATTTACCAGGCGTCTTATAGCGATGCTCTCTTTGCAAGAGAAATGATCGCATGAGCGGGAGACCTTGTCCGGAATTCTCTTGCGCTACTACTCTGAAAATAATAGAGTTTAATACCTAATTATACTAGTCGTTTGCTAGAACGCAAGCTTACGCACTCGAGGATCTCCGTTGCGTCAGTATGCAAATGTATGTGGCGCCCACACTTATTTCCCATAGGATTCAGTTGGATTATAGGTTAGGAAACAACGTGCGCTCCGATCGAGTGCATCCCTAACATCCCCGACGAATCTTTGCCACCGGCAACATTGTACTCCCGGGTAGGAGCCAGGACACCCGGCAACCCTGCTCGCTTACTCATCCCTGCCGGTTGAAGAGCGCGCGCGCGCGCGCGAGCGTGTTTATACCGGCATATCGTCCTCCCGGCGAAAGGATTGACATCTGCCTTCCCTTTTCCTCTCAAGTTCACGCATGCCTCGCTCAGCCGGCATTCTGCAATCGCTGCTGATCGTGCGCGCTCTTTAATCCCCAACTGTATTTCTCTTGGACCTGGCCACGTGGATGATGCTAGGTCTGGGTTAACAGACTTCTCAATTCTCCGAGGCACTGATTCTCGGAGGCGTGGTCGTCGATGACGATGCTTCCGGCTGGTGAGCCTTCCGAGAAAAAGTTTGTCGACTGAGAGAAAGAGCGAAAGGGAGAAGCCCGCTTTCATCGGGCATTCATCGTAGCTTTGATTGTGCGCATTGTCGGCCAACGCGAATCCTTGTGCTCGTGATTGCCACTGAAAGGGGCACTCTCTCTCTCAGTCACTGGTCGAGCTTGAAGGGGAGAAAGAGAAAGAGAGAAAGAGAGAATAGTGGTGGTGGGGGGGGGGCAGTGCGGTGGCGTTGGTAGGAGGATGAACTCCTTCGATGCGAAGGAAAGCAAAACAGCAAGGCAAGAGCCAAGGCAAAGCAAAGGGAGAGACCAATGCCTGCCGAGCGGCATAGAAGGTCTGTGACCTCGGCAATGCCTATGCTACGTCGTACCGCTGTGCCCGCGTGTACCGTTCCAAGAGGTGATGTCACGTACACCCAGAGTCCTTGAACAACCAGCAGCAGCCAAGACCTTTTCCCCATTAATTCACCCTGCCTTTACCCTCGCAACAGGAAGCTCCAAAAATCTGCAAGGATCGATAAACTCCTTCAATTTCCTACCCACTCTCTTCCAGACCGAAACCTGTTCCCCACTTTGTTTCTCGTCACCCGGTATGCAAGCCAGTACTTGGAATATTTATAATGGGGTGTATTCTCGAGGGTATCGGTGATGCGATTTTCTAAAAGGCTTTCTAATGTTCATTCGCATACTGCGTCGTCGTTGGTTGGGTGTGTTTCTTAAGGTCGCTCGTTAAGTGGCCGTTGATTACTGTAGTCATTAGTAGCATTGTGATGGCTCGTCGATCTAGTCCGGATAAGAATGATCTTTCCGCCTGTTGTTGCCGCCCGTGCAATTATGGTGATTAGTTGTTTTCGTGTAATTATGTTAATGGGGACATTTGTATTGTTTGACAGATGATATCGATCTTTATGTGATAGGATTGGCTATTGGAATATTTTAGAATATGATGCAGTTGTTTAAATTGGATGAAAGTTTGTTAATTAATTAGAAAAGAATTGAGTGGATATTATGGATTAAGTTGTGTGGAAGCATCGATAGAGTATGGACACGCGATCGTGGCGAGCGCCGCGTGCTCCGAGAGAGTTGTATCGCTCTTGGATCAATACCACGTGATCGTGCCTGCTGCTGCAAGCGGTGCTCTTCGGTCCACCATGCTTCCTCTCGCGCCGATGTAAACAAAGAAACGTGTGCGCAGCAAGCGCGCCGGCTGGCGCGCATCGATTTTCCCGGTGAAGACCTGACGTGACTCTCGAGTGGCTGCGTGCGCGATTCCTAGCACCGAGTGATCGCTGAACTCTGATACGAACGACCTGTAAGAGGGTTGAAATGTTTACCGAAATGTTTAACCTTATTTTTACTCCTGGTATACCTGACAACGTTTGCATACACGTTGCGCGAGTGACGGCAGACAGCACTGACGTACTCTTACTTTGGTAACACTTGCTTTGATAGTTTTTCGAAAACAAGTTTGTAATTGACGTATAATCTATCGAAGGGAATATTACTGATCAATAATTTATAAATTCTTCCTCTGATTTCAGGCAAATGCAGCGGTGGTGTTCAAATGCACTTGGCCAAGTTGCCTGGAAATTAAAGCGACGGTCGCGCTCATCGAGGAACACGTGCGCCAATCCCACCTGGGGTAAGTTACCGAGGATAGCAGATCACACGAGCAGAGCAAGGCGCTCCCCCTTTCCTTTTTGCTAGAAACCGGGAACATTACGGGCGCACACACACCCGGCTGTAACCCGAAGCCATAGGACGTCCGACCTTGAACCGTTCGATAAGATAAAGCAGTTAATGTTTTGTATCATTAAATCTGGGAGCTTCGGAAGAAAAAAACAATTGATATTGCTCCAGGGGGAGAAATGTTTCGCGACGTATGAACATTGTATCTCGATCAGGGATTATAAAACAGATATCATGTGATTTCAGGCCGAAAAAGTCAAAGGGCTACGAGAACGAGGAAGACGATGATATATCCGATCACGAGGAGGAATTCTACTACCAAGAAGTTGCCGTGGATCATATGAGTTCACCGCCGACGATGTCGCATCGTGACATGGCAAGACCGCCACACGAAGACCCTGAATATCAAAAACAGCTTCGTCTTGAGGCTACCCCCGTCAATAACAACAACAACAACAACAACAACAACAACAATAACAACAATAATAATAACACTTGCAACGAGAATGCAATGGTGAGCGTCCGAGAGCGAAACACTGGATTCACCATTTCACAATCACCGGTGAGTACTTCTTACTGGAAGGAGAGACGAGTGTTGTAATGCAATCCATCCGTCTGATCGATAAAGCTAATGTTGGGATATATGCTTGTCGCACACAGGGTACGCCTATCAAACACATCAAGCTGTCGCCACGGCCATTCCAGGCGTATCAGCAGAATATGGGCTTGCTGACAGTGTCGACTGGCAGGATGCCTTCCTCACCGAGGCGGATCCGTGGCGAGACGAAGAAATGCCGTAAGGTTTACGGTATGGAGCACCGCGATCTTTGGTGCACACAGTGCAAGTGGAAGAAGGCCTGTAGCCGTTTCGGCGACTAGGCCAAGCGACCGCCCCGCTCATATGTCCGCGGGCGGAAATTGTCGCCGAGTCGACCCCAGAGTTTGCCAATGCTACGTTGAAACTTCTTACCAACTGCCAATTGCCAATTTGCCAATTATCAATCATCGAAAGGAGAAAGAGCGAGAGTGCGACAGTCAGGAGAGAGAAAGAGAGAGAGAGAGAGAGTGAGAGAGACGCCGAAGGAGAATATGGCTTTGCATAGCATATGGCGCGTGTATGCTAATGCCGTAATATCCGTATAGATAGATGTATGTACAGGGTTCGTTAGGAGGAGAAGCGAATCGGTTTAATCGTGTCGATGCGCAGCGAAGGGGGGGTACCCTATTTATCGTCCACCATCTTCCAACAAATCTTGATCTATCCAGCCCTGGAAAGCGTCGGTCTTTCTTTTTTTTTGGGGGGGGGGGGTTTTCTCGCTTGGCGACAACACACCTCTTCCTGTCCTAGTTTTCGGTGGTTGTCGCGCATCTAGATTTTCCACAGGGTAACAGACCACAGACACACAGACAGAACAACAACGGGCACGAGTTTCGTAATGAAACGTCAATCCCATGACGGATGGCGGACGGTTATATGGGCCAATGTTTCGTGTACCTGCGTCCTCGATATATATATATATATATATATACTCTATGAAGCAAGACACGATAAGAGCATAGTGATGCATGATCGTTGGCTCGACGAATGTCCACTCGATCGTATGGCACTTGGCAAACTCCGACGGGTCCGTTAGCCGTAATAAGGGGTTGCGATTAGTAGATAGCGAATAATTGGTGCGAACGGTGCGAGGTGTTCTTAGACTGTTGCATTTTCCCCTTTATGCGGGGAAGTGTGGAGAGTATCGCCTCGCTCATCGTTTTGCCGGATAAACAAAAAAGAACCCTCTGGTTCGGTACGCAGGGGTAGAGCCGCGATTTGCTCTTCCGCGAATCTCGAGCACGCACTCTACCCCTTCGAAGTGCTGCTTTCCGAACGGTTCCTTAGGTCATTGTAATTGGTCTTCCTTCTTCCTACAACGATGCAGACAGACAGTTCACTGTGCAGGTTGCGTCGCACGAATCCATGCAATACGAAAAGCGCGCCCGAGAGCGAGATCGCGCTTTTTTTTTACCGCTCCTCGACGGTGGACGACTGTGTGCGCGCGTAAATCGGACGAGAGGAAGACCCTGATATCGAATTCGGTTTGGCCGATGTTCTTGCTGAAAGAACGCTGCCGGGCAAGTAGAGACGAAAATTGCGTGGAACAGAGCTAAATGTGATATTTTATCTAAATTTATCGGATACCGCGGATCGAGAAGACAAAACGATTGAGTGGCGTGTGGCGTAACAAGGGTAAACGGGGAAGGGATGAAAGAGAGGGCTTGGAATGAGGGTTTTGGTGGAGCTTTCAAGTGATGGAAACAGAGAGAGAGAGAGAGAGGGGGGGGGGGAAGAGAAGGAGAAAGAGGGAGAGGGGGAGAGAGAGAGAGAGATGAAGAGACAAAATTTTATACACCAATTATATTATACTGCCAGATAAATAATTCAAAAAATTGTTGTTCATGTTTCGTGGTATCACGAAGCGTTATATTTGCTCTATGCGTCGCCGTGTACCGGGCCCAGTGGTTGCTGGCCTTCCGACGACCCAAGACATATACCGTGTTCGCAACAATAAGGGAGCTGCGCGCACGAATAGGTCTCGCAGTTGAATCGATCGATCTACCAAAGGGCCAGGTCTCGTTCGTAGATCTTGCCCCAGTGCATCTGTACAAATACGAATTCGATGCGCGACCCTCGACATTGCCTATATGCTCTTCTACAGCCTACGTCATTAATCGTGCTCCTTTCTCGCTTTCGATCGTTCGCATCGGAGAAACGTCTACGTTTACACGGATAATTTGTAATAGAGATATTTGATCTCGATGACTTTTGCGACTACCAAGTAGCGGCGGCGTGCGATCGCTTGCCAACTTTACGAAACAGATCGCACGAATGAGAAACACGTAAGAGGAATACATTTCTCTTGAACAGATTAGGAAAGTCGAATGAATTATTTCGTTGCCGCTCTCAGTCGTCAAATTAAATCGTTTTAAGCGTAAGACTTTCCGTGTCCAATTATCGTTTTAACGAGGGTGAAAACGAGCGCGAAACAAAAAGGGTATCATAAAGACTTTATACGTATATGTATATCGAGAATTGTCTCCCATTCGAGGGGACTTCTTCCAATGTATTAATTGATGCTCATTTTCTAGTACAATTGTAACAGTAGTGCATTCTTCGTTTCGCATAATTTTACAATTTAATCTCAACGTATTGATATTTAATATAATAATGTTATTTGTTAATGGTAACGTTACTGAGATTAAGGTTTATTAGAACAAAGGAAGGGGTCAATTATGTGTTGGCATTATACGACGGTATATAATCGAGTGCGGGGAACCTCAATGCAGAATCAGACCAATTTTATTACCGCGAAGGTATTACGTTTATGATACTAAGTTGTATTTAGAACCAAAGACGTCATATCTCCAGCCGCATTGATTGAAATCTTTTATCCAGAGCGCAGACCAACAATTCCCTCCCTCCCCCCGAAATTCAATTAACGCCTTTAAATTCAAATTCTTCGCGTATCATCGCAAAGTTTCCATTGATTTTTAACATTGTCCAAGTACTTAGAACAATTTCCTATTCCTACCGACTGTTTCGCAATTCGCATGCAACAGCAGAAGGCACTCTGATAAGAGAGGATTGCATGGTTAACTTCAATATATTATCAATGTTATTGTCGCACGATCGAACACATAGAATCTGACGCTCTGAAAGCAATACGCAATGTTTTTTAATATCAGGACCTTTCAATATAAAGACACAGTCCTTTGGAAATATTCATCTTCAATTAATTTCATCCCTTTGATGTCTTTCTGTTTGTCACGCGAAAACGATTAAAGCAAATGACGTTCAATGTGCGACCATGCGTAGTATAGGAAGTAATTGCCGTCCAAATAGGTTCCTTTTAGGCCAAAATTGTCAAGTATGAGAAACGGTCTTCTCCGAGCGCATGGGCTTACATTCGGCATGAGAACAGAAAGTCACTGAGACATAGTTGCGAATAATACTACCAAAATCATCTGTATTAATTTAGTATTCCTTTATCCCTCCTGGTATTTCAAAAGTCTTATCGAATCAAGCCTTAGGAAAGCATTATTCGTGACAAAAGTATGCGATTCTATTGAATTATCGCTCTTTAAAACTCTTGATAAAGGTAGTATTATTTGACACAAATAAACACAAAGGTCTCTCATTTCCAGCATCCTCAAAATTTGCGAACCGAACCCCAGTAACTTACCATAATGCCTTCGTACGAACACGCGAACGATAGAACGTCGTAGGGAAAGAGAGAAGCTTTGGCGAGAGGAACGCTGCACGCGTGCAGCGTGCACTTTAGATGAAAAACGCAGAGTACAAGTTTAACCATTGTTGTGCCATCGCAAAATGCCAAATATTCTCTGGGCTTCGGGGCGGCAGATGAAGGTGGTACGTAGGTAGAGTAGGACAGATCGAAGAGAGAGGAGAAAGTGAGAGTAAGAAAGGGAGAGTTATAAAACGAAAAAGGGGAGGGGGGGAAATGATGAAAGGGTTTGGGAGAGGGGAGAAAGAGAGAGAAAGAGAGGAGAAACAGATAAAGTAACAGATTCGTAACGAAAGCTTTACAGACTTAAAGATACCTCAGGTTTATTTCATACGGAGAATACAGAACCGGCCATTTCTATCGAGAGGAACGATCGAGATACTTTCTTCTAGTGACGAACGATCGGGATGTGCGACGAGACATATTATACATATATATATATATATATATATATATATATATATATATATATATATATATATATATATATATATATATATATATATATATATATATATATATATACTGCGTGGACTCACGCGCAATACAATGATATGCCTGCTGCATACATAGGATTCGCGCCGTCCGTGTCTACTTCGATCAAAGTGGCCGGGCTGATTAATAGGCACTGAAAAATATATTTCGTATGGATCCTCGCGCGGATTGTGGAACGCGAGTATATTACTTACGATTAGTCGAATTCATCGCACCCGAGTCACGGATCCTCGGCGCTACTTGTACAATACATATTTAATAGAGAGAGAAATACATGCACACGCGTCGTACACAGAAACTAAAACGACAGGGGCAAAGTCGCATTTATAGTGAATCATGTGAAAAAGAGAGTCGAAATGGAATTGAAAGGTTACGTGTTCGTGGTGTAATGTTGTTGAGAAATTTTCGCCTGTCTTAGACAATTAAGCAATCTCGATTATACATCTGTCAGGCTCTCGACAACAATGCAACCGAGCACTGCGCAAGAAATATCCAATTCTTTCGTTCTTACACTCACGTACACACAGATACATACACGCGCGCTAAATAAAATCTTACAAACACTCGATCGATTCGACGAGCGAGCCACGGGTGTGAAAGAGGGCGATCATAAGACTGGCAATTGTGTTTTAAAAGCCAACGATCGCTCTCATCGCAAATATTATATAAACGTATGTATACATACGAGAAGGAAACGCGCGATATGTATATGCAGAGTGGACGCATGTGTATGCATATCCGAGAATTCAGGGCTCTGTCCGGCACGATCGCCGAGAGTATCAGTGACAGGGGCGGATTAGAAAAGGAATGATATACATATATATAAATATATATATATATATATATATATAAATGCCGCATGCGAAACTGCGAGCGCAACAACAATAACAGAGGAAGGAAATGGATTGCGAGAAACGTGTAAAGATGTCGCCGATAAATATAATGGCCGGGATTCTAATACCAAAACGATCTCATATCGATTTAATGAAATGCAATTTTCAATAAATAAAGCAAAAATACCGGTGTGCGGTCAAGCCGGGCTGAGGGTGAGGGTGAGGGTGAGGGTGGGGGGGAATGGGGCGAACGAGAAAGCCCGCATCCATATACACCCGCAGTGCGCGGGCGCGCGCGCGCGCCCTCTCTCGATTTCAAAATTAAGCGCAGCGAGAGTCCTGCGCGCGCCGAGTCCATTGCGCGCGGTGTACCTGGAATGTAATTGTATATGTAAAATAATGTAAAAGGACGAAGTGCAGCAAGCAGCAGCAAGCAGCAGCAGACGACGACACACACGCGACACATAGCTGATATAATAGTAGACGCCTGGGCATCCCACTGGCAACAATGAGCTTCGCGCGGCAGATGTGATATGATCGAAAGGCGCTGGCGCGCGCGCGCTCTCCGCTCAACCCGCTTCCTAGCGAAGAACGAATCCCCGAATATAGTTAGCAAAAGAGCGCAGGAGTTAGAAAACAATGAAACCAGGCAGTCCTGTCCGGGTACTTGAAGGGTGATGAATTATCGTGTAATCATTACGGGAATGAGAGCCACCCTTCAAGGATCAGGATGAATCTTGCGAGAGCTACACAAGGATTTCGAGGGTAGCCCAGCACGACGCGCGCATGCGATTACTGCCTCGCTCGCACGGGCCGCCGCGCGGCCGCTTGACCGTACCGAGCAAAGACATATTAATATTATATTAATATTATATTATTATATTATATATTATTATTATTATATATTATTATATATATATATATATTATATTATATATATGATTACGATTATTAATTATTAATTTTTATTGATTATTATATTATTACGCAATTATACATATATTATTACCATCGTCATCGTCATTGACCATCAAGATCGTTCGAGCACGCCCTAATCGCGCCAGCATCCAGCGCACGCGCGCGCGCGCGCGCGCGTCACTAACCACCAACACCCACGTAAACGTTTAAGCGATTGTTGAAGGGCGCGAGATCCTTATTATACATTATATATATATACACACACACATCTATATAATTATACATATATTAACACACGCGAGCGCACGATGCGTTTAGGCATGGAGACTCGTTAGTATTGCGCAATACTCTCCGTAATTATACAAGCGCATCAGGCGTGAATGCGTACAATCGAGTAGACGAGAATACAATCGTGTCCGCGCGCATCCCTCTTGGCTCTCTTTCACCTGGAGAGAGAGAGAGAGAGAGAGGGAGAGGAGAGAGTGCACCCTCGAGAGTGCACACTCGAGAGTAAGGAGGCAACCTGCCGCCCCGTCGACACTCTCTACATCTTACACATACATTAACTGATACACAAATCAGGTATACGTACACACATATAGAGACATTGACACGCGACACACACATTTACGTGGTCGTATATCGCATGAGAGACGCTTCTATTTATCAGGCGGAGGGTGACGGAGAAAGAGAGGGAGAGAGAGAGAGAGAGAAAGAAAGAGGTGTACAATGAATAGGTGTAGAGAAAACACATACACATACACACACATACACACGGCGCTGTGGTTATGTCACATTATTTGACGCTCTATAATGAATGCTATATTGACTGACGAACGAATACGAGATACATATACATAGATATATGAGAAATAAATAAATATATATATATATATATTAGGACGAAGAGACAAAGAAAGAGATAATGAAGCGACGTTAATTAAATTTGAGTGTAAATTTTATCGTCCGACTCCTTATGGTAATAAACCTGTCTAACAAAAAAAAGTTGCACCGATCTAATTGATTCATCTTATCCGCACACGTGACCACGTTCTCTTGTTGTTTGAACAGCAGGTTACGTTGAGCCACGTGTTTTTTTTGGCCACCATGTGACGTTAAATATGGAGAAGAATATGTACATATTTATTTTAAAACTCGGCCGTGAAAGAGCTGTGAGTAAAGAAAGTGAAGCAGTTTTGAGAGATAGTGTAGATAGAGTGAATTGCTACTGTTGTTGTAGCACACAGATATTCGATGCTGATTTGTGATAAAATTAACATTTTTAATTCGACTGATTAAAGTCTTTCAATCGTGCAAATTCTTGTTGAAAGTTTTTCGTTGTTACATTGATGAAAATCGGGTGGAATAAAAGGTATAATGAGGCATAATAACAGCGTCGTTACTCGCAAAGGAAGAACTGCCTTTCGAGAACACCATCCTAGCTTTCAATTGTTTTCGAATACTTGGACAGTCGATGGGAGATGCTCGTGGCGATTTCAAAAAGCTGCGATTGTTTGAAAGAAAAAGAAAATTGTACTGACTGAAACAAATGTTTCTCAAACATCGAAACACATGCGTGAATCAAGATCGCGAGTATACCGTTGTCTATTAAAATCTACAGACCCATAAATCGGCAAATCTTTATACATATATATGATAGACATTAGATTTGAATTCTTCATCAATTAGAACTTTAATCGTTGGTCATTGTATAAATGGGTAGCATCCAATTTCTCTTTAAGAAACACTCACACGCCGAAATATACACATATACACACAAGCTTAATCTTTATCTCGCCGTATTAGTTAAGACCAAGCTAGGAATGGTGCAACGAATTTTACGATTAATAAAAGGAATCCTGTTCACTCGCACTTTTTCTCCTCTTGTTGCTCGCTCTTAGAGTGGCTCTCGTTGCGAGAAGTCACATGATCTCCCATATAACGTCCAAATAGAGGACGAAACGTGTCTAATTCCATCACACGCATTATTGGAGAAAATATCAAACATACTCTCGCACGTAATGCCTTGAAATCTTCCACTGGTGACATTTCCACAGCAGAAGCTAGAGTGGATTCCCAGCGAGAAGCTTTACTCATTCGAGTGGGTAGTCAAGAATAATCTTGCTCGTTAGTTTAGTCAGTGCACTCGGTTGACACTCGATCCGCATGTGTTTTATCGCTCCACTCTCGTTGGAGGCAATTACAGTAGCGAATACGGTATATAGAAACATCAACGCACGTCACGCACACCAGGTCTCCTTCGAGCAAAGACTGTTTTATACATAATCTCGCTGCAATTCGCCCTATGCGCGGCTCTAAATAACGGAGCGTCATATCAGGATATCACAGATCTCGCTCGATCCAATGAATCCAATATTCGCATCACGAAGAAGAACCAAAGTGTTCTTTGGAATGCGAGTCACGGGCAATCCCGAACACCGCTCCGTTGAAAGCAGACGCGGGCGTTCTTTAATGGGACGTTAATTCTATCATCGATGTGAACGAACTCGCCTAAGGTGTTCACCACAAGCAATTCAGTGCTATTCAACACACAATAATAGGGCGAGACTGTAATCATTTTGCACTGAAACGCGAGTAGAAGGCTTGCTCGAAGTAAGCGGAACCGTAGAGCAATGCCATTCTATTTATACATGACTTCGTATGGCCGAAGGTGCGTCTCAAGCTTCGAACAGTAGCACCCTGATGCTGCAGTCACTGACAAAGACATTGCGTATCACAGTGTAATTGAAACACATGGTGCCAAAGCTTGAAGCTTGAATCGCGTCCGGTCGAACAGAAAACATACAAACATACGGGAAAATATACAAGATCTCGGGTTATCGTATGGATACCTGTATACAAACGTAAACATAACAAGGATATTTACAGTAACATCACCTCGTAAGAGGACGCGCTCACTCTCAGCGTCGTACAAGACGAATAAGTGTCGGACTCATTTGTCGGAATATATACCGACTCGTCCTCACCCAGAGTTAACCGAATACGTAGAGCGTACAATGCGTCCGCAGCAATAAACGTTCCTTCGCTCATCAAGATATCATGATTCAGTGGTGTGTGCACGCAAAACCGATCCGATGGGAATTCGATAAAGCAGAAAAATATAAACAAAGTCAATCGGGTACTTTGCCGAACATTAGTGTGCAGGCCTAAGATAAGTACGCAGGGTTTCAAAGGAGTATCGTAACACATTGAGATCTTCTTTGTAATGACTCTGCTTATCTCGCTTGCGATGCATGCGTTCGCGTATTGTATATCTAGCTCTCATTCACTAACGAGCATTCGATCGGTGCTTCTTGGGATTAGGATATCCTAGATGTCACTGTCCAGTGCAGGTGTCCAGTCCCAATTCTCCTCGCAGAACTTCGCCCGACCGAGTCGCCACTTTACTACGAAAGTGAGACAACTGCTGTCTTTGAAAGAGAGTATAGATGTCTGTAAACTATAGTCTTGTGGCAAGGCAATAGGACAGTAACCTTAATCGTACTTCATCCGGTCTCCTGCGAATGTTCGTGAATGCGAGGGATGGTGCAACAGGTGGCACATTTCTTTAAACTCGGCTATAGGTGTATCGTGCATTGCGTATTATTGTCAAAAAAGAAGCTATGCGTCAAAACTGTCAGCGGCGAATTGGCTCTGGGCCATTTTTATAACATGTATTCGTAATCGTTCTAGTTAACCAGCTCGCCATACATATTATTACACACACACACACACACAAAATCTTCGGGCCTCCTCAAACCTATTTTCCTACGTGCTCGTTACGTTCCATCATATGACATTCTTGCCGGACTTCAATTTCCTATTTATCGGGACTCAAGATCGCACTTTACGAGTACATGTTACAGAGACCGGAACGATTATGAATACAAGTGTAAGTGAACGTAATTACAGCGTATAAGTTGGTCTCGCACCGGTCCAGAACGATGATGGGCGATGCACTTGCAAGTAGACTTAGCGATAAACTAAGAAAGAAATAATACGCATAAGTGAAGCGTTACGATTCGCGGATACGCGAATCCAGTGCTATTGAAATCCGACTAGGTATTTAATGACAAATAAGAAAAACCTCGAGTTATCAGTAACACACTAGCCGAACATAATCTAATATATACGTATACACCTATACATACATCTACACACGTAATTGTAACAATAATGTCGCGTGTAAGCCTTTTGAGATAACTGTTATTACACCTAAGATCGATGTATATGCAAGCCGTAGAGAATTAGTGAGCGCGAACACGCGAGAGAGTGATATTGACGGCGACGAGACGGAGACGATGGCGATGATGAAGAGCGAGGAGATAATAACATATTGTAGGCGCATAATTAACACTACTAAACATTATATTTTAATAATTATTATATATATATACATATATATATCTAAAAGTATAAAAGATATACTATATAAGTATTATGTTAAATAGAATATATGTTATTACGAATCCACTGTTACACTTCTTTCCCTTCCCGCACTTTACAACCTTAACTCAAGACCGGAAATCGACTGCCGCGCTACAGTGGCGTGCGCATCGCAAACCAGTCTTGCACGTGGACCAGCGTCGACCGGAAATGATTGTGTTTTATCACTTCCCATCGATGACAACCCTACCTGCCGGAGAGCCGTTAAAAATTTCGAATTCCTCACTTGCGTGCTATGATTGGTCGAGCAGGATTGACAACAAGAATGGACGTATCTGTCATTTTAAATTTGAGTTAAATAGGTGTTCTGTTTGTGATTCCTGTGAGTCGAAAGGTATCTCGAACGCCGGAGAAGATGTCTATCAACGTAACGGTTAATAGTAATCCGGTTAATATACGACGAGGAAGAATGGTTCTTTCGGACTTAAGTCAAATTAAGAAAAACGAACGCGACCGGAGACGTAGGTTACGCTTGGAACAGGTTTGTAAAAGTTTCGAAGTTTCTTGAAAGACGTGTATGAGATTATTTTGTCCGAATCTATTTCTCCTGAATATATAATGTTGCCCTGTAAAGTTTTATCTAAGTATTGAATACGTCGCAGGTGCGGCAACAGTCGAAGGAAATATCGAACAGGTTGGTCGGACGTGTTAAGAACATAGCTAAAGAAGAGCTGAACAAGCTGGGAAAAGATAGCTCGTCCGACCTTAGAAAACAGCATGATAAAAGAATAATGGGATTCCAACAGAAATTCCAGGATGATTTCGAAGACATTGGTCAAGCACACATATCCGCTGCGTTGGAACCAGATGTGGTTGAAATTATCGAGAAGGAGAGAAAGGAACATAGAACAGCAGCTTTGAAACGAGGCAAAGAAGCAATGCAACAAATGAAAGAAACTCAGGAGGTAATTCCTTTTTGAGGTTTTATCATTTATCTTAAAGGATGATAGATGTAAAGGTTTAAAATATTAATTATAATTGTCATAGGTAAATATTGCACAACAACAAGAACAGCAAGAACGTTTGAGGCAAGTCAGAGACTTGGAGAATGTACGATCTTCAATAATAGCAAAGCTCCCCAAAAAAATTCCTGATAGAGAAGATATTGAAGACAGTGTAAAAGATGATCATAGATGTAAAAAAGTAGCTGGGAAAAAAGATATGAACGATGCTTGTAAGAAGTTACCTGCGAAAACTGTAAAGACTTTAAAACAAGTACATTATCAAATTTTAACTTTCATTTTGTACTATTTGATTATCATACTTTTTGTATTGAATTTTCCTATTAGTCTGAGAGAGTACATGGCAAAGATCATTCACCAGTTGCAAGAGAAAAATCAAAAAAAGCTGTACCTTCAACTTCCAACCAATCAGATAGGCAACAGGTTGGTCATGCTGACCTTGTCTCTGAATCTGATAGCGATGATAAAATGCCACGAACCAACATACCTGTTTGTACCACGACTCCAATCACAACTCAAAAGACAAGGTATTGATATTTAACATTGCGCTTACATATTTTGTTGTATTACAACCACTGAACATTGTATTGTTATTAAAGATACAATCCAGAGGATTACACACAAGAAAATGTAGACTCAACTACTAGTGATAGTTCTGGTACAGTTAGTGATGACTCTTCATATTTTTCCGACACAAGCGAACGGACCAAATATACACATACTCCAAAATACGTCAAGTGTCCAGGACGAAGTAAAGTGCGAGTATACGATCATAGCACAAGACAAAGAAACGAATATGACAAACCAATCGGCGTGGTCGAAAGAGTTGACGTACGAAACGAGGTTTGTAACAAGGTGTGAAACTAATATATAATATTTATTCAAATAATCTAAGATGCATAACATTTTAATATCTAGCCAAGCGCAATGGATTTAGCTAAGGAAATTGAACAGAGTGAAAAAGTGGCACAAGAGCTAGCTATCGATCGTAAAAGCAGCGCTCAACGACGTGGTGAAGATGCAATGCTGAGGGAAAAAATTCGTCGGGATTATCAAAATCTTATGCAAAATTTAGAGCAATTTTCACGTGAAGAACGTAAACTGAAGGCGGTTCAAGTACCAAAATATCCGGTAAATATTATTGTGATATGAATAATAAATAATTACTTACATCAATTTTATAATAACGTTGTCCTTAGAAGGATGCATATTTAAGTGAACAACGAAGAAGGACTTTGCGCGAATACCATAAAAAACGATTAGACCATGCAATGAAAACTATTTTCAATCGCCAATGTGATTCCGAATCTTCATTGCGTCGACCCGAAACGGTAATAACACTCAAACCAAGAGAAGATGAAGAACAGAATGATAAAGTACCAAACGGTGTTTGGCAAGAAGCTTGTTATTGTAATGAGACAGAAAGGAAAGATGAAAGAATAGGTGCGAGCAAAGAAATAGAGAAGTCACGCGAAGAACAAATATTAGATATGTTAAGAAAAGTGGAGAAACAAAAAAGATTATTGTTACAAGAATTTGGAGCAGATTTACCCGATGATATTTTTAACGCCAGTGTGAAATCGCTGTTCGAACAAAATAAATCAACTCCTTCGTCTCAAGCTACCACTGTGCAACCACCTCTATCACCAGAAATTAAAGTAATCAATATGTCATACAGTGCAGGTGAGGAGACAAATAGTGATGCAAGTAAGAAAACTAAAGCACCACCGAAAAAAGTTGAGACTGCTGTCCAAACAGTAGCAGACAAATCTATTCCTGGGGAAGACAAAGGCGTACAAGTTGAAGTACTTCCTGAAAGACAAATTGCTATACAAAGCAACGGCAGCGATACAGACGCAGGGTCTTCTTCTAACAATTATCATCAACCAATAGAACCAAAAGTAACAGTAATTAGACCTGAAGTGGACACTAGTGAATCAAGTATTTCCACTTTAGCTGAGGTGCACATTGATGTAGAGAATAATAATGTGAAAGTAACACCTACTAAAGGAAAGAGTACTGTCAGAACTTCAAAGCGAACAGCATCAAAAGTATTCCATAAATCACGTTCGATGGCTGCAAGAAAAGTGTCGTCTCCAGTGAAACGATTGTCGAAATCATTACCAGCTTCTTGTCAAACCACACCAAAAAAGAATAATCGGGAAGTCTGTATTACGCCAACTAAAAAAATTGATATTTACGTGAATAAAAATGGTTTCAATATCCAAGTTGAACCTTCGCCGAGACCTAAAGTGAGTGTTGATGCTTCAACACAAAGTACACAGCCGTATGCAGTGGAATTGCAAGAACCAATCCCAAACAAGCCATATCGAATTCAAGCGCAATCGAGGAGAATAATAAAAATTAAAGATACGTCTGATACATCAACATCATACGCTAGTCTACCACCTGTAAGACCTAGAACATTAATGGAGGCTTTAAATAATCACACTCCTATCCTGGAGATGTTAGATTCTTCTGCAAATGAAAGCTTGGAAAGGCGAAGGGGTGAAGTTAGTCCTGTGTCTACACCAGAAACCCCTTCTCCTCGTACTATGATGTTACCTTCAAATATGCCTCGTTTTGATAGGTTTAGTAAAATGCTTAAATATAGTACTCAAAAACCAGAGACAAGTGATAATACTATCTTGTCTTCTGGAAGAAATCATTCTATATCAATCGACCAATCCGATGTGTCGTCTGAACCGCATGCATCTTTGCAATATCCTGCTACATCTTCAAAAATATCATTATTGCCACCCGAAGTGTGTTCATGTAAAAATCCTGAATGCAAGTTAATGCATAACAAATTTGACGATGTTCACAATTACGCTCTTAAGAATTGCCCGGAACTCCTTAAGAAATATGAGGAGATGCAACATACTTGTTCGGAAAAGATTGCTTCATTAACAGACTTAATCGAAAGGGTACGAAATGAACGAAAAGGTTCGTAAACTTTTATAGCTTGAAGTACATCACAGTAAGCCGCACACTGTAATAAATCTTATTTCAGGTATGGAAATTTCGGCTATTAGTCCCATAGATGAAACCAGCTATATGCAGTTGCCTTGGGGAAAAACGAAAGTAAATAACGATTTACAAAACGTCCGAAAGCTTGTTGAAACTTTAGAAGCTATTAATAATCAGTTGGTAAGAGCGCTTCCGGAAGGTCAAAGGACTAAAGAAAACGAGGAAACCATAGAAGAAGAAAGTGGTCAAGTTAGAGAAAGCATAATCGAAAGCACCGACATGGGAGATATACTTGGAGACTCAACCATCTATTTACAACCGAAACTTGACTTCCAAGCAACAAAAGGCAAGCCAAAGATCATAAGTGATGAAAAAGTCAATATCCAATTAAAGAGATTCAAGGACCAGCAAAAACCACAGGATGAAGATGTGATTGAAAAATTATCAAAGGAAATATTAGAGCAGAGTGCAGGTTTGAGTAAAAGTAGTAATGCAACAAACTCATTCAAAGAAAGCAGTAATTCTTTAACTAAATCAACAACGCAATCTGTAAAAAATCGACCACAATCCAAAGGAGATGTTTTGAAAACAATAATGCCTAGTACCAGCCAACAAGAAGAAAGCTTCAGTCGCGAGGTACTTCAATATTTCCTGTACTATTTTCAACTATAACGTACATGAATATATATTCTTAAATTGTTGAACCTACAGGTAAAAAAAGATAAAGACTTTGTTCCATTGCTTGATGGAATTCCCAAAGTCCCAAGAACAAGTGCAACATCCAGTTCAACGAGTGGAAGGGGAAAGCCACCTATTACTTTACGTAGCGCGCCATTTAGGTGGGAAATAGGAATATAATAATTATCAATCCAGTTTATTGAGAATAGATAATATAATAAAATTGAATTTTAGATCCGAAATAGAATCTCCTGGACACGAATTGTCAACCATAGTGGAGTTTGATACCCCTGACACGGCGAATAAAAGTCAAGCAGGAAGGAGCCCATCGCCGATTAAGAAAACAGCGGATGCACAAGTTAAATCTGTTACCGTTAAACCGTCGGTACATGTAGCACCTTTGTTCGCCTTACAGAATCAACATATTACAGTGGAAACATCGCCGAGATCTCCGCCTACCAATCAAATGTCAGCACTTTTACTTTCTACACATAGGTCGCAAGAAAGTGCAACTGTCGGCGGCGATCTACCTGAAAGACTCAGTAGTGTCGACAAGTCCAGTAACGTGCGCCTAGAAAGAAACGATTTGATCAAGTCTACGCCAAAGAAAAGCGACAAAAAATTGCAGTGTGACTCAGCGAGTCAAGAAACGATGTTACAACCTGAAGTAAAACTGTCGGATCCATCGGTACAAGCTGAAAATGGGGATGATTATAAAGAAGATAAGAACAAGATAACTTCTAGTAGTTCGAATAGTTTATCTGCTCTATCAGGGATATCAGAGATAACAAGCACGCCTTCGTCAGAGATTCAGAAATGTCTGTCTTCACCCGAAGAGATGGAAACTGCCTTAGAAAAGCTTGGTTTGGGTTGGGCTATAACAATATTGAAGAAGACTCGTGCAGCCAGTGCACTTAGCTCGTCGTCAAATTCAGATATAACTCCAATTAATACAGCACGAAGAATGATCTCGCCGCCAAAAAAACAATTAGACAGCAATGGGTATAATTTGCCTGATTTTAGCGATGTATCAGCTATTTCGATCAAAGAAGCTAGCAAAAGCACGGAGCAAGCTGTATTGTTAAAAGGAAGAACTTCAACACCGAAGCTACAAGATTCAAACTCAAACAGTGGGACCACAAATACTAGTAGTACAAATTCATCGGACAACCTTCAAGAACGAAGCGACAGCCTTATTGTTCCTAATGTTGCGTTAACAGCAGCAAAGCCTGTAGGCAAACAACTGGAAAATCTTTGACAAGAAATATATTTTTCATACTTACATAACTTAATTAAAAATCGTCTGATGTTAATGAGTAATTTTAACGCAATACCAGATTGCTTTTAGGATAGTTTATCAGTATTGCGTTTACTTTATGTATTGTTAATGCTTAAAGAATAGTTTATTGTTCGCTTGTGGCGGCAACGAATGGCCTTTTTTAAATGGTTCAGCTATACCTCAGGCATGCTATACATTAATGACGATGAGCCTTCTTCTATTTGGAGAATGGCTGAATAGCATTATTTGACATAATGCTCAAATGAGTAGTCGTTTTAAATTAATATTTTTAAGAAGTCTAATCATGTGTAAGTATCAAGTTCTTTTCGTATGGTTTATATATTTTAATAAATTGCAAATGTTATAAAATTACTTGTTAAAGTTGTAAAAAGACGAAATACATACGTAGAAGAATCGGAAAGGATGGACAATTTAAAAAAGTGCATCCCATACACATGTGAGAGCATCTCCCATGCCACGCCAAGCCTGATCGTCAATTTGTAACACACCCAATCAGAACTAATCATAATTAGGTATAATGTGTGCAACATCAGGAAATTGTATCATATTAGAGATGCTACATATTTATAAATACGCTTATAATAAAAATGTATAAAACCTATATATTTCGTTTTATTTATTGTTGATATTAATAAGATGCTCTCTTCACATATAAATATGCAGAAGAAAATCCCTATTTCTTACACTCTGGTGCTGCATCCGGTAGAAGCGTAGATTTGTATGGTCGTCACAGAAAAATTCACACATTCCATATGATAAATATATAATAAAAGATTCTCATGATGAGATGGGGTTATTTATTCGTGCGTTGTGGTTGATTTAACAAAACTTACCTTCTGTCCTGAAAGAAGATGATTGGTAGCCGAGCGCGCCGTCCACAACAAACGGATATTCACCGCGGTAAGCTTAATATTTCTGAAAATCACTAGAGCGTCAGGTTCCACGGCCTGTGTAACGGGTATTAGTTGAACACAAGCGACGTTCAGTTGCCAGTGTGCGACACGACATATACGCTCGAGATACACACTTTTCGCTCGAAAGTCACGCATTTGTTGCATTTCCCTCATGATGGGTTTATTTGTATGATTAGCGTCCGGCCAAGCAAAATTGCCGCCCGACTCGTACCGCAGAAGTTCTCCTAGAATCGTCACTGCGTTCTATGCCAAAGGTGACGGATGAAAGGTGATACGATTAGAGACTGAACGAGAAATCTGAATCCAGAAAAGCTCGTATTAATGTGCGCTGTACAGGGTTGTGCGCTATTCGACCGCCAAACTTCGCAATAACGCTTGGCCGTGCCGAAACCCGATCGACCCAACAGTTATTGCGATGCTCCAATAAAGCCGATCGCCTCTATGCCTTGTCAGAAGATCGGAAGCATGCGAGCCAGTGTTTCCACTAAAAATCACATCAAACACTCCAAACGATGATTATCGTGAAATTGCAACACATTATTTTAGAATCGTACGGTAAGTTCCTGCGAGCTCTATTTTCTCCGTAGTTTCTACGAATACGATGGTACACGGTGTAGTAAGGCACACACATCAGTTTTTCACTAGGATTATCGCGGCAATGATTCTTCTAGCGCGAACTGCTGCGAGTACCACATGCATATATCTATGACAATAATATATAAGTTGCAGTACTACTAATCCGAGCACAGTAGCAGCATTTTGCAAATTGGAAAACTTTAGATGCTTTGGCTACTGTGAGCAGCATATTTCGGAGAATGGTACAGATCAAACTAGAGTTAGTTACCTTTAATGGTAGACTCAAACGCAAGCTCGCGTCTACTTAAAATGATTACAATGTTGATTTGCCCTCATTCCTTTGCATTGATAATGTAGAATAGCATAGTGCTTTGAAGTACAAACTCTTAAATGTGTGCAAAAGTTAGCTGTACTTTAAAGTTTATCCTGTGTTCGTATATTACAATATGTATCTCAAAATCATATGTGCATAATACGTCAAGTATTATAGGCAGATTTTTATAGAATTAAGTATAGGAAATACATATTATCCTTTGTAACAAGAATTATATTTGCCTCTTGTAGAATAAATGCCAGCAATAATATATGTGGTAATAATTTCAATTAAAATTATCCTGTTCAACCTCAGTATTTGGTTTCAAATGCATGAACAGCAGTGATGCTCCGTAAAACCGTAAACTCAGTTTATATTGTTTTATTACCAAAGCACATACAATTGCACATGTATTCAAGTGCAGTTATGAACATCATCATTATGTAAAGTAATAAAACAGCACTGAATAGCAATATTGCACATGTACTAGCACGTAATAGGAATCTTTTCATCAAAATGACTATGTTGAAATGTTTTAAGTATATTTTTGTATATTTCCAGACTACTGATATATATGGAATCAAAATGGCACGCAAGCGCAAAACGGAAGTAAAACCGACTGTGAAATCAGCCGTGAAGTATGTACCTGTTCGGAAATCTAGTAGACAAATAGCTAAGAAGCAATTGGAGGAGAAAAAGATAAATGGGGACATTTCGCAGACATCTTGCTCAAACAGCCCAGAAGATTCACGGGATAATTTAGAGGACCAGACTCGAGCATTTTCGAAAAAGAATCAAAATTCTGTCCGCAAACATAGCAGACATAAGAACAATCCTAATAATAAGGTAACTGTAATTAGCAATGATGATTCACCGCAATGCAAAAATGATTCTGGCGACAGTGATAGTCAAGATGGGTTAGCCGATGCAATAAATTACACGGAGAAACTTAGCCCTCAAGATGTACAACAAGTAGTTATTGGTAATCCAAGTAATGAAAGTATGACACCACCGACTTCCTTGACTGTAGACGTTTGGCAAGAAGAAGTCATAGAAGAAACTATAGTTTGCGAACAGATGGAAGTCGACGAAGATATTACGAGTAAAAGTTATTCCTTGAAGCAGGAAAGTAATATTTCCATCAAAGAGGAAATATTAATCGATGAATCCACCACACAAGAGGAAAAAATAGCCGATCTTACTGTGATAAAGGATGAATGCATTACAGAAGCCATGGTGGTGGAGTGTAACTCAGAGACCTCATTTAGTAGTGAACAATGTATAATAGAGAAAACTGTAGTTAATATGGAAGTTGATAAATCTGGTAATATCCTATCAGATTTACCAACCACTTCAACGAGACGGAGCGACGGTAATAGTTCATCGAATGTAGGTAGATCATACGCGAGTAGAAGAAGAACACCAAATGATCAGAAACGTCTTCAAGTGAATAGTGACCAGCAAAGTGTTAAAAGAGAAACGCGAAGGCGCCGGTTTCTTAAACAAACTGAAATTTGTGAAGTTAAAGATGATTCTTGTTCCTCTAGTGATTCCGCGAAAGAAGATTGTAAAAAGCAAGATGGTAAGATTGCACAATCTACCAGGGACATAAATGTAGAACTACCTAAAGATGATGCCGTCACAAAGTTAGACGATAATATGGCTGAAATGCAAATCAGTGATTCTTCGAAAGAAATTCAAAAGTTGGTGAATGATCTGTCTAATATGGAAACTGCAGATTCGCCCATTCGTACTCCTGTTAGCATGGAAAAGATTTTACCTATGAGTATGGATGACGAAAGCAGTTCATCTATATTAGAAAAAATGGAACAACTACATCATTCGAGCAATTCAGCAGTATCCGAAGCAACCAAATCATTTAAGGGTACCATCGAACATAATGATCTTTCAAGAAGTACAGAAGAAAATGATTTGCCCTCTGTGGTTCATGACAATAATACAGACTCCATGGAAATTTTTGAAAAATCTAATACTACTCAGGATCATGCAAACATAGGCTCATCTAGGAAGACTGATTCGCCACAGATTAGTAATGATGCGAATCAGAGTATTGAAGTTGATAATAAAGTTGACAGTGACGATTTGAAACTCTCTAGTGGTAGTGATAATAGTAACGATACATTGTTGACTGTTAATGAGTCAAAGTGTAATAATACTCAGGCTAATGATATTGATAAAAAAACTGAATTAAAAAGCACTAGTGGTGGAACCAGTGATGCGACAAGTTCAGAGAATGATTCGAATAGTTCAGGTGTGCGAAGGAGCAGCAGAATTCGATCAATTGGTTTAATGAAGCAAAGGTATGACTTTAAACATTTCTTTCTTATGAACTTTTTAATCAGATTTTTTATTCAAATTTTATTCATTTGTTAATCGAGCAGGTCTCGTGGCCGTGGCTTAGTTACAAAACCAAGTGCGGACGTTTTGAAATCTGGTTTGCAACAAGAACGTGAGAAAGTCATTATCGCGCCTAATTCAACCTCTCAAGAAATCAAGGCTGATAATCCGCCAGAATCGCAATCTGATAAGGAGAATAGCGTTAATAAAGGGACATCTTCACTTGATTCATTACCACCTGTTGTAAATAATTGTAGTACTACAGGATATGAATCAGATTCTTCGAAACCTGTTAAAGTGAAGTCTCGTTGGCGAAGATCAAGCGAACTTGAAATGGGGGGTTCGAATATTGGATTCGGATCTACTGTATCCCCAAGCACAACATTTGGAGGAATCGTACTATCATCGATCCCGGAATCAGGCTCGAATCTTGGAGCCAAATTAATTTCAACTGGCTTTGCAGGGGAAACTGCATTATCAGAGTCACCAACAGGATCGTTAATTAATGTTACAAATACTCAATCACTTACAGAAGCAGAACAATCGAAGGAGATATCAACAACAACGAATAACTCCGTTAGTAATGCTGTAATAGCACATATTCCAAAAACAATTGGTGCGAAAATTTCATTACCCATGGTTGAATCTAAGGATAGGGAAATGGAAGAAAGATTAAGTCAGTTCGAGTATTTGCAAGAAAATTTATATCTCACTGAGAGGTGATGAACATTTTATTTTATTCCATATGCATTTCGCAATAAGTCATTGATCGGCAATAAACATTTGAATTAATATTCAATATTTTTTATCATAGATATACTAATAAAGAAACTAAAAGAATGGTTTGCGACTGTTTTCTTACCGAGGAAGAGATTGAGAGAGGTGAACTCGGTTGTGGTGAGGATTGCCTTAATAGACTTCTCATGATCGAATGGTATGAATCTTGCGTTACTTTCATCTTAAATTACCATAATTGACCTTTAACTACAAACAGCATCCATGTTTTTAGTGGTCCCCGATGTGTAGTGGGTGATCGCTGTACAAATAGAAGATTTCAAAATTGTGAGTATGCAAAGTGTGAGGTGTTCAGAACAGAAAAGAAGGGTTTCGGTCTACGTGCCACGATCGATCTTTTAGCGTAAGTAATCCGATAAATTATCCTTTTTTATTATCGATACTATTTACAATATTTATAATGTTACTTTTATATCACAGAGGAGAGTTTATAATGGAATATGTTGGCGAAGTAGTTGACCCAAAAGACTTTCGGCGTAGAGCGAAAGAATATTCCAAAGATAAAAACAGACATTATTACTTTATGGCATTGAAATCTGACCAAATCATCGATGCAACAATGAAGGGCAATGTTTCGCGATTCATTAACCATAGTTGTGATCCAAATGCCGAAACCCAGAAAGTATGTATCTATATTATGTTTTGATACGCGTAACAATTAGAATTAAGGGACCCCTCAACAATTCTAATATTTTATGTTTCTCTAGTGGACAGTGAATGGCGAACTAAGGATAGGCTTTTTTAATAAGAAGTTCATAGCCGCGGGTGAAGAAATTACATTTGATTATCATTTCCAACGCTATGGGTAAATAAGCTTTTCATATTTTTGATCTAGTTTTTATGTGGTGCATTGATGTATCGTATGTTCTTAAAATGCCATAATAGGAAGGAAGCACAGAAATGTTTCTGTGAAGCCCCCAATTGTCGTGGATGGATCGGTGAAACTCCAGAAGAGGAAAAAGAGAAGATAGAGAAGAAGGAAAAGCAAGAGAAGGATGTAAAGAAGAAGAAAGAAGAAAAGAAACCAGCCGATTATATGGAAGACGAAGATGTACGTTCCCATTGTATTTCATTGTTGTCTTCACCATTAACAAAATTATCTTATAATTATGTATTCTTGCAGCTGGAAGAAGAAATAGAGAAGTTATGTTCAGGAGGCTTAAAGAATAGAGCACATACATTAACATTAAGTCGATTGA
Source organism: Ectemnius lituratus (assembly GCA_910593735.2). NCBI lineage: Eukaryota > Metazoa > Arthropoda > Insecta > Hymenoptera > Crabronidae > Ectemnius > Ectemnius lituratus. The sequence goes on from OU343042.1 coordinate 3,512,069, forward strand.
TGGTGCGCAGCAGAGAAATAGAACATCGAACGCGTCTTTTACGTCTTATTCAAAGTGGAGAGCAACCATGTCGTCGATTATTCTTAGATTATCATGGTTTACGATTAATTTGGAGTTATGTAATGGATATTTCTACCGATGACTCCGATGAAGCGCAACATTTTCGACTCGAAGTCCTAAAGACTCTTAATACACTGCCAATTCCTAATAAGACAATGCTAATGGATAGTAAAATTTATGGTGTAGTAGAAAAGTGGTCTAAACGTTTATATATCTCGTCAAATGGCGATTCACCTGAGGATGACCAAGGGAAGACCAAGCTCAGTGCTGAGGAATCCCAGAGTAGTTATGATAGCAATGAAAAGAAAAGTCCCATTGAAACAAGCAATATAGATAAGAGTGAAAGTAATAACGAAAGCCCAATGGCAATCAGTGATATTAAATTAGAGAATGGAGACCCTAGTACAATTCCTGATCTGGCTGCGAGTTTATTAGGCGAATGGTCTCACTTGAAAGAAGTATTCAGAATACCAAAGAAGGAAAGAATCGAACAAATGAAGGAACACGAAAGAGAAGCAGGTAATAATAAACAAATATTAAATCAATTTGTTTATTACTTTTCCTACAGTGTGCAATTCTTTCATTTGCAGACCGCGGATACAGAGAAGAATTAGAAAAGGATGAGAAAAGAGTATCTTCATACGACAGGTAAGCAAGAATCAATTTTTAATAAAGATTTCTATTTCTTTTATAAACGTTATAAAATTTCACCTATATTTTTAGACCCAGAATAGACAGATTTGGCCGACAGTTAACTGAGACAGATAAACGAACAGACAGAAGACGAGGTAGAGAGTCTCCAGAGTCGGAACACACGCGTACAAAAGATAAAAGAGTGGAAGAAAGAAGCACTCTAGTTCCTATACCGCGTATGACAAAGTATGAAAGGCGACAGTTATTCGCATTGAAAGTAGCCAAAGAGGACGAAGAACGGCAACGACGTCAGCAGCAAGAATCTTGGCAGGATCATGAAAACAGATGTATAGCATTAGGTATAGATCCTCATACTACTGCCATGCTAGACCCACAGACAGGATATCCTGTCTTTTATAATCCATCACTGGGACAATGGCAACATTACTCAACTCCAGGTCTGCACTTAATCTATGAATAATAAATAAAATATCATTAATATAATTGAATTTCGTCTATAAATATACAATGCAAATATATTTTTAGAAGGTGAAATGGGTCAGCAATGTACACCAGTCTATGTCGGAGGTCCTCAAGCAGTAACTGGTCATTCACAAACTGGAATCGTATCACAAAGTCCGCATGTTTTACAATCACAAATGTCTACAGAAATATCGCCCAATATAACTCCAGCAATGCCTACTGGGGTACCTCCAGTAGTATATACAATGGCTCAGACGCCCGTATTCAATCAAACAACAACAGCATATTCGTTGCTTTCGCATCGTCATCAACAATATTCCGATAGCCAATTATCGCTATCCAATAGTATAATGTCGGTGCACGCAAATCCATCGAGTGTTCCAATACAGCAACCTGTTTACAATCATGTTGAGAAAACGGGCGAGCAACAATTACCCGCTAATGATGCATCTGCATCACGGACATCACAACAAGAACCACCGCCGATAGATCTTCCACCTAAGTGGAAAAGTGCTATTGATGCTAGGGGTAGAATATATTATTATCATGTTAAGGAAAGAATATCGCAATGGTTACCACCGCCGCCTGATCATATCGGTGTTCAACCTGATTCATCATCTAGTTCGGAATCTAGCGAAGAATCTAGTTCATCTAATGAAGAGGAAGAAGACAACGAAGAAGAGCATACTGAAGAACAGAAAGTAGAGAACGTAGATGTTAGTTGCGCAGTGGTAGAAGGATCACTGAATGGTGTAAAACAGATTACCGCAAAAAAGCCAACTGCTCATAATACACCACCAGTTCCAATGCCTTTCCCAGAAACGAAGAAACGACGAGATGGATTAGTGCAAGAGAGAATAATTAGCGTAAGAATCATTTTGCTTTAGTATCAAAGTAAATATTAGATTTGAATATTGTTCAATGTTTTTATATACTCATTTTTATACAGCCACGGAGAGAAGAGGATCGTGTGGATCACAAGTCATACAAAGGTATCAAGGAGAAGTTACGTCGGCAGAAAGAAAGAGCGAAACAGAAAGAACACGCGGAGAAATTACGTAAACATAGACGTAGTAGCAAATCAAAATCTCACTCGCGCCATAGTATAGCAAAGCTACAGTCAGCTTCTACCGAAGGTTCAACGATGTCTGAAAGAAAAATCAAAGATACCTTTAGAATAAATATGGCAAATGTGATGGTACACTTTTTAAATCCATACCGCAAGAATGATTGCAAACAGGGACGTATTACTAATACTGAAGATTTTAAACACTTAGCCAGAAAGGTACGTTTGGGTTTGTACAATTTTAATGGCCGTATATGGTCCATCATCATTTCTGAATACTAACTTTGACTGACTTTCCTTTCTTTTTCAGCTAACACATTTTGTACTTGCGAAAGAACTAAAGCATTGTAAGAGCGTGGATGAACTGCAATGTAATGAGAATGTTAAACATAAGGCGAAAGATTTTGTCCGTAAGTACATGAGCAAGTTTGGTGCCGTGTATCAGAAGAGTACGGATGATGATTAACCGAATAATTTAGAATACGAAATTGTTATTTATTATGCGAGTCTTTTATCCTGAATATTCTGAAATATATCTAGATAATGTCCGTATGTAGATACATTGGTAACTGTATTATTATTGTAACATAGGCAAATTTGTATATGCGTGACAACCGTTTTGGTATTTTAGTGGTTAATAAATTAGCAAATTTTTAATTTCACATCAGCATTGTATAGATTAATATTTCAATTGAACGTGCTGAGCGGAACACGTTATATACCTTTTATAAATACTGTACCTTGTATCTTTGCATAATGTAAAATATACACATCAGACGTAATGATAGGTACCGGTTCATCTATTCTTAATAATTAAATTAACGATTGACAGTATGTTTGTTTCATACTGCTCCAATGTATATGAAGAATGAAAACCGATGATTATTGTAAATACTATGTGCATTGTAAAGTAATTTTCAAGTCTTTGGTATTAATTGCTTCAGATAAATATCTATTAAGCGCGAAATGTATAAAAGCTACATGAAATTAAAGATCGCACATTTTGCATTTATACCTTATTGACTCTCTGTATTCTTGCAATTATACTTCTCTATAAAGTACAAACATATTAATTCCTGTGATGAATCACTTTTGAAATGGGAATATACTACATTCTGCAAGCATTCGAATAAAAAGGAATCCCTTTTTCTGTACCATGCAACAATTCTGCGGATAATTTGTGTCATAGATAATAATCTATGCAATGTAGAACATATTGATACATATATATTGCATACAACATATATCACGCAAGTCTTACAATGGCGTAAAACTGTTGGCCAGTGCAAGCCATTCGATGCCGCGGTCATGATACAAACTCAGCTGTTTTACTATATGACAACCACCTGAATATAAACATACCAAACATAACTACACGTGAGGCAGAGATGTTTTACGAGAATACCTATGAAATATAAAATACAGAAACGAAATCTGTAACATCTATCCTTGTCGAGACCAAATATATAAACGATTATTCTGTAACTTTACATATTATATTAGATATATTTGCAACAACATTTCACTTTCAAAATAATGACCTATAGATATTTTAAAAATATGACATCGTTATATTTCTTAACAAGTTTCCTAACACATCGCACTTGAAATCAGTAAGTATTATTGCTCTTCTACATCCAGAATCCACTGTTATGTCGTTTTCTTTATATTTTTGCACTTGAGCATAAATATAATTAATCAATGCCTCACTAAATATGAAACGAAATGTTGCCCTTTCATTGTGCATCATTTGACACATTGCATCCTTCTACCCACTGTTTTCAAATACCCAGTCATCTAAGAATAGCACGACCAATATGTAGTATACCTGCTTTCAGTTACTTGAGCAAGATTTCGCAAGTGTTTATATGATATCATGTGCATAATTTTGAAGTTACAACACTCCCTTAATAAGCGGTATCTTGTATAACATATTGTCAATATATATCTTTCGAGCAGGCCGACTTAAATCTTGAGCAATACCCCCGAGGTTGACAATCAACCTCAGAAATTAAGAATCCACCTATTGATCTTATCATTCAGAATAGTTTCGCCAAATTCATTTAAAAAAAACAACAACAAAAACAATGGACTCAGATTCTGCAGAAATGGTGAACGAGGTACAGAACAAGGTGATTTTGCATTGGAATTTTCGAGGCCTTGTGGAGCTTCCCGAAATAATAAGATTCCATGGAAATCATATTCAAGAGATATACTTAAAATGGAACAAGCTTACGACTCTACCACCGTGGATTATAGAATTACTCAATGTCACTAATTTGTACATATATGGCAACATGATCAAAGAATTGCCACAGGAGATCGGTGATATGAGGCAATTAATGGTCCTTGATTTAAGTGCCAATAAATTGGAAGAAGTACCTTCGAGCCTAGGCAATCTTGTTAATTTAAAGTCTTTATTGCTCAATAGTAATTTTATAACTAGTTTACCATCTGGTAAGTCAAATACTCTGTAGAAGGAAAAGGGTGAACAGTAAATGTAAATGAATTTTCTAGAAATGAACATTCTACACAATTTAGAAGTTCTTTCTATTGCGGATAATAAATTAATAGCTTTGCCAGAATGGGTCGGCTCGTTACCAAGACTGAAAGAACTAAATGTAGATAATAATCTTCTAAAAGAATTGCCTAACAGACTTACTACGTCTCCGAAACTTTCTATAATATCTGTATGTTCGAACAGGTCAGTGTTATTCAAAATTACCTTCTTCTTTCTAACTTATTTTCTAAGACTGATATAAATACATATAATTGACTTTAGTATTTGAATAAAGAAACTTTTAAATAGGTTGAGATTTTTACCGATGAATGGATTCGTGTCATCTATCAATATCTGTTTCGAGGGAAACGTACACTTAAATTATTTGTCCTATCCACTTATCCTTCAGCAAATTGCCCAACATAATAATCTATTCGCCCTTCGGAGAAAAACTACTCTAGGATATAGGTGAGTTTCTTCCGACTGAACCATAGACAGAAACCATATAAGTACTAGAAAACAAGAACGTGAATATAATCTATTAGATAAGCCAGTACTTCCAGAAGTATTTAAAAAGTTTGTGATAAAACAAGTTTGAATAAGGCAGGTTTTATTTTTCATTTCATTTCATTATAAATATCCTATTCTTACTTTGCACGAATAATACCGAGTGATGTTTGTACATCGGAAAATTATTTGTAATTGTAGATGCATCGAAGAGAATGAAGAAAGTAGCACTTTGAACAGAAATATAAGATTAAGCATAAGGCGAAACCACGTTCATGAATTATCTGACCAAATTATTGAATTACCACGTCAACTTTTAAATGCCTATAAGGTTCATAATAGTGTAGTTGTTTCCTTATGGGAGTTGTCTTTAAGAAAAATTTACACTGAAAGGTGAGAATAAACGCTTTATATTAATGACTCATAAAATTAATATATACAATATTGTCTTAGATCCTAACAAAGACATGCTTTATCATCTGCCTTCAGGTATGAACATACACTCGACATTTCTACTTCACCGCTAACAGTAAGTGTTCGCCGAGAGCCAATAGTACAGGATTACAAATTTGAACAACTTATGCACTGTATGAATTATGCTTCGTACAATCTATTGATAAATGGGCCTGCCAGTATTTGTGTTAATTATCAGTGTCAACAGCCAATCTTCACAGAAGCTTGGGTTGTTACAGGTGTTCTCTGTCATACGGACTGTCTAACCACTGTCGCGTTATGTTGTTGTAGAAGGTAAAACAGTCATACTTCTTTTTAATAGATAATAACATATTACATAGGCTTAACGTTGCAGGTGTGCATTGGAATTCGTTACACATTTCACTAAAATGATCATATTGGATTGGGAATTCGTGGAATAACTTGGGCATTCTGTTATATAAATAATCTGTAGGTAAAAGAATTTAAAAAAATAAAGAATTTAATGATTCAACGAGGCAATAAAATAATTTCTTCCGAGTTTTGTTGATCTCCCAATTTAGGCTATGAGAAAGTCTAAAGCTCTATCACGATCAATATTACATTTTAAAAGAGCTGCAGATGCTTCCTCCTCGCGGAATCCTAAATCACGTAATGTACGCAAATTCTCGCAATAGGCTTTTGCTTTATCTTGATTATATTGTGTGAGAGCAAGAGCTTTTTCGGCGTCCTTTCCGGAGATCCCTAATTCTTCTAGCGATTGAACAGCTAACAAATATTCTACAATCTTCTTATTGTCACGTCCGCCTAAGCCGCGAATGGCTTGTGCAGATCTTGATAACGAGAATCCCATATCACTCAAATGCCTGGCTAACTTCTGATCTTCTTCTGACAAGTCCAACAATGGATCAACTATTGATTGGTGGCTTGATTTATTCGAATCGTTGTGTTTCACCACCTCGCACGAACTATTATCTGGACTTTCTAAATTTGGCCATGACTTCCAACTTTCCATAAATGGCCTTTCCAATTCTCGTTGAAGCTCTTGAACAATTGTTGAGACACTACGATGCTTTTTCTGATCATTTTCATTTTCTTCTTCTTCTTTTACCTGGCTTTTCATTTCATCCCGTTTCTCTTCGCTATGACCTTCTGTCTGATCATGAACAGTCAGTTGATTCAATATATTTTCTAACTTCGTTTGTGGTACCCACTGTGATGTGGGTTGCAATACCTGGAACAAAGTGTATCACGGATCTGTTAACAAGTTTCAACAAGTGTTACATTAATATTATTAAAGAATTGTAATAACTTGTGCTAGCTCCTCCATGTCATTAATGGTTTTCAATTCCATGTTGTCGAAGGGACTACTGGTATCATTGTCGAAATCGGCATAATCAAGACCATTTGTTTTTATATTCTCCTGTAAATCATTAGCTGGTGGGGATAAAGGTTGAGGAGTCAATATTGTTGTCTCAGGTGCAGGCACATTAACTGGTATTTGTTTTCCACTTCCTGGCAGTGGCGGTGGAGGTGGTGGTGGCGACGATTCTTCCTTTTCCCTTCTTCTTTTTTCATCCAAACGTATATTACGTGCTTTGGCATCAACTTCTCTCACCTTTTTCCATTCGACCATCTGATAGAAAATTATTATTGCTAATAAAATCTGCCATTCGTGTTAACAAATAAATGATAATTCTATAGAATCAAACCTTTTCAAGGACAGATTGCTCCAAGCTAAAATCGTACATTAATTTTGTTGCATCTGGCAGCTTGTAGGTGTAAGCAGCAGGTAAACATACTTTTCTGGGAGGTTTATAAGCCTCAGCAATTTTGACATGAACCCCATCCATGTAAGATGCAACTAAATCACATTGCGCTGACACAGAAGGCCGCGCCATGTTATCTTAGGAATTTCAGTATTGACATTTATCAAGAAACAAATAATCTAATCCTAAAGTTAAAATGCACTCGATTCATTTCGTTTGCGTGGCTCGTAACCTTCTACCTGGGTGATCCTCCAGAAATGAATGTTTAAAAAATTGATTTAGTGCCGAATTATTACGATAATTAAAATAATCGAAGGCAAAAATAATGAATTTATATCTATTGCCAAATGTTATACATATTTGCAGGTTGATTTGATGATTGTGTTTGACAGCCTACACAGTACTTCACGGACTTCACACTTGCTTCACACCATACACTACCACCATTTCTCACTTGTTTGCACGTACATCACTCGCATAAGAGTGTGTGTGCACACCTGCGCGCATGCAGAAATTTTATGAATGAATGAAAGAAGTGTACGCGTATAAACATGATGCCGTACAGTAAATTGTATTCGAGATTGAAGAATATAAAATGGTATTTGGTGATTTCGGGAATAGACTGATGACAAAGAATAAGTTACAATGGATTGCACTTGTATTTCTGAAGAAGTGTTGTGTGTCTTGTAACATGATATAGGAAAGGTGCAAAACTCGTTAATGTATAACATTTACATTGAATGTTTTTATTTCTGTAATCGATATAATATCATCATATCTTTTTCGCGTTAACAACATTTAAGTATATTTTATACAGCTTTACAATATTGTTCTTGTAATTGCTCGTTCCACCTCTTCATCTTTATATATAGTTATGACTTTCATCAATTCACAATTTCTATTTAACACAGAGTACATAATAAATTATTGTAACAGACTTGAAAGCTAGGTAACCTTTTATAGCAACGTAAGTAGTTCAAAAATTGCGCATTGCTAATAATGCACAAGAACATACATCTTCCAGATAATTACTAGAACATAACTGTAGTTTTTCGTCTATTTTGTACTTTCATTATAACAGGTACCATGTGTATTGTCTTGTCACAATACGAAAGTATAAATAGTATTTTTTTTTTAGATGTACAATAGAATTTATTACGTTCAATTGACCTATAATTGCATAATTGTCTAAATCTATTCATCGTAGAACGGGTACTCTCTTTTTTGTTTTCGCTGCTGCTTCCTCGGCAGATTCTTTGTTATTACTTTTACTTATTACATTTTCTGTATTCTGTAAAGCAGCTCCAATTTGAAGTAGATCTTCTTTTCTTCTTGCTTCTACAGATTTCATATACGCAAGAAAAGAAGTCCACATTAAACTGCAAATACTGACATAAACGACCCGATTATGTTCAGGAACGAAGAAGAAATTGATGGTTTGAAGGACAGGCCACACGCATACTCCAATCTGTAATTCAAATGTGCAACTATAAGAATATTCAATTCTTAGACTCACCGGAAATATTATAAATACCTTGTAAGTTGGCCAGAACTTTTCTTTAACTTGATCGATACAGTCTGATACAGGTTTGAACTCCAGAAAATTAATGCCAAAGAAAAAGCAACACATTGCCGCTGGACTGTATGTCACTTGTTCCACTAATGCCTAAACATAGAGATACATTAAATATTCACTGAATATTTTATGATAATGCTGACTATCATAAGGAAAGTGAAGTTACAAGGACTTACTTTTGTAACAGCAGATCTGAGATCTGACTTTGGCCAGAAATATGAAGCACACTTCAACCAGCAGTACAATGTTGGAGCAACAAAGAAACCACCGTATATGCTAAACCTTAATGCTTGGGCATAGCTTAACTCGTCCTTTCCTATTAGTTTTTGTTGAATCAAACTAGCAGTTGGCCAAATTACTGCATAGGAAGCCATTCCCCTCACAATCGGGTATTTTTGTGATACCTCACGAAATCTTACTAAGACGATCCGCATTTTTCTTGTTCGCACTGAAAGACAAACGATTCTGTTTACAATGACAATGACGTTCTGTGATCCATTTTTAATATAGATAAGATAACACAAACTCGATACAATCAAAATAACGGAAGTTATAATATTCTTTAGATATAATACCGTAAAATCGATAAAATTTCTAACAAAGCTATCGGTATTTACAACGGTAAAGCTTCCAATATATCCGAGAATTTATGAATGCATAATAACAAAAAATAGTTTCTTCAGTTTTCTCAAATTACATAAGCTATGTCAACAAATATCACGGGACGTAGGATTCCAATTGCCGCAAATCAATCTGTCTGTTATTGCTATATCTCAAAAACATTGATATAGTTTCAATATAAAGAATTGCAAAGTATTTACACGAGTACAATACATCTCATACATTTGTTGGTATTTTTTTAATCCAGATATATAAAACTAATAAATGATTTCGTACGAATATAGTATATTATTTAAAAAAAAGTAAGGAGGTCGACCGGAAATTCTTGGAAAAGGATTTTCGTTTACCGATACCTCACATATAACGATCACCGATGGGGTTTTGGAGAACACTTTACATTTCTCAGAAAGTAAGGAATATATAAGGGGCCATAAATGATTCTGTCGATAGTCGAGCAGAAATAGAGTACACAATATTATGCAAAATGGACATGTGGGAATTTAAATTACTTGAGATAACATTTCAAGTACTTTGAAGCACATGATGCGTCGCGCCAAAGGGGTGGTTGCGTAGAAGCGACATTTCGGAAATAAAAGCGGTAATATATTTATATGCACATTCATCTATATTTATGAAACAGTTGATAGCTGAGTAAATATTGACGGAGTAGCGAAAATCAGAAGACCTTGCCAAAGAGAAATGGCATAAAATGTAGGCTATAACAAAGTCTCAAGCATTGAAAATCTTCTTCGTCGTATTGACGAAAGTTTTGTTTTAGCAATCGTACCTCCTCGTAATCAGCTGACGGGATGCAGGGTTCGTCTACCGCGGTTCGTTCGAACGTGACGCGAGAGTACTCGCTGGACCGCGGATTCCTGTGAGGTATTGATCCCGTGCACTTGACACATCTGGAAATGATTCACTACCACGGAAACACGCGCATATTGGCAATGGCACGACTAAGACTTATGCGCGACACACACGAAACTCTGGTGGATGACGAAACTGGTCGATCCATTCTTATCTGGCCTTGGTGCTTTCGTAGATCCCTCGAGCACTGCTTTTCCGTAGTTCGATTTGTTGCATAATCGAGCATGCGGCCGCGCTGTCTTCTCAGTACCGTTCTATGTCTATCGACATGTGGATACTAAAGACTATGGTACATTCGTTGGCCTGTATCCATCTGACAGTGGGCCTCCACGAAGGGTGGAACGATACACATAGATTTCCGCTTGCGAGGGAATCTGTTTGACGTCATTCGGTTTCGCTATATATGACTATATACCTGCGCAAGTTATCTTTCCTGGTAGGATCGGGGTGGGGAAGGCGATTCAAATCGAAGTCCTACTATAATCTTCTCAATAAGATCATTTTTGGTCGAAGTTCTCTCTTACAATTACACAACGAAACACTCAATGCCGTGTCACAATTTGTCGGTGAGGCGCATTCTTATGACTTATCACGTGGACGAATTATATCCCCTTGATCGTATTGTTCTGTAAACGCTGGGCATTAACACTATGGTGTCTACCATAGAGGTACTTGTAATAATGTCTGAATGAACGTACAATAATAAGAATCTTTATCTAGTGCAACAATAATCAGCTAACTTACTGCGGTCGAGAAAATCTTATTTGAAGCATAAGCAGGCGTAAATTTACAATACCTCGGCTAACGTTATTTAATAATCAAGAGATCGCTGCAAAGAATAATGCAGTTGCATCGCATGTGCTTTACATTTTGTAGTGCTTCTTAATAGTTTTACATATAAAGCAGACCACAAAAATCTGGATGTAGCAAAGCTTTTGTACAATGGTTACATATGCGTTAACTAAGTCATTCTTTTCACGACCGCTGTATCACACAATCATTATAATTACAATCACCAATTATACAGTTCGAGATAATCTGTATGCTAATAGACTACTTTAATCTTTTGAAACTGAAAATGCATAATGCACACTGATATAAGTAAAATAGATGAGTTTCATAATCTATTTACTAAAGGACTAATAGAACTGACAGCATTTATATTTATTTCTTATATGTTGGTTTTCCATTTTCTTCAGGTAATGATAAAAAAATACTGTATATATATATATATATATATATGTATATGTATATATAGATCCATTAATCAGTACCCACATCCATCCATTAAAATTATATACACGGAGCGGACATTAAGAACCGTCAATAAGTTGTTCGTCATTTTTGCACACTATTGGCACCGTCTAAATTGTAAACCATACAATTATCTATACAGTTCGTTTTTTCACTCATTTTGCCGTGATATCGAATAGATCGCAAATCCCCTCATTTTCGCTAAGATTAAAATGGTAATCCTTCTCTCCAGGGGGTGGACTTAATCTTACGAGTGGCCCATAAACTGTAAACCAAATTTTCATATTTGTATAAGTGTGCAAGGTTTATATTAAATTTCCTAATGCTTGTAACTTACTTTCGGAACAAAATTGATCAAGGAGTTCCAAATCTCTTTGAACAATATCTGTAATAATATATATATGAGTAATATTTATTATAAATCGTATTACTTTGATATGGTTTTATTAGATAAATCAACTATTTATTCTTACCTGATGTAGTTATATCACGAAGTACTATTTTTGCCTCTATTAATTCTGAATCCTCTTCATCTTCGTCATCAGATGTATGTTCCTGTTTGGGGGTTCCCTTCGCTGATCTGTAATGTAATAATAGAACCAATGACTTTCCATGGGCCAAGTTTGTTTCAATGTCAACTTCTATCATTTTTGCTGTTTGATCTGTACCAAAGAAATAGATATAGACTTAAGATCTATTTATCCCCTTACAAGATCTGTACTTGCTGTTTGCTCTGTGCAGATCAGAAATATTCTTTTCCTATTTCTGGTGCGAAAAGAGCATAAATTTTCAAAGCCACATCATTCTTTACACGATCATAAAGAAAATATTTCTTACCTTCCAACTCTTCTCTTTGGCTTAATATTAGGTTCATCCTTAGGTTTGTCATCTTCTTCCTTTCTTTTGGTACCCCTTTCTTCTTCTTGTAATCGAAGTTCTAATACTTTATTATCATATGTTTTGGCTAAGTCTGGTTGGATCATGTACACTTTGATTTCTCCCGTTGTACTTCTCAAGGACATTTCATAATTTATTTCCTTTTCCTCATCGTCTAGGAATCCCTGTTGCAGCAATAGTTGGATCATGTGGATATTGAAATAAGAAACTTTAAGATTAAAACATGCATGCGGCTATTAATGGAATACCTGTGTGATATTGGGGACACTTAGTTCGGTCTCGGGCGGACCTTGAATTGGTAGGACAAAATCATCAGAAAAGTTTTCTTTCACATCTTCATAGGTAATATACGCGAATTTGCGATTGATCAAGTCATTCTCAATATTTTTCATGCTTTGCTGAATCCATTGAGTATGCGTATCTAATAAATGTTCATGGTCTTCCAACTTCCTGATTTCATCTTTTAGGTCGGTCAACTTTTCGCCGACTTCTTGAGTGTTGCAGCCAGGACCTGCACCCCTATTACAATATTGGATATTTCAGATGAGTATTTCATGAATTCTAAAACTTTCAGGCGTAGTTCATTAAAGAGACGGGTCGCGTAAACTCGATCTGAAACGTACTTCCATTGAATACTGTTCTTGCTCTTCTTTTCTATGAGCCCGATGCCTTCGAGGACATTTGTAATGTCGTAAATACGTCTCTTTTGTCGTACTTCTAAAATATCTGCAGCCTGAAATTTTGAACTTTTGAAATTCCCACAAGCCTGTAACGTTTTTGTCGCGAGCTTGTTTCGAGGTTATGTAGGGCTGGCACGCTGAATCGTGAAATAGTACTTGAGATCGATAATTGAACTAGAAAATCTACGCATTTCTACAGCCATCGCAGACTTTCTAGGAAAGTATGGGCTTGGTGTAGCGAAAGCCAAATTTCCGCAAGCTTCTTTCAAAATTCCCGCAAGCCAGAAATGGCGTGTACACCCGCGATCAGTTAACCTAGCAGCCAGGTTAACTTTTTACCCTGTGTTTCGTGTGAGTACTCACAACTTTTAAATCGAGAACGCCGTCCTTCGCTTTCTGCAATAATGTGACGAAACGGGTAGTCAGTAAACCAAGGGACTTCTCGAATCTACTTTGTTGGTTATCTGCCATTCTCGAGGTCGTTGTCAAAATTTTCAAAACTCACTACTCCCTTCGAAATTGCCGCAACACCACAGACGCCATCCTAAGTAATGCGCAGGAAGTATTCAAATATGACCGCCTGCCCAATGTCAATAGACTACCCTGTGTAGGCGATTTAATATAAAATACCTGATAGGCTACTGTTGTAATCGATAAATATAATAAATAAATAAATAGTTTATATATTTTTTCGGTACTTCGATTACCGTTTACCGAATTCCCATTTGTGTGAACATTTCAATTACCAAACACGTCGATCATATCAAGGTAATCTAAAGTTATATAAAATGAAGGTTGTATCAAGTACAGGAGAAAACCAATCAATAGTTGTGTACATAAAAAATGTATTTACAACCGTGTATCCTACTCATCTCGAGTTTGTATAGTAAGTCACTTATATAAACATTATATAAAGTATAAACAGTATTGATCGAAAATAATTACATTGAGATCTTACAATTACACTATGGAAAGATGAATTCGTTTGTGTTTGTAGTTGGATCTGGACTTAAGCTAGACGTTGCAGAACTTAAAGTTTCCTCTTTAATTTTTAAATTCGATGGATCTTTGTCCTTGGACTTATCTTTCTCCTTATCTTTACTTTTCTCTTTCTCTTTCTTGTCCTTATCTTTGCCATGCTTGTGGTCGTGTTTATGTTTATGCTTGTGCTTATGCTTTTTCTTATCCTTCTTTTTCTTTTTATTCTGCAATAAAGAATTAGCTTACCAAGGTGATATTTTAAAATACCAGATATTGTAATAAATGAATATATAACTCAATGTTACCTTATTAACCGTATCACCCTTCTGTTTGTGTTCTTCTGTCTCCTTCTTAAACATTCCTGGCTCAAAGCCAACAGGACCTGCTGTACCCATTATACCAGGCAATGATGCTGAATTATCACTGTAGTATTCTGATTTTACTTTTCCTTCTCCTGGTACTGGAGGTACTCGTTCCTCCTGCTTACAATTTAACAAACACTTTTAGATTATATTGTAAATCTCAGATACGCTGTTGGTTATATATATTTTACATTAGTTTGCTTTTGTCGCTTTGGTTCAGGGCAGTGCTCCATCGAATTTGATGGTCCAGGAGTATCTCTGGACGGCGATGGCTTTCGTTTGCCTGTAGAGCTTGGAGCTTCAATATCTATTACAGGCGGTTCGTGCTTTGTATGTGGTATACTTGGCTTTATCTGTGGTTAAATATGGCACACATAAAAATGATACAATTGTAAAGTTTCTAAATACGAACTGTAGTTAAGTTCTTACATCTGCCACTTTTACTTCCTGTTCCGGGCTAGGCGGTCCTGCTTTTCTCGGTTTAGTAAGAAGTGCCAATTCTGGAATTGGCAGGCAGAGGGGTCGTTTTATACCATACAAAGTATAGTACAAGTCGACCAAATCGCATCGCAGTTTAGCATCGTGCGAAAGCATACCACTGAAAAAAGAGCAATATTAGATATAAGATTCTCAAATATAATGGGATATTGAAAAGGTGTATTAAGTATTACATACTTAATTAGATTCCATATTCGATCAACCAGATCTACTCGATCTAACCGATGCTTGTGAGCTCTTTCAAATGGTGGATTTTCAACCATTAATCGAACCAATCTGTGTCTTACACCTGGATGTGGATCCATTTCAGCCATATCAAGCAAGAATTCCAAGTCTTCCCATTTACCATCTACTCGTGTAAAATCCACTAAGGCTGCCAATGCCGCGACCCTAACATCTAAAACATACACCCACTCAATTCGAAAATTCTTCCAATACTTAATATTTGTCTAACTTATTGACATAATTTATACCTATGAATTGTCCATATGCAGCATATGCTCTGAAGATATCTGGGTTACTTGGAAGATGTCCGAACTTTTGCAAAATTCGTATAACTTTAAGGCAAGCAACACTCACAGTGTATTTATAACATGGTAATAATTTTTCCAAATTTAAATTTCTGGTTACTTCTTCCAAAATTGCTTTCGTATCGACTGATAATGATTCAGCGGCAATTGCCGTACTAAAAGCAAATCTGTATTATTATTAAATGTTATCCTAATTTCATTGCACATTCTTAATATTTACCCCTGTTGCACACTGATGACTGGTGTTACCGTCGCACCCAGAGCTTCTATTAATGCTGCTCTGTAATAGTTGTCAGAATATCTGTTTTTACTATTATCGTTATATTTGAATAAGTCCATCAAAAATGCCAAAACTTCTGGTGGACAGATTCCATGAGAATTGCGCAATCCCGCCATTGCTACTGGTATTGTCTACAAATATCAAATAGCAATTATCCACTTTGATCGACACAATCTAATTGAATTAAGTACATATACAAACTTATGTCGTACTTTTTGTAAGAAATAGTGTTGAAAGTTACTGAAATTGTTTTGCTTTATTATTCGTCTACACGATGCTGATCCAAATAGTTTTCGAAATATTGCCAGCATTGCTGGTGGACCAACCCATGTTGCAACCATTGCATTAGCGACCTAGACATTTATTATTAGAAAAAGTAATATAATTGTACGACATCGAATTACGATGATTCACCTACTTTTGTTAAACAATGAGCAGCTCGTAGTCGAACTTTATAATAACAGTGTTCATTTTCGATTGTGTCGGTTAAGGCCATACGGGTGTGTGGAGTCGAATGATTCTGTAAAGCTTCAATAGCTTCTAATTGCGCAGTAACATCCCTCTCATGTCGTAATTGATATTGCCATTGATAGTCGGGCTGTTCAATTTGAACAGCTCGCATAAGCGTCATCTCGGGATCCAATCTGATCCACAAGACTGGCGAATCGCTAAGTAGGATACATATTATTCAATTATAGAATCAAACTTGTTCACATTCAATAAAATGTTGAGTTTCTTTTATGCTCTCTTTCGAAACCAATGTACATACTCCATGGCTGAAAGATCCATATCTACTTCTTCTCCTGTACATAATGGAATCTTTTTTTTCTTATTCCTTCGACTTTTGCTATGACATGTAATGTCCGCTTTGGCTACCGTTCCTTCTATTTGTAAAGTGTGCTTGAATGTACCATCTAATTCTTGAATGTTCACTAAGAGAGGTCCTACATACTTTCTTATTCCTCTTTGGTGTGTGGTATCCTGCCGAATTTCTAATTCCACAGTATTCCTGAACGATATATAATGCTTAGTATTTATTATGATAACTATTCAGGCCTTGTACCTTGACTCACCGCTTCCTATTAAATACAAAGCTTAAGCTGAATTTAGCATGACCGCCCGTCCTCACCCATTGGTCAATAAAGACTGCCATGTCTTTACCGGTTACCGTAAAAATCGCTTTAGTAAATACATTTGTACTAATTAGCATATGCGACCAAAGTCCAGAATCAACTTTCTGCTGTGCTGCATTTGCCGCGAGTGATAATTGTTTATTAAAAACCTGCCGAGTTTCAAATATATAGTAATGAAAAGTACATTATTGAAATTTCATAGAATTAAAATTAATATTTACTTGTAAGAGCAATTCTTGGCCAATTCTATGTTCCAACATTCTGATGACAAGGTGGGCTTTCTTGCGAAGTACTTCAATGTATCTAGGCGACATAGTGTGCAGGTTTCTTATTGGAAAATAAAAACCAGGATCTGGTGCTCTAGGAACAGGTGCAGGTGTGTTTGCTGCAATGGGCAATGGAGCTGGTGGTTGGGAAGGATCTAATATTATACCACCGAATTGTTCTTCGTACTTTACAACTTCTTGCAACTCCTAAAAATATGTATCAAATCAATTATACCATAAATAAAGACATTTTCAAGTTCATGATAATTTGTAGAAACAATTAATTTACCGATTGAACCCATTCTCTATATTCATTATTTCCGAAACACTTTTTTGCATATAAGCCTGTCAAATATGTTGATATGCCTTTTGGTAACCACATATCTGACCAATTCTGCATGGATATAAAACAACCAAAAAACTGTTCTGCTATTGCTTGTGCCATTGCCTTTTTTGTGATATAAACCTGCTCAATGATTGCAGTTGAATGAAGTATATTTGTGCTAGAAGAATATATGACAGTTATATATAAAAATGGAACACTTGTAATGTATCTAGAAATTCTGTTCATTATACTTTAAAATACTCATTGTGGCATATGCATTAACATCCTCATCTATTTCATCCACAAAGACCTGTTTATAACAGGAATATGGATATCTATTCGATAATGTTTCTTCATAAAATTCAAATGCTTCGTGCATATATTTCGCAGAAACTTTTAATGATGGTAATAGTTGTGGTAGACAGAAATGTGTCACTTCATGCATGTATGGGTCCACAAATATCTCAAAGGGCCTATTCAATTTTGGAAATAGTCACAATCAAGGTTTTGTGTTTCAATCACTTAGCAGTTATTAATTAATATGAAATCTTATCAGTCTTAATTTAAATTTCTTACCCAACAGCAAGAGCGATATTAGGTGCTGATGCGGGTGTGTTAAGAACATAGTGAAATGTTTTCCGGCGCATATCAGGAGTATATACAACTTCAACAAGATCACCACATGACACAGCTGTCATGGAATCATCAACAGTAAATTCTAATTTCCAAGTGCATGGTTCTGCAAAGCTATCAACGCACGGAAACCATAATCTTGATGAATTTTCATAACTATATGTATACATGTGGGCACCTCTCTAAAAATATATAAATATATTTCATTAAATTTATGTATTGGTAATAAAAAAATGAAGTGTTATGGCTTTTGAAGAAGAAGAATAAAACATACTTCTGCCAATGTTCCCTCACAATTTGGTACCACAAAATGTACACCACCCTGTGGTTGTTCCAGTGAGAATTCTATGCTAATCCTTAAACTTCTACCCTCACCAACCAAATGTGCTGCATCTGGTGGAATTTGTACAACTAATTCTCCTGTATTATTATCTGGGTCAACCTTTTGTGCTGCTGCTAAATGCATGTTTGAAAAGAATTCCAAAGATCTTCTAGAATATTAGTAATTCCATGGTTTATATAAGGAATTGTTAAGTAATTCAAGCATGTGAAGATAAATAAGCTTACTGTTTGCCATCTCCTTGGCAAATATCCAAAAATGGATCGAAGTATTGGAAAGGTGCTTCGTAGGTATCGTTCAGACATACTCTGTATATCCTGCATTGTTTCGCATTTAACTTTATGAGCCTTAACGTATCACGCAAAGGAATAATTGTTAATTCAACAAATCCCTGTAATAACACAAATATGGGTAATCCATTGATCATTATTGCACATGAATATTTTCTACTACCAACACTTACAATTATGCTCTTCCTTTGAAAACTTATTCCTGTCAAGCTTAATATTTGGTGGGCTGTAAATAAAGAACGAACTTTCGAAAAAATCACATAATAGTAAACTTATTTTAGAAAGTGCAGTTGGGGAAAGATAACCCCTTTCAGAGTTCACAAGCTGGAGTTATAATTAGAACACTTTCCAGATTCCTCCAGAAGTAGAATAACACTTGTTGGGTAATAAGTAAATATAAAGACAAGCATTTTGCGATTCAATGAAGAAAAATAAAATTGTGGAAATATTTTGAAAGAAAACTAAATGGATACTTATAATTTATAAGGTCGGCTAATATCAGCCGTTTTTTCTTTCTTCATGTTATCATTAATAGAACTTTCCGAAAATTGTTTCAATAATATTCCATCCCAGGACAATTTTGAGTATGCACTTAGTTAAGTAAATATTGTTTTGACATTTTAGATAGACTTGGTTGCAAACCAAAGGTTACGTTCGACACATCAAATTACTGCGCTTTGTGATTGTTGTACTGAACGCATAAGAACGGCACTTCGCTAGAGCTGCCATCTTCCGATTTACCAATGGAATACCGCAGTATGAAAAGGTAGCTTAACTTTTGCAGTCCCGTTGCCAAAAGTGCCAGCCTTCTCCCATCTTGCATATAGGTTTTCCCGATCTCAATGGTTCGTACTGGTTCGTGCTCGCTCTGCGACACATCTCTGCGATTAAGTACTCTGCATGCAGTTTGCGGAAATCAAAAATTAGTACATAAAACGAGGAATGTCAACTATGGATGATGTTCTCGAGAGCTGGGAGGACATCGAGGAATCCGGGGTAAGTTAGCATTTCCTGCCGAATTAGCAAGATACTGCACGATCTCGGCTTTCTAATGGAGTAATCACGTTAACCTGTACCAATGCACGAACAGCTTCAAGCGCTCACTTCGGTGAATATCATCTGTATTTCAAGAGGAGTGCACCCTCAATAGTAATCACTAGTCAGAACTACTTGGGTTTCTCAGAAATTCATCTGAATTTTTGTTATACCGTGCTAATTCCAGAAGCATACTCACGTAAATTCAAATCCACTCATTTTCCACTCGATAAATATCCATGTGGTTCGTATTAGGAATGGAAAAGTGCAATGATACTTTCCATAAGGATACATATTCTCGGAAAGTAAAAAGATTTCATGATGTTACTATTCTCATAAATCTACAGAAGTGTAAAACATTGTGAAATAAGATATCGGAATTCCGATTTGCTCTATATCTCGGTCGAATTGTTTTTCCTATGGCCATAGTGTAACCTTATACTTTCCTATTTAGGCGCTTTGCAAACGCGTAATGATAAAATAGTATTTCTTCGCAATCGAGATGTTGGAATTAAATGCATTCTTTCGAAAGGTTTCCAATCAAAGTTTTCCGAAAGTTCATTCCACCGTTGAGACACTGCGCGAAGTAATCGATTTCTACATGTATATCGTGTGCTCGTCAATGTTAATGTAATATTGCTATTACAAACGATTTTAGGCGCTCGACAAAAAGTTGGATGCCCTCCAGTTAAATGCCGTACAAGCATTAGAGGAAATAGAATCTCCTAGGTATGTTCTGAGATATGTGCGTATGGGTATGATTACTGACATTCACAACGTCAAAATACTCGATATGTGTACTAAAGGATAAACATAAGCAATATTTTGAAATTGATTAAATTTTTCAAAACTTTACATCAGGATACGTGTCACACGTTGATATGTTTAGAGATGTGCCTGAAGACAATCTAGCAAGAGTGGACTACGTGCTGAGTTGAATATCTTATGATTTCTTCTTGATGTTATAGCTTCAAAGCCAATCACAATACAAATACAAGAATGATAATCCTGGGTGAGGATGGTATAAGATCTCAGTATGTACCTCCAAAGCCTACAGTGAAGATCCTAAAGAGACCTTCCAGAGATTCTCAGGGTGGTGGTGACGGCCCATTAGTTAATGGTGATAAACCAAAGCAACCTATTAAAACTTTGAAACAGGTGAACATCATCGGAATATGGGAAATCAAGATAGCTTATATGATTTATACTAATACTTAATAAAATTGCAGAGGGAGCAAGAGTACGCAGAAGCGAGAAAAAGAATCCTAGGTGAAGAAAGGAGTCCGGAGGAAAAGATTATACAGGAGATTAATAGAATTCAACCGAAGTCCGCGAGTTCTAGTGGAAGTGGCCTACCAAATAATGTAGTTCGAATGCCAATTGGGCCAGATGGAACCCGGGGGTTCAATGTACGCAGGTAGCGCGAGTCCTGAGGATTTACCCTCTTCACCCATCTTCTACCTCTTCTTCCTTCTTCTCGGTATGGGGAAGAGAGGCGGCTATGAGGCCGACAGCAGAGAGCAGCTTAATGTTTCTGATCAACTGCAAGCGTTCCGCTCCGCGATATCGCGCGGAGTATCGTATGAGCTGTACCCTGCAGGTCATTACTGTGTATAGACCGTATAAACTAAAGGATCAAGGCTATAAATCGGCGAAAATTAATCACTATGAAAGTGGTAATGTTTGTTGCCAATGTAACGCTATGTTTTGTTAATATTTGTTAATATCTTAAGGAACCGATTTATCAAAATAAACGTGAACTCGGGAGGAGAGTACAGTTATATCAAAGCTTAGCACTGTGGGGATAGAAGTATATTTCGATGAAACTTCCTTGACATCTAGCACATTGTGAAGTCGCGATCTGTTTTACTTCCTAAACCTCTGTACTAATGTCGACTGTTATCATTTCAAATGTAATGATAGGAAACTGTTCCCTTTACATTAGTATGTTGCGTCTATTCATCGTTAGCGTAAAATAATCGTAATCATGCCATTGTAACGATATGAACATGAATAAACTACAGCATATTTTCATTTTCTAATCGTAATAGTATCCCTATCATTGATAACGTTACAATGCAACACCTACTTATTCGATTTTCCTATCGCAGGTAAATCTCAAGTGCAGGTATCTGCCATGGTATTTCGATGCCAGTAGAGTGGGTCTATCTGGCGTCAGACAGACACCTTATGTGAGTTGGTAACAATGCTCGGAATCACGAGAGATCAGCGGCGCATGTCAAGCCGTGTGCTTTGGTGTGCTTGTTGTTCGTCTGCCCACTAAAAAGGGGTGTTTTTACCTTTCGAAATGACAGAAATAAATTAACACTGTACGTTCGAACAATTTGTAGTGCGGTGCTTCGTCCGACGCGCACAGTGTAGATATGGCAGAATCAGTTGGGCCGATACTTCACGTAATTGTCATTGGATTTCATCATAAAAAGGGATGTCAAGTAAGTGCTGTCACTCATGTCAAAAGAATTGGCAACCTGTTATTTGTGTATACTTTCGTGACTTTTTACACCCGTTACAGTGTCGTATAAACATTATCACATCTTAGGAAGAAATTGAACCATATGTATCATCACTGTTACTCTTTTTTTCGAGAAACCATTAATCTGTTTATTCACTTGGTGCTATGCTTGTGTGCTTAAGTAGATTATTTCTTTAATACAGTATTGTTTCATAAATTGAACAACTGGATCAAAACTATCAATGCTTAGCATTATCTCAAACAATTCCGATGTCATGTTGTAAACAGGTAGAATATTCATTTCCCCCTTTGGTGTCCGGGGCTCCCAATGAATGTCCTTTGGGTTGGAAGTATCTGCCTACACTTGCTTTACCAGATGGTTCTCATAATTATGACGAGGATACCGTGTTCTTTCACTTGCCCAGTTTGAATGATCCAAAGCGCACAATATATGGTATATCATGCTTTAGGCAAATTCCTGTTGAGGTGAGCATACTTTGATAATGTCACGCATTACACAAAAGATTCTAATGTGGAAATGTGAATGTTTATACTCGATCAAATGTACAATAGACTTTTCACACATTAGATTTATTGTTAAGAATGTTATGGACTTTCAGAAACTTAAAAATCGTACCTCGGACATAACAAGAGGTACTGTTCAGAAATCTGTTTGCGTGCTAAGTACTTTACCATTATATGGCCATATCCAAGTGAAAATGGCATTGATAACACATGCTTACTTCGATGAAGGTGACTTTAGTAAAGTATCTCTATTAGAGGATACGTATCATCACCTAAATTCTTGTATGAGCAGTGAAAGTCAAATACCACCACAAATTTTTGTTGGTAAATATTTCGTTTGTTCTGACTTAAATTATACTATGAAATCA
The DNA here is from genome assembly GCA_910593735.2 of Ectemnius lituratus. NCBI lineage: Eukaryota > Metazoa > Arthropoda > Insecta > Hymenoptera > Crabronidae > Ectemnius > Ectemnius lituratus. Next base: position 3,535,456 of record OU343042.1, read on the forward strand.
GAACTATAATAAGATTGATGAATGATACATCATTTTTAGGCCTGTCTGCTAGGGATTTTATTTTGCAATTTCGGCATAAAGTTCTGCTACTATTCAAACTGCTTCTGTTAGAAAGGAGAGTAGTTTTCTATCAGTCACCAGTGCAGCCACTATGCGCGGCAATATTAACATTACTCTCATTATTTCCTGGTATGATTGAGAATGGTTTGCAACAAGCAGCGTGTGTCAGGTATAAAATATTTACAAATGAAAGAAATAAGACAATCTTTAGATTCATATTTAACTCGAGGCATGTATTATTAGGCCTTCCAGACCAATGTCTCCTATACCAACCTTTGATGAAGACGAAAGAGTATCCAACAATATTGATATAAACTTGTCTTCGACTAACACCATTAAAGATAACATATCAATCGTGTCAGAGGAACTTGCTAATGAAAATTCTGCTAGGGATTCATTGTGCATAAATGATAACAAGACGATTGAGACGATGGAAGGTAAATGTATGGATGAGTTTAGAGATCTGACACTCCAGAAGAATAACAATGACAGTGAAAATGAAAACATAAAGATTATTGAAGTGGACTCTGTCCATGAATGTATGGAGGCTTATGTAGAAGATAGCAATTCCACATATATTTCAAAGCCAAGTGACAATGTACACAGAGTTCAAAGTGCGAATACAATTACATTGGGTGCTGGTGATGCCGACAATACTTTGCCACGTGATACAAGTAATGATGCACTTTCGGACGCGCGTTTGACAAATAACATTACACAGATTGCTCACATAAATCCGGAACTTTGCGGTTTGCCACTTGATATATTCACAAAGGTATATCACAAATCATTTTCCTCTTTTTATCTTTACTACTGGGAATGCATAATGTTCTATGTCACTTGTTTGAATTCATTTCAGGGGTATTTGTGCTTACCATATCTCTCCTTGCCATACTTAGATCTTTTAGCCGATGTAAATGTTCGAGGGTACATAGTAGGTGCGACGAATGTTCTGTTTAAACAGAAGAAACAGCTTATAGATGTATTAATTGAGGTAAGCTATCGGTAGTGAATGTTTAATGGTCGTGCGAAACATATCTCGTAATATTACTTCCACTAGGTTGAGAATACAAGGATAGAAGCTACCGATCCTGAATTGAGAAGACAATTACATCTTACGACCGAGGATTTACGATTCGCCGATTATGTTGTAAGACATGTGGTTGAACCACGAAAGGATGTCTTTTTGGATGGAGTTGGGTGGGAAGGTGGAGATGAATGGATTAGAACACAATTTAGAGTGTATTTATTGAGTATGTTAAGAACTTCCATGCAAGCCGACAGTCGACAATGTGATAATTATAATTCCGCATTTATGTCTGCTTGGAAGTCAACAAACAATTATAAGATGTGGACAGCCAATAATAAATCCGAGATTAATAATATTGAACCTGGCCATCCATTTGCTGGTCAGCTATCGGTACAAGACATGAAGTTGAGGCTGTCACAGTGAGTAACTGATCGTGACAAGTTCTGTTACTCCGTCGACGCTATTCATTCACAGAAAAATTAAATGGATAATTCATTATAGCACAATGCAAAATACAGAAGGTGGACGAAAGTTGAATCAAGCAATGGCATCAACTGGGCGAGCAGTAGCTACTACTGGAAAAGCTGTTGGTAAGATATTTTATATACTATTTGTTTGTAAAGATCAGACTCTTAAAGTTCGGGGCAAAGCAAATGGCTTTACATTACAATTTTTTACAAGGTGGGGCACTCTCTCAAGCTAAGGGAGCATTCTCTAACTGGTGGAGTACACTGACAACTGTACAACCAGTAGATGAGGGAAAGACTGACAATCAAAGCCCAAATATACATTCAACCGTTTCGGAGATAACTAGCAAAACATCCGTTGAAAATGATGAGATAAACATACCGCATAATAATACGGATTTTCGAGTCTCGGTAGAATAATATAGAAACTATTAGAATTTATAACAATTCATTGCAAGGCTATACGAATTTTGCAAAAGGTGTCATTACAAATTCGATTATGTACTGAAATGAATGGATGTGGTAGTGCAAAGATAATCCTGTTAGATTCTAGGGCAGTTACTTATGGAGCGTTATCGGATCAGAGAAGGACTAAGCGACAAGAAAATGTGCAGTCCTTTTACGACAAACTGTGTTAATTGTGATATAAAATTTTCAAACGAAGAAGTATAAAAGAATATGTTTATTGTTTGTTTTTTTAATCGATTATTGTGTTTGATTAAACACGCAATTGTTATGAATCTTCTGTTGTTTGTTTTTCGTAAGAATAGTTTTATTCTTAGTTATTAGTTCAGTATATCGAGTTTAAGCCATCACGACTGCATATCTCAAAGAAGGTAATCTCATCTATATAATAATTAATTTGATTCTTGCCAAGGAACTCATATATACCGTGGTATACACATGGCATTATTTATTTACATAGAAAATATAGTCTTAGGATGTACCTGCTACTTTAAATTATGTATATATAAACGGCAACTCAGATACTATTTAAGATACATAATTCATAAAGCTTTAATTTACACATTTAATGTCATTTTAAAACAAAGTATTTTTTGTTTACTTTCTTTCCTCCGTGAGAAATACGCTTTATTTATTGAAATTCTGTTCCATTTATTTAAGATATATTCTGTATACTAATCTAATACTTTCAACATCTGTGCAATAGCGAAGTATGGAAATTGAACTTTCCTTTTTCGCGGGCAGTTTCTACACTTTTTACAACAAATGGAGTACTAAAAAGTAACTATATTTATTTTTAGTATAGTTATCGACATTTTTATGTTCTTGTTTGTCATCGCTAATGTTACATTACGTAAGACAGTACCATTTTTTTTGTTTCGTCAAGGGACTTAAGAATGACGCGCGACATTGAGGCAAAATTGACTTATTCAACTTGTTCAGAAATTGTAACAAGTCGTATTATTATACCAGGATTGTACATTAAGTGCGCTGTAAAAAAAAATAATAATCACCAATATGCTCACAGTCATACTGGAATTGTTTTAATTTCGTAACATTTTCTACTGAATGGAAAGCATTTTCAAATATTCTAATTGCATAAATACTGTCAGTACAAACAAACTATTCATTGTCATTAATTCATTGTATCTTACTATTCGATCGACTCATTATTTATTTAAACATGTGCCAAACATATAATCGTAATAATTACTTTACGATCGGTTTAAGTCTTAACGAGTCATTTAACTTTTGCCATAAGAAAAATTTGACAAAGCTTTCATTGTTCGACATCGCCGAGTTTAGTTCGTACAGAATTAATTACGGCAAAGGGACTTAGCATATTTCGAAAGCTTTGAGTGTTGCGAGATCCGAGAATGAAAGTAAAGTCAGCTGAGAGAATATACCGTGTTAAGTAGTTGGGTATATTTCTATGTTTATAACACAAAGTTTATACAGCGTAAGCGTGTGAAAGAGTGCGAATCATAGTAACGAAGTTTATTCGAGAACTGGTTCTGTACCATCCAGTCTAGATCTAGCGTTGCTATTTATTGATTTGTAAAACGGAAACCCGACATACATGCATACAATATATTACACACACTCTCCCCTTCATCACCTTAAGTACACAACTAGACATTTTTTAATTCTTTGTACCAAAATGTAGTTCGCAAAATAAAGTTGTAATTGAAAAAGCAGATCTTTGCCAAATAAAACCAGATATCTTTATCCCTCATATCCAACAAGTGGATTACGATAGTCGGAATCGACAAGAAATTACCCGAGCGATATACTCAGCGACTTGTCGTTCAGCAATTGCTGTACCAGACAAAAAATCGACATAGCGAAACCGCTTCGGGTTCAAGGATAATGCTAAAAAGTCCCATAGAGGCATGCGACGCGCGGTCCAAGAGAAATCGCGGCGCGTTACATTACAGGCGCAGGTCCGGCGCTCTTATTTCCGTGATTACGCCGTCAAGGAAGTGCGTGTGCGGGCGCGAAATCGCGAAGCAGCTTTTTAATAGAGCGACTCTGAGCCGCTCACTCGAGAGAATTATCAAATCAACATCATCGTACGTTGGCACACGAAGAAAACGCGCATGTAAATCAGAGCGGCCTGGTGAGATAAGCAGCGGGGCGGGAAAGTGGAGTGGCAAAATAGCAGGAAGAAAGTGAAAAGTGCGAGGACCTTCCATCGGGTAAGCGGGAACGGGTCTGAAAAGAGAAAGAGAGAAAGAAAGAGAGAGACGATGATTACTCGGGGCAGGCTGTGACTGGTCGGCCGATGCGCCGAATAAACATCGTCGTGCACCGATAATAGCCGAAGAGCCGTAAGGTGGCGAGCGGTGCGAAAGAACAACGGTGAAGCTCGCGCCGGTTCTGCGGGGAGTGGCGAGAGCGGGGCGGAAGAACGTCGTGCGAGTGGTAGGAAAGCGCCATGCTGAAGCGACGACACTGTCGCTGAGTAGTAGTACGTGCGAAAGAAAATCGGGCCGATTCCGAGAGGCTGCGGTGGTCGCTCGACGCGCCGTTTCCTCCTCCGAGAGAGTCGGCACGCGGCAATCGTATACACACAGTGTCTGGCGTATCGTCGCCGTAAAGGGAGCCGCGCGTGCTTGACAAATCGAGCTGTCTGTCGTGGGACCAGCAAGGCTCCTCTCGCCGCAGCAATAGCAGCAGCAGCAGCCACCTCTCCGCAGTATACGCCACCACCTCTGCGGTGTGTTGTTGCGAATAATCGGCTGGCGCGCGCGCTACTACGATCCAAGGTGCGAGAGAGAGCAAGAAGAGTGGAACCCGGCGCGTCCACCAGTGGCGAACTGCGTTAGTGGCGAGTGTGCACGCTCTAACATCGGCGAGATCGCGTATCATCGTAGTAAGAGAAGCGGCGTGAGTACGCCGGGCTTAGGGAGGATCGGCACCGCTCATCCATTCGCCACCGTCATCAGGATCGTTCGGCTCGGCCATAGCCATGCGAGAAAGGGATAAATCGGTGACAGGCGGGCGGCGGCCATCTTCCAGATGAGTTTTTCCCCTTTCTTCCGATAAGCCCAGTGCGCTATGCCGTGAAGGAGAGGGATAGCCGCGCAGATTGATAGAGCAAGGGAGAGCGAGAAAGACAGTGAGAGACCGAGTGCGCGAAACACTCCCGAGCGAGAGAAAGACAACGAGCGAGGAGAGGGGCCGGCTAAGGAGCAGCAACAGAGGGCGAGTAAACGAGACGGCGAAACGAGAAGAGTGCGCCCGAAAGTAAGAAAGAGAGTACTTTTCGTCCGAGACAGAGTGAGAAAGAAGGAGTCGGAGTAAGCTCGGCAGCGGAGGCAAGCGGCGAGGAAGTAGCCGACGAGAACGAAGAAGGCCAAGAAGAGGAAGAAGAAGAAGAAGAAGAAGAAGAGGATCGAGTAGAAGAGGCATCAGAGCAACGGGCCTCTATTATGCGTCGCGCGAGGTGCGGTTGAACGGACGGGCAGCCGCCGCATGGTGAATCAACCACCGAATTCTCGGTGCTAGCTCTCAACATCGGCCGCGCTCCGCTCTGCTCTGCTCTGCTCTTACTCTGCCGTGTTGACGAGCGGTTTAACCTTGCATCGGCCGGCGCGTACAAGACGACGACAAGCAAGGGCAAGGGAGCACACCGACACACAGAGGAACAGGCATACACAGATATAGACAACACACACACATATAGGTCTCTGGGGAGATCGGAGGAGCCTGCCGGGATTCTGCAGAGGCTGAAAGGGCAGCAGGCATTGAAAAGGCGAAAGAGCGGAGGCGAGTGCGGACAAGAGCGAAGAGAAGTCTTCGCGTGAGTGCGCGCGGGGGAGGAGGCGGCCGGTGGCGGAGGCGAAGGAGGAGGAGGCAGAGGGGGGAAAGACGGAGAGACACGGACAATACAGAGAGACCCCCCATTGCCGTGCGTTCGGTCGTGCGTTCGCTCGTCCGCTCGTAATCACGTATCACGAGCGTTCCCGTGCCTCCGTGAGAGAACCGTCATGATGTCAGGCCTAGTTTACGAGTCGCCTGCTCTTTGATACTCCTGCCTCGACGAGTGTCTCTGTGTGTTCCTGCGTGCGCGCGTGTCTCTATCAGTGTTCTGTGAGTGCGTCTCTGCCACGGGATATTCGCACTACTTGGCTCCTAGAGGATTCCCAATCGATTGTACGTTCTGGTAACCTTAGATCCGTCGAACTTAGATCGCGCCGGACATCGCTCTCCGGGCGCCGACGATAAAAAGCGAGAGGCGGCCCAGTCAACTCGGAGCGCGCGCGCTCCGTCTCTGTTTTGTCTGGCGTCCTGTCTCTCGCTCGTCATTCGAGAAAACTCGCTTAGACGTTTCTTTTAGAAGCGCCGCGGCAATTTTCAGGGACTGTTGTGCCCGTGACACGTCATTTCACCGCACAACAGGTACATATCGCCGCCACTGTCGTTCGCGTCTCAACGATTCTCCTCTTGATTCGCATAAGTAACCTCGATCCGGTACACGGCGCGCTCTCGCTCTTTCGGCTTCTTTTATTTACGAGAGGTTTCATAACCTCTCTCTCTCTCCGGTTAGCAGTGGGCTGACGATTGCTATTCGCTGGCAGCACTCTGCTCCAATTTGCCTGGCTAGTTTTTCGCCTGTGTCGCCCGCCGATGTCCTATAAAGTCTCTCGAGTTCGATCGTCGACTCATTCGCACTGCCAGCCGCCAACCTCCCGTTTTTAACCGGTCACCCCTCTTTAGATGTCTTCTTGTTTGCCCTGGGTATCCTTGGGGTTAATGTCGCAGTCATTTTTCTAATTACAACTTCCGTGGAAGCAGTAATCACGGTCTAATATTATTACCAAGCCTGAAATCTTCGCAGTACTTTGCTTTCAGCCCTTTTTTTTCTTCTAAATTCCAACGATACTAATCTTCCACTTCTATCAACCGATCAAAGAGCTCAGGGAAAAGCCTTTCTCATCAGGTATACATGTACATAAGTACACACAAGGAAGATTTCGTTTCCGCGAGCGCAGCGCGACCTCCTCGCAATTTCCTCGGGTAAACTCGCCGGGGTGTAGTTGTCGCGGTGAATCGGAATTGGCTATTCTTAGACCGCCGATGTTTAAATCATTATCTAATCAAGCGTTTTTAAAATTCGATCGGAGAATCCCCGGATGATATTAGAATCAATCCATTTTGTCACGTGTACAACAGTAAATAACATATACAATTTGTCATTTTTTTTCTTTTGTTTCTTAACTATTCCCTTTAGGTCCTTCTGGACAAGTAATCATACCCAGTGAAAAAATAGTCCTTGCAAAACGGGCGGTTACCAATGTGCAAAATACAATAACTGGCAATTTACTTGGCATCCCTATGATCAGAGTGTTGTGAGATCAATAATGAAACAGGTGCTCCCACTGGTGTAGCACTGTTCATCAGAACTAAGAGTTCACGCATCACAGTTGTAAGAAGCTCATGAAAGGAAAAGTGCATTTCGGTGTGCATACTCTTGGTGAAAGACATGTGTGATGTGAAGTAATCGAACAAGCTGGATATCAGTGTAATGATGTAGTGCCAACATTGCAGATGGATAAACAGGGATGACTGATAATTGCTGGAACTCTGGTGGTGGTAAGTCTTACCAACTGCTTCTTTCAACGGATGTATATATTCTATTTTATCTTAGCATGATTGCACTGATTGCCTCGTTTTACTTTTGAAAGACATTGATGCATGATGTGCTCTATGCCAATACAGAGCTGACAGCCCCCCCCCCCAAAAAAAGAAAGAAATCATGCCCAATCTTTTCTTTATCAAATGTTGAGTGTATGTGAGTGACAGTCATGCGGTACATGTTAAATTGATAAGCTATCGCATGAATGGGTAAAAGTTTATGAGACTTACAAGGATTAAATCAATTCTTTTTCTCATAGACTATCATATGTTATTTGACAAAAGAATTAATTAAATATTACATTAAGTTATGCAATCTTTTACTAATTAAAAATGACACTGTAAAACAGCCCTAATTCTGTCACCTGAAATCCTATGTCTGTATAATTCACGGCATGATTAAACCTTATTATTATTATTATGAATGAAGAGAGGGAGAGTGTGAGTTAAGCTGCATCGCAAATACAGCCAACTGCAGCCTCCCACAATTACCAACTGAGATATAAAGTTGAAGGTCTCAGTTGAAATTTGGTCGGTACGAACTCTACTCTTGCGGCCTAGATCAATAAGCTTCAATGAGTACAAGATTGCATAACGTTGATTTTCCCTCCTATATATTTATGTTTCGACACTCTCTCGCGCGGTAAGGAAACCGTAGCTTATTCTTTTCGAAGCTCATTTTCATCAGAGATTTCTTTGATAGCCATTGGTACTGCATCTCGGTCACGAATATGCTTGGTGGTTATCGGGTCAATCGAAAGAATTTCTCACTTTCATAAGCGCTACTCATACGCCTTTAACGGGGCGGAGATACAAGGATCCGGATAAATTCCGAGGTGTTTATTCACTCGGTGTTGGCATAACGCATGTGTCCATTCATGGCGTACTGCATCGACCGCGCTATCGAATGCGCAACGTCTTCCAGATCCATTAGACGCTTAGCGTGCGACCCGCTTATCGATCCTATCCAAAACGATGCTCGATTAAATAGTATTCATGACGGAGAGAAACCAGACTAATAGAATCAACTTCCTTTCTAGTACATATATACACTTTTCTTATTAACAGATCTATCAACTAGTACATATTAGCTGCCGAAAGATTGTGCTGGTATCTTCTGTGATGAAGGCTACTTTCATTCGAATAGCTGACTCGATGAAGTAGAAGGAGAAAAGCGTCGTTGGCCGAACTAGGACGCATGATTCCCCCATTGCCACTTCTCTACTTCTTTTCCTCCTGGCAAATGCATTGCATAGTGGCTTTTGATGGTCATGTTCGACGAGCGTCACGCATCGTACATACATACATACATACCAGAAGCGTACGAGCGCGCGCGCTCCTTGTTTTTGTATTCGCGTTGGGTTCCCTGCACTCGGTGAGAGAGTGAGAAAGAGAGAGAGAGAGAGAGAGAGAGAGAGAGAGAGAGAGAGAAAGAGAGAGTGCGTCACACAGCAGCAGCTCCTTCGAACGCGGATCGACGCGCATCGCGCGCTAGAGACACTTTAATCGGCTACTGCCGGTAAGAGATGCCTTCCTTCCTATTGGCTGCGCCATGTTTTCGCGGAAACTACGAGCGCGAATCACAAATACACCACATTCACTTAGGGGCGACGTTGGTCGGTTGGTCGGATGGTCGCCACCGCCACCGCCGCCGTGAGTTCCGGCCGGAGCTTTTCCGAGCCTACCACGCTCTCTCACTCTGTATATACTTCGCCATGTACCCACAGGCCACGATTGTATAGTTCGAGGTACTTTTATCGACGACCCTCGATGGATAGTACATTCCCGTGTGATCCCTCCATGCAAGTGTACTACCTTTCCAAGTAAACCTTGCGCAGCGTTCTCTCTCTCCGCTCTGATCCCTCCTCACTTTTCACAAGCTGGAAAACAAGGAGGTTAGCCCCCCCGGCCAGACCAATTGGCACAGTTACGCCGACGAGTTGCTACTACTTGATTCAACCAGATATACATGCAATTCCTTTCTCGATTCATTTCCAACTCCACTCGAAAGACGGTCCAAAGGTCACTTTTTTGTCCTTTCTATTAAACTCAGCATCCTTGTTTTCGACTTCGTTTCCAGGATCATTTTAATATTAAGGAAGTTTTGACTCTCTTAAAACCTGTTAGAATTTCTTATCCATCTTTTCTTTATGCTATTTCAGCATTCTTTTAATAATCCAATCTTAATAATGGAATATATTAAGTACAATGTGTATACGAGTTTAAATGACTTAGAAGATTGTGATATCTTGCATGTCCCATTGCTTGTCCATGAGCGACGCCGGTCGCTCGGGCGTTGCTCGAAAAGTTTCGACGCCGGCATCGATCGTCGTCGGATGAGCCCTGCGAGAAAGAGACGAGAGAGAAAGATATAGGATAGGCAAAAGAAGAGGAGAACCGAGAGGAACGAGAAGAGAGTAGCAGGGTGATGCACCGTGGCAGGCGGGCGAAAAGTATCCGCTGTACGCGGCGCGTTACATTGCCGATGGCCTAAAGCTTGGTTCACAGTCGACCTCGAAGCAACTTCTCCGTGGTGGGCTGCCGTATGCAGGACGTATCGAGCCACGGTAGAATCGACGTTTATGCAGGCCACGCCTTCCACGTCAGGCCAATCTCGAGTGGCGGCGTTTTCGTAACAAGTTCGTAACATGGCCTCAACGAGATTCCTCGTAATTTCACATCCGATCTGATAACGCATTGCCACCCTTGAATTATTCTATTCAAGATTAGCACTATCATCCCTTATTTCTTTCCTTTGAAACACTAAGCTTTATCATTTCAATTCTAATCGAATTTTGTAGAATGAATTTCCGGTATTCCTACCAATTGGAATGGATATGTATAATACGTGTATGCTAGTCGTGTATGTATTTATACATATAAAGTAATGTATAAAGTAGTTGAAGTAATAGAATTGGAATTTTCGTGGAGGTAGGTGATAAAAATACAGACAGTAATAATAAGTACAGTTTTTCACCAAGCACTTGTCGTTTGCCTCTTTTCTTTAAACGTCTTATGACGTAGAAGGTATCGCTCGTGACGCAGATTAGACACGCGGAATGAAAGACAGGAGTGTTGCTCATTACTGCAACATGTATACACTCGAATTCATTCGTACATTATACTTCAATTATTTAATAATTGAAACTAAAAAATAATATAAATTTCTAGGCAAAGCTTTAATAATATTATTATTATATTGAAATCAGTCACTTTTAGATTAAACAAAGATACTAATCGATTGAAAAATAATATAGATTTCATAGGTGGGTTAATGAAAGTAACAGCTGAGACTCATTTCGGTTACTTATCGCGTATCAAGTGGCGATCGTAAAGATCCGTGGCAGGATGAAGTTCAAGTATAATGATGGGATTTACGAGTGGCGTGCATGACGGCCGACAATGAGCATGAGGCAGGCGTTACGAAGATACGAGTGTGTGTGTGTGTGTGTCTGGCGTACTGCTCTTCTGCCGAACGCAGTCACTCTTCTCTTCGGGGCAGTGTCCTCGAGGTTCTTGAGAGTGCGAGACTCTCTCTCTCTCTCTGCCCGCAATGTCGGCTGTTACCGATGTTTTGCGGAACCCAACGAGCCGCGGTCACGGCACTACCACATGCCTTACTCCACTCAGAATAGATCTACGCACTTGCTGATATTATCTCGAGCTGATGTCCTCACGAGCGAGCGAGCGAGCAAGCAAGCGTGCGCGCTGCTGGATATGCCCGCAACAGCTTACGTGCGTGCGCCATCGAAATTCCGGCCGATCGAACGGCGCCAGGGTATTTCTCTTGTCCGATGAAATTTCAAGTATATTCAATGATTTTTTGAAATGCTTATGATTTTTTGTTATAAATATCTCTTGGTGATAATAGATATGATAATATATATTTAGATATCTAATATGTATATCAAGTATATTATAAATGATTATGATTATTGTAAGAAAAGACGGCAATAATTTTCGGGACGATTCGTCATCGACGCCGATTAAGCAGCGCCACTATTCCCTGACCTACTTTTCCGCAGTCACCAAATGCAGGCGAGAATGAAGACACTCTCGCAAAATTGGCTGCCCCGTTTCTCCCTTTGCGTACATTGTTGCTCACTTTCTCCTATAGTATAAACTGGTACCCACATTCCCTGTTGCGACATATTCCTTCTCTTTTGCATATCTGTATCTGTCTCTTCTGTATGTGCCTATGTATGTAATGTCGAGCGGCGTGGGTTTTTCGATGGTTTGCTGCTTCATGGAAAATCCTGTACTTTGTCGATCCCGGTTCTTCCATGAGTGTGTACACTTAAATAGCCGAGAATGACTCATGCTTTCTTGGCTAGTTCTGCATCATTAATTATTTTTAGATACTCGAAAAAGTGCCGGTCTGCTCTTTTTTTTTCTTATCGCTGGTTAAAATTGTCGTTCATTCGTGTGGCTCTGTCTCTCTCTCTCTCTCTCTCTCTCTCTCTCTCTCTCTCTCTCTCTCTCTCTCTCTCTCTCTCTCTCTCTCTCTCTCTCTCTCTCTCTCTCTCTCTCTCTCTCTCTCTCTGTGTGTTTATGTGTGATTGGTGGAAGAATAATACACGTGTCGTGTGATGAATGTCACAGTTGAGACGTGTCTACACGAGATGTAAGGAACTCTCGTTTACTCTTCTCGTCTATTGAGTCGTTAACGCGCCCTCGGTATTATTGGATAATCCCTGGTATTCGTCGTGCAAGAATTATTACGACTAGTCAATCAACTGGTGAACAACACTGTTCGTGTGAATTCGAGAAGAATTATCGAGTGTTATGAATTCGTTGTGGTAATTTTCATTGTCTTTGTAATTGTGTTATACTTTCTGTGTTATTCTCTGTTGATAGTTACTCGATAGTTTATAGGTCTGTTTAAATAGAATCAGATTTCAATATATAATATATTACACTATGATTTTAGAACAATTCCACAGATATTTGTATTATACCAAGTAGTCAATCAAGTTGGCACTAGAGTTGGTGTTAATTCTAGTTGAAGCCAACTTCTGTTCTTACAAAAAGCGTCCTTCAATATTATGCCAAGATTGCTTAGAATCTTTGTTAAGATTCGACGTATAAATCTAACTAGAAAATGTTTACAAAATGTTTATAGAACTTCAATCGAATTCTCAGATGCCACGTGGCTTTTTTTACTCTCCCCCTTGGGATGCGTGTCTGTCGCTTCAGTTGACCTTCCCCACTCGCCTATTAATCAAACGGACGCAACATTTCTGTCGGGGGGGGGGGGGAATTCTCGTTATATTGCGTGGATAAAAGAGCATGTTACGTAGAAACATATGGAACGTAGAAATCTAGAGCGAGACAATTTTTTCCACGAATTATATCTTCGTACCATTTAAACAAATAACATTTATCTGTGAGAGAAGATCGAATGATTTTTCGTGAAGGCAAAGCTTGGTTTTTTCCGTCACGCTGACCCACATTTTGCTCGCTCCTTCCTTTGTTCAGCATCTCATGCCGATTCGGCAGTGCGCGCGCGCGCGCGCGCGCTTTCGTCATCCAGTTGAGAATGACGTTGAGATGCTCGGAGAAATCAGTGGAACACTAGCAGATTCATTATCACATCATATGATAATACAGGGTAGCTCCAAAGGTGATGATACTGGATAGAATTATATTCTCAAGCACTCGACACTAGCAGGTACTACTACCAAAGTAAACTACACCCAGCATACCAACGTCGACACTCGGACGTAACAGAAATCCCAGCCACAGTTACGGCAATCCGTCATAAACACATAGAGGAATCTCTTCGTTGACTGGCACTATTGACAGTAGTATTCATAGATATCTCTTAGATAATAAAATCATCGTATTAATTAACAAATACATAATAATTTTCACTTAATATATAATATTAAAATGAATCCTTCTATCATTAACATAAACAGCAGACAAAACAGTATTTCATTTATTAAAATACCAAATTCCCGTTATTCACAACTCCATCATTAAGCATCCGGAAACCAGAAGGGTGCCTCGCATCCCAACCAATTTGACGTACCTCAATTATGAAATTGCTGTTATTCAATGACGGTCACGAATCCCGTATTTCGTGTGTGTCGAATGCGCTTATTAAATCGAACTGATTAATAATCATTGGGTATAGGAAAAGCAATGGGGATTTTCATGAAGTGTGTGTAGTAGAGGAGATTCCCTTTTTAGCGGTGTCGAAATTATTGGATGGTTGAGAACTGAATGATTGAGAGAATTAATAAGTCAGTGGTTGATTGACAAACGGAATCGATGAGCTTCCCGCATGATATGCTAACTCGATCAAGGTTACTCAGTAATACGACGAGCAGAGAGTTCAGGAACGAGAGTGAGTGAGTGAGTGAGTGAGTGAGAAGGGGAGACGAGCGAATAGGAAGAGTGCAATTTGCAAAGTGTCACAGATGTCGCGATATCGTGCAATTATTCGCCTCGGAGACGAATCTGTCTCTCTCTCTCTCTCTCGGTTACTCCTTTTGCGAGCCACTCATATTCTCGCATCACCCAACGTTTTCTTCCGCGCAATTGAATTTACGTGTCAGCCAACTGGCTATGTACCGAAAGGGCCTTTTCCTCTGCTGGATGTAATGGAAATATAATTCGCTACCGCGAATAAGGGGTGGATGACGCGTGCGGCCACTAGGGACTAGCAACCCCAGCGTGTAGTGAATCGAGCTTGATAATACACCGCAATGCAATACGCACATTGACACGCTTGCGTCCTATTTCATCTACCACACAATGTATATTCGCATACCAAGTGAAACCACCTTTGTCTGTTGTTTTCGTTTAAATCATACTTTGATCATTTAATTAGATGGTAAAAGCTTGTTGATGTTGTTGTTTTTATTTTATTTTTCAAAGGATGATGAGGAATGTAATATTGTTTTAATAATATCAAACTGTGCTAGTCGTGCATGGTTTAATTATATAACCAGAAGAAGTTTATTCATTCAAGTGATAAGTGAAAAATATTATTGATTGTTGGTAATATGTGGATTGCATCGTCGATGAGTATGAATGATTTTGCATTAATTCCTTCAGTCTAGTAGTAATATAATATGCGTCGATCTTAGGATGATGATCGCTTCTCGGCATACGTAAGCGATCGTTCTCGTTGCTGACTGACTTCCACGCGTCACGCTCTGACATTCGTCCGATGTAAATCATAGTTGTCACCAGGCAGTGTTTCTCTCAGCTTGAATACCCATCGTTGAGAAAAGATTTCTTGGATATGTGAGCGTTTATTATACTTGTCTGTATTACAATAGAATGGGTAGATTTTCTGTGAGAATGTGTGAACTCAAGATCCTCGAAGTCAGTCTTGAGTGAACACCACTTGTCGATCGTTGACAGGAAAGACACTTGGAAAGACATTAATCTCGTAGTTGCCTATTACGAAGTGGATCTTATCACTTAAAACATCATATTTCTCTTCTATCTTACTAACTTTAAATATAGTAAAAATTCATCAAAATTATACCATTAATATTAATTATTAGACGAATAAATGTACTTTAAAAGTTTTTTAAAAGTACAATTACGGCTGTGTTTAGTTTTCACGAAACCACGTGCGAGGGATGACAATACAAAGATTCACAGGAAGTTGACTTAGTATTAAAGTGTGGCTTAGATTTTCGTCAGTGGTATATGCC
Source organism: Ectemnius lituratus (assembly GCA_910593735.2). Taxonomy (NCBI): domain Eukaryota; kingdom Metazoa; phylum Arthropoda; class Insecta; order Hymenoptera; family Crabronidae; genus Ectemnius; species Ectemnius lituratus. The sequence goes on from OU343042.1 coordinate 3,550,794, forward strand.
AGGGTGTCTGAAAATTATCTTTAATATACTGGATGGACCGAGAAATTCGATTGGCCGCCGCAACACAGCCGCAACCACCGCCGCAGCTATTGCCACTCCCTGAATACGGTGCGATCGACGCTACCGCCACGCCGCAACCGCATTGTAACGGGTCCTGCCGTGGCCGACGCTGTCCTACCGGCGCTTCGTTCATCTTCCACTTCATATCCTAGATTGCACTAGAATCAGCCAATTTCCTTTTGAATTCAATGATCCCAAACAGAAAAATCGAAGTACCAAAACATATATCAAATTTACCATACTTCTAATAATTTCCAGGTCATAATTAACAAATTTAGAATTAAATAATTCCCTGACTATCTTCAACTTCTAATTCCTGTGATATTAAATAAACGAACTCATTATTTATACGATAAAACATAATATTATATAACAAAGAATCCTTGATTGTCAAAGAATGTTTCCATGTACTAATTCCAATCTTATCAAGTTCTAATGGAATAGTGGGTAGTAGTACTAAATAATGGAAGTTCCCACGCGTTTATAAAGTATCAATACTACACTATGCGCATAATGGGTGGCCGATTTGTCGGGCGCTGTAAGTGCGATGCGTAGGAAAGGTCGGCTTTCGAGGGAACTCGGCTTCACACACCAGAGAGGCCGTGCAGATCGCGCACTGTGCTGTATTTGCTTATACAAGTATTGATCTCCGGCTTAATCCGAAGATGTAGGAGAACAAAGGTTCACCGGAAGAAATCGGCAATCTATAGGATTGATTTGGTACAAGCATTCACAGAGGGATCCGCCTTTGCTTTATGTCAGAGTATGAGAGAGAGAGAGAGAGAGGGAGAGACAAATAGATAGAGCAGAGTGCATAATAGCCAATTAATCGTCGGAGGTTCTGTCGCAAAGCGCGTCAACATGATCGATTCGAGTTTCAATTATAGTTTCACGTATCGCCTTCTCCCGGTTGCCAATGGTACCGGTGTCCTTCATACAATAGACATCTCCGGACGATGTAAACAGAGGCGTGCACGAAGTTTATCAATTGTCAGTGTTGGCCATTAGGTTTTTGCGTGAACGACAAAAAAATAAATGGTACACTTTTTATCTGTTGAAAAGCTTCCCGTAATTCCTCTCTGGTCGCCTTCACCTCGCTCTCTAATCTTATCTGAATTATTCGGGCGAACCCAGTCACGCCAGAGTTCTTCTGTTCTTCTTGCTAAGTGAGGAAAAAAGGTATATTTTTCTTAGCAGCTCTAATTTTTCTCTCTTAGAAACCAAAAAAAAATGTCTACCTGACAAAAGAGCTCTTCTTGTTACTTCTTCCTTCTCGATGGAGAACATCAGACAAGTATGCTTCTAGTCAAGTTACACAGTCGAGCGTAATGTGCTTGAAAGGCTCTTATGTCACTGTATATAAAGTAAACCAACCCTATCTAGCTGCGTTTAGTGGCAGCATTGAGATTCTCTTGGGATACACTCGTCTCTCTTGATCTGGTATTCCTATCGCTCGACCTTATCGGCATCCCGCTGGCTCCCATGATCCAATGAAAATGGTTCGACAGCAGTCCGCTTACTAAGGAAGAGAGAGAGAGAGAGAGAGAGAGAGAGAGAGAGAGAGAGAGAGAGAGGGAGAGAGAGAGAGGGAGAGAGTCCCTAGTCCTTCGATCGTATTCGACATTGACGCCACTCGATGGTATATCCTCGAGTTATATCATCATTTCCGGCAGCTAGGATCATTCGTGTCTATTAAATCATAAAACGATTTCTATACCTTCTACTTCTTCCTAGGAGATCATCCACTGTCGCAGTCAGCCCAGTTCTAGGAAACCATTAGTTCTTCTAGAATCAAGAACCTCGAACGCCTTCTAGACTTTCTTGCTTCGTTTGTCGCTTGCGAGTCTCAACTGAGCAATCTTCTCTAGGTAGAGAAAGAGAAAGAAAGAAAGAAAGAAAGAGAAAGAAAGAAAGAGAGAGAGAGTTCTTTGTGTGGAGCGAATGAGTTAGCTAGATAGCAGCTTCCCCCTTCGATTTTCGGTCTCTCGGTAGTGGTGGGCCGCTTCGATCGAGGAATTCGCTTCGAGCGCCGACCCAGCCGGTGTACCGGACGAAGTGTAATTCGCTGTGAATTGTTGTTCCAGGCGCTGGCGTCAAGATGGAGCACTTTCAGGCCACCCTGGACCCTAGGAAGCAGGAGTTATTGGAGGCCCGCTTTCTCGGCGCGAGGGTGAGCTTACCTTTTTATCGTCCTCCCACTCTCTGTCTCACTCTCTCTCTTCTGTCTTTCTTCTCTTCCTCTCTTTCTCTTTCTTATTAGAATTCTTTTTCATCGTTCTTCCAACACAGCACCCCTTTCGAGTTTTACCTTCGTTAGGTCAATCTCATGGCGCCGTGGTTAGCGCCCTCTCTTGGCTCTTTAGAGATATCCACTAGATTAGGACAGGAAATAGATAGGATCGCTAGGCAGGCAATATGGATGACTGAAGTGTATAGTTTGACTTTAATCATTTCAACCCTCCTCGAGAAAGAGAGAGAAAGAGAGAGAGAGAGAGAGTTTAGAGCAGAAAGTTTATGGGAATTCTACAAGTTTAAATAAGTAGATCAAAGGGATGCCGAAGGGATGGAATATCGAATTGAAGATAAAGTTTCGATGGTACGCCATATTGGAATTCCGTGGACTTACACTGATGTTTGTTTGTTCTCCCTCTTTTTTTTTGTAGGGATTTAGGTTCGACATTCTTTGTAAGCGATTGTTCTACTTGACATGCGCTGATAGTGAATTTATTTCTGGCAAGATAAACTTTTGCAGACTTTATATCGAATCTTTAGTCTTCCGAGCAGACACGTTGCATCTCACTGAGTTCAACTCAGTGAATCCCAGTGTGTTGCTGCGCGCACGCTACTGTAACTCTCAAGTCAGAGTACGTCTAACTGTTTACCGAATGCGCTCGTAATCTTAACGGGCATATCATCGTTCCAACACGAATTACGCCATACTTCTTTTATTCTCTTCTCAACTGCCAACAGATTGATATTTTAGTAACACAAGAAGAACAATAACATTTATTCCGACTAATCAAATCTCTGTGACAGAACTTCCTTCCGAGATATATCTTATTTGGTTGAGCTAAGAAACACTGTGTCGTCGTGCGCCAACAGCTGAATGGTCCATTCTCTCGGGCAAGCATTTAATGCATAGTTAATCGATGCAAATCAGATTGGAGAATGGAAATTTGCTCGCAAAGAGATTCGCTTCTCAAGATCGCAAGACAGAGAGAAAGAGAGAGAGAGAGAGAGAGAGAGAGAGAGAGAGAGAGAGAGAGAGAGAGAGAGAGAGAGAGAGAGAGAGAGAGAGAGAGGGAGAGACAAAAAGAGAGCGACCAGCAAGAGATGGCGCGGCTTGTATAATGTGACTGCTAGACCTGTATGAATTCGCACGACGCTCCGCGCCCGGATTGTCAAGGCAGATTTCTTCCCTCGGAGGACACTATCGCCGCCCGCCGGCCCCCCTTTCGAAACACTGATCCGAACGATGGTGAAATCGGTAACGGAAGCAGCCGTAAGGAGCGCTCCAATTCGTTGCAAGCTTTAATCGACCCTCTCTCTTTCTCTTCAATATGAAAGAGGCTGCGTATAAGAGAAGTTTTATGTCTGGTAGATTTCCATTGTTCGAAATAATGTTTTGTATTAATAAGTAGATTTTAATTATTATTAATTCTTGAGAGAGTATCTTTTGGAAAAGCCTGTATAGGAAATGTGTGACGTTCGATAAGAGATAATTGATAGGAATTCGGCTGGTTTTCCAAGCAGGCGATACTGGATACTCAGAAATGGCGCGCGCGCGCGCGCGCGCGAGCGAGCGAATGCACGAAGGTATTCGGTTACCGGGCGCGCGTGCACGTACTTTGTTCTTCCAAACAGTGGCAGACGGTTATCCAACGCGGCAATAATTAGCCTTGTAGCGCAGCGCCGCCTCCGCTGGACGCATTGAGGAGTCCAATAATAGCGCGCATAATAGCGCACCGCGACGTGAGAGACATGAAGGAGCACCGACGAGCCGAGTGTCCAAGGCATACTTGGTATTAAAGTTGATTTCAAGTTACTAGTCAAGCAAAATGCATTGCCATTCATTTGATTTGAATGTTTTGTAAGATCCTGTAACTTGAAAATTGTAGAATAATATCGTTTGTTGCATCCTTCATTGTTGCTCGATATAAATATATTATTGATACAAAAAGTTCTTCGTTATTTTAGATAAAATCATATGAATATTAATAATGTAGTTATGTTTCTCATGAGTTTATCTCCACGTGGTATGCAAATCGCTCTGCGGCACTTGCGGATGCCTGCCAATCAACTTATTAACATCCTCGTTAACATAATCGTTAAGCCTCTACTTTGTACTATCCTACCCGATCTAACTCCCGTTTTTCTCCTGCTTCTTTTTCGGTCGCCCTCGCTGGTATCAAAATGCGGCCGGTGTATAACGATACCGTTAATTGAAGGTGCCATTATCGGGCTGCTCCGTTTCAGGAAATGCGATTAATAACTGGAGTACTTGTGTCTTGTCTTTTTCTTTTTAAAAGTGGATGATGAGTTTGGTAAAAGAAAAAAAAAAAGAGTTTAAAAGTGACAAAGGCATTGAATTTTAATGTTAATTAACTAGGCGAATTCATTAACAATGTGTTAAAAGACACAGACGTATTGATTGCCCTTTGTCCTTTGTTTGTAGGAATACGCGTGCACAATATGTACGAGCCAATAAAACATCTCGATTGCGCTCGAATATCTCAGACTCAATTTGTCGGCGGCACAGGGTTCAATAAAAGTTTTAACGGTCGTACAGGTGGCTATTACGGGTCGGCAAGAAATGGGGGGCCTTTAGAGAAGGGGAAGGTGTTCCTTGCGGGCGAACACGACCGGCCAAGATTTTATAGAGCCCTCTTCATTACCAGAATTATGATCTATCGGTGGTTATGAACCCACTATTTTCGACTGTTCTCACCAATCACTTTGAACCACCAATGTGTTAGTATTCGACTTGTTCTTCTCTTGGAGAATCTCGGATTTTCACACCTTTTACACCTGTCTTTTAAGTTAGTTACTTATTATTATATATTAAGGTCTATAATTCAAAAGGTTTTCGAATTTATGATCACCCATCTTAAAGTTCCTTCAAGGTCCTTTAAGAAACCTTATGGATTCCAATCTCTCTTCGATAGATTCCCATTTCAATCGACACAATTGAGTTACGTTAATCGAACTTTTTTTTTCTACCGTCCGAAGGAAGTAGTTACATGAATTTCCTAGGAAAGAGAGTAGCTAGTTCCCTTCAGTCTTCTCAACTTCCTGGCATATTGCATATTGGAAGATTCCATTGACTCTTGAATTTGTAATATTAATATTTTAGTTGAAAAACTCTATGCCATATTTGGTAATCTGGAACCTCGAACCAATTGAAATACATGTGTGGTTACACGTAATATGGCCGAGAGGTGTCAGGCCGATTCATCGGCGACGAATGTCCTCCTGGTGATGCACGATGCGATCGAAGGCCTCGAAAATAACGGCCAAGGTTACGTAAAAATAAGAAATGAGTTAATAGAACGAACTTTGAAGCCGATTCAGCTTTACAGCATTGAGAAGTCTTTTGCGTTTACTCTGTTTCAATGAACAACACTTCCTAGTTCTTTATCTATATTTTAAGTAATTCTCAATTAATCTAATTAATACTTTCATAATTTTTCATCCCCAACACCTCACGTATTTGATTACTAACTTTAACTGAAATAACAAGAATGACATTCACACACATCTCTTAACAATTTACCCTCAGTTTTTGACCAAGCTTGATGATATCCGCATTGAATGATCACCTTTTCACCACTCCCAAGTTCGCATTCAATCTGAAAACTCTCTAGGATGCAGTGCAAGTGCAAACACACTTTCCACCGACGAGATATGAAAGGAGCAAGAGCGCGGGCGCGCGCGCGCGCGCGCGTATGCTCCTGCGATTCTGGGATTCAAGCCTGTTCACTCAGGTTCAGCTAGAAATCCGTTGCCGGCCGAGAGAGAGAGAGAGAGAGAGACGTACCAGGCGGGTCCCGCCTTTATTTCAGGCGTTAGCGAGGGGGAAAAAAAGGCAGGAGGCGACGTTGGTCGATGACATTTGAGAGAGAGGGCGGCAGTCGCTCTCGCATAGGAAGAGAACGCCGACATTCTTCATTTGCGAGACAGGTTTATCAAAGCCCGGAGCTTAAATGCTTCGCAACTAACGCTCTGCCCTATAACCCACACACACACATTCCATCCAAGCATGTTAACATTGCATTTTTTAAACGTTTACTATGCATAGAAATCTTGTATTTGATATGTTTTCTTAAGGTAGTTGTATCAACAAATAATTTCGTAGAGATTTTGTTTATACTTTGATAGAATATTCTTTATAAGGTTCCAATGGCAGAAATGCTGGATTTGTACCGAAGACACATGGAAAACCAATCCTGAATAATTTATTTTTGAGGTTTTTCCTATGTTTTCCATACTTCCCGGCATTTTCCGCGGCTGAAATTTGGTGGGGAATGTTTTCTTGCATGAAGTAAGAAGTGATATAAATTCCAGAGCCCTAGCTCAAAAATTCATTTTTTCACAAATTTTTGCATATGTACCCCTTCAAAAATTTTCGATTTTTCGAAAGTTCTGGGACTTTGATGAATGCTTGATTTTTCGATTGTTTGAGTATCAAAACGGATAGAAAACATGAAACCAGTGGCAGAAATGCCGGAATTGTATCGAAAACACATGGAAAACCAATCCTGAATAATTCATTTTCGTGGTTTTTCCCATGTTTTTCCCCTGTTTTTCATACTTCCCGACATTTTCCGCGGCTGAAATTTGGTGGAGAATGTTTTCTTGCATCAAGGAAGAAATGATATAAATTTCAGAGCCCTAGCTCAAAATTAATTTTTTCGCAAATTTTTCTGGGTATACACCCCTTGACGAATTTTTCGGCCAAAAAATGAACTTTGACCCGAGGTTCTGGAATTTATATCATTGTTTCCTAGCTAAATACTGAATCACTGCCTGAAATACCAAACCCTGAAACAGTTGGGAAGGGTGTTTAAAAAATTTTCGATTTTTCGAAGATTCTCAGACTTCAGCGAACGTTAGATAAATCGATTATTTGAGTATGAAAACAAATATAAAACATAAAACAATTGACAAAAATGTCGGAATTCTATCAAAAACTAAAGGAAGGCTGACAATCGTCTACGAGATTATATTTGGTGGCAGAGATGCCAACGCGCTTAGTTGCCCGAATATATCTCAGCATCCCGATGCACTTCTCTCTTCTCTCCTGGTATTCGTTCTACTCTCTGCTCGAACGAGCGCGCGCGTTCTCGTTGAGAGTGCGAGCGGATGCAGCCAGTAACGTGCCGCTTATTATTATATCCGTGTGGAAAAGAGTATGTCAGAATTATCGCTGCGCGAATCGTTCGGCCTCGCTAATATCGAACTCTCCGTGCGAGAGAGTTAGCTTGTGCTCGGCTTGCGAGCTATCCCGGCACGCAGCCAGCCTTCTAATTGAGTCCCCATAACGTTTCCGACATCTGGCCAATCCCAGTTGTTAACGCTCGCCTGATTAGTGCGCCCGCCCTCGGCTACTTCATCGTGTCGGCCGATATTCCCCGGCGCAGTTGGCACGCATAATTAATTCCGGAGTCCAGCTAGCACTGGGAGGAACAATCTCATTCTCTCAAGCATTACTAATCCTTTCATTCCAATTATTATTAATTCAGAAACAAATTATCTTTCTTTTCTAAAAAGAATATCTCACTTTTTAAATCATATCATTTTATATTTCAGGAAATGATTGTATTAAATATTGATAAAATTCTTCATTATATATAAACATCGAGTTGGGATTAAATAGATCAAAAGATTGGCAGGGATTTAAGGAGTAGAAGGCTAAGAGGCTTAATCACAATTTACTCTTCTTAATTCGAAGCACTCGGTGTCGCATTAATCGAGTTGAATCAAGTTGAATCAAGTTGAATCGAGTTGAATCGAGTTGAATCAAGCTCCGCCAGTGCATCAGTGTCGGCTCCGCCGAATGCTGGGTACTGTTCGGTGCAGTTGATGCAGTCAAACATCCCGCTGACGGCGCGTACACATCTCATTGGCGGCGTTCCTGCCGGATCACGTCGAGAGAGAAAGAGAGAGAGAGAGCGGGCGAAATGAAATAGAACGGCTTGCGGTGGAACAGCGCTGCCGTGGAATCCTCAACGGACGTTCCACGTTCTTCCTATCCTAGCAACGTCGTCATCGAACGCGTGCTGTTTGCCGAACGTATTCGCCCCCAAGTATCATTCTTTCGAATATTTTCATCATCCATCTAGTTGTGGGTGTGTTGAATCATCTCAGTTCCATCCCATTAACCCGAATTGCCTTGACCAATAATTTCTACCACGTATATACTTACTCGATCATCAACTATTACCATACTAAAACCTCCCAGAACATTAACTAACACAAAATACCACTAAAAAGAAGTACTTACAAACCCGTCTAGATTTACTATAATAACTATACAAAAGATAAGCCAAGATAAATCTTAACAGTTAATAAGATATAATAGATATTCTCCTTCGAGTTGATGTTATCTGTAAGGTTGTCCGATTAGTTAGTCAGAAGTTGACTGATCGGAGACTAGTAGTGAGCGGGACTCGGAAGTGAGTGGCACTGACTCGAGGGGTGCTTCCGATCAACGCGAGTAACAGGCATATAGGGCGCGCGCTTTGCACCTGATGCGAAAATCTGACGCGCCGGCCGTATTGGCCGGGCTCGAAAGGTGTGGCCAATCATCACTCGGCTGGCCTCTTTGCCTGGCTTGCGACGTCGTCGTTGTCGTCGTCGTCGTCGTCGTCTTGTGTGTATACGTTTCTCGAGTGACTAGGGTCGAAGGCAGCAGCAGCGTCACGTGGCGCTCTCACCCAGAGCGCACAGCAGTCAAGTGCGACGCTTTGCTTGCTTGTGCTTCCTCGCTCTCTTTCGTGCTGCTGCTTGCACGATTCTACCAGTCTATCCTACTCTCTTCTTCTCTCTCTCACTCATTCCCCCCCCCCCTCTTCTCTGTCTCTCTCTCTCACTCTGGTTAACTCTCTTCGCCCCTCTCCGCACGCTCGCCCCCAGTGTGTGTCTCTCCGTACTCTCGGTATTACTTCCCTCGGCCGTGCGGCGCACCAAGCAGCCCGAGCGAGCGAGCCACCCGGCGGCGACGCGAGAGAGAAAGAGCAGAGAGTGCGATCATCCCGCAGACGGAGAAGCAACGCGCGTCCGAGCGGAAGAGAGAGTGTGCGACGGAGTGACAGGGTGCAGAAGTGTATGTGTAGGTGTAGGTGTATGTGTGTGGGTGGGTGTGTGGTGCACTTGTGGTAGAGTGCGAGCGAGACCAAGAGCAGAGATGAGTTGTGTGAGTCTCGGGGGTGAGAGTGAGCGCCTGCGAAGAGGCTCGGGGCTCTTCTCTTACTCGGCAAGGCTCTCTGAGTAAGAAGCGATCTCTAACCAACAAGGAGAGAGAGAGTCGGAACGAACATCCACGCATAATAGTTAGTTCCCTAGCGGCGAAAACACGAGTGACGCAGTGTGTGCCGGTAGGATGCTGATGATGACGATAGTGGGCCATGGTGGCAGGAGTCTCTCTCGATAGGCGAAAACAGGATCCACTGCCGGCAGCCGTAACTGGCAGTGTCGACGTATCGACGGCCGTTCAGCACGTAGCAGTCTCTTTCTCTCAGGTATGCCTTACAATTCTCCTTTGCCAGAACTACCAATCTCCCATAAGCTTTCGTGCTCTCCTATTGGCTTGTCAGGTGGGTCTCTTAACGAACACTTGCTAAACCTACTATGATCCTCATTGATTCATAGTTGTGTCACTTATTTCTCAATAACACTGAGAAAGTTCTTATATGTAAAGTTTGGATGCACTGACATTTTCTTAGTTCTCTTAAGTGTTGATACACATTTGATAGGATACGCGTTGTTTATATGGGTTTTAAATGAATCTCGAGAGCGAGTGGAACGTGTCGATTAAATCAATGGCGAGCGGTTGAGATGTGTGCAGTCATTCATTGACAGTGGGCTCCCCAGGCGTCGGCAGACGCATCCAGTCAGAGTCAGTTGCATTCTTCGCGTCCTTCCTTTCGCACCGGTTTCGACAGCGGCTGCTGCTTCGTTCCGCTCGGCTGTGCGGCGTGCGTCGTCGAAACGCGCGCAGATCACGTTTGAACCTGTGAGGCGCATGCGCACTTTGGAACATCCGATATCGTAAAGCCTCTTTCTCTCTCTCTCTCTCTCTCTCTCTCTCTCGATCTCGTCGAGCAGCAAGTAAGTACAGGCTGATGCGGAAATATATCTACGATGTTAGGCTAAATATATTGATATTACTTATTACGATAAATTAATTCTAATCTAAGTCAGAATTTAATTCAATCTAGTCATTTTAATTATATATAATAATATACACAAAGTCACAAAAAGCAGATTTAGCTTGTTTTTCGATGAAACACAAGTGAATCATCCTGTACATACGTTGTTCCTCGACACTAAAGAAACAACTGCTCGTAATACTAGAGGGGGGGGGGGGGGGGCGAACGGTAAACAGATCGTAGAAATACTCGACAACAGAATTTCGTAGCTTCCCCTTAGTTCCTCGAGACAAGGAAAAGGGGAGCAGTAGTTCCACGAAATACGTCCTTTCTCACTGAATAGAACAAACCGGCCGATATATAAGTTGCCGGTTCCGGCGTGTGACCAAGACGAGCCAGGTATAAATCTACCATAGCTCCTTCAGGAACAGATTCTCAAATCCCAATTGGACTTTCTTTCCTTCCTATTCATTTCCTGTATTACAACCACTCAAGCAAACCAACAAGAACTCTTAAAATTCTGTAAAGAAAACTAAAAATGACGATTGATCGATTACTACTTTCAATTGATATTTCACTAACTTTTGGAGACTGCATTCTAATAAAAGTGTAGAGGAGGCTTGTGAGCGGAATCTTCCGCTGTATTTGGCAAAACTACATTTCACCCTCCGCCTCCCCCCGTCCGCAAAATCGATAGCGCCGGGCTTCACACGTACGGTGGAACTCCCGTTCTTTTCATTCGCTTCTCTACTCGCGTGTATGCGTTCTCTCTATGTATATATGTATATATATATATATATGTGTGCCGCGCACGTAAATACTTGGGGCGGTAGTAGTTCGGTGGATGCATGTAGGCGCGCTTATATACGTAAAGTGTACATAGAAGGATGCCGTGGATGCCGACATTTTGCAGTAGCTTTGTCCGCGCCGCTGCCACTGCACGTCCCTTCGTTTCGCCTCCACTTGCACTAATACCTCCCTCTCTTTTATCGAACCACTCCTTCTCCATCTCTCTTTCTCTCTCTCTCTCTCTTTCCAGCATCGATGCGATGCACCAAAGTAAAGTAGTAGTAGTAACAGGCATAGTAGGCAAAAATATTTCGAGTTTCGGTGAGAAACCTCCCTGAAAGCTTTTCATACCTGAAGAGAACAAATATGACCCTTGGTCATAGTTGTACACTTGGTTCCGGATGTCGAATATCTATTCACTCTTTCCATCATCTTATCCTTCATTTCTTTCCAACCTAGACATTTCCTTTCATCATATTATCAACACAAGATTATTTAAAGAAATGAAAATCTACAGAAAACAATTGAATCATTGATCAGACTAATTTCAATGGTTAGATTGGCTGTATTTTTCATGGATAATCGATAAAGTGCAGAGGAGGAGAGGGTCAGCAGCGGGAGGGACGGACCAGAGTTGTGTGGTGTGCTGCGCCATGGTGGATGCTGGACCGAGTTCCCAGAGTATGGATATATCTCTGAAGTAGAGATAGAAACCGTAGCGACATTTTGCGTTTGTGTTGCTGTGCTGCTGCTGCTGCTGCTGCTGATTCCTCTGGCATAGATAGAAAGAGAGAGAGAGAGAGAGAGAGAGAGAGAGAGAGAGAGAGAGACAAAGAGAGAAAGAGAGAGAGAGACTGGGTGTTCGTCCTTCGTCCCTTCAGGTTGTCGGTGATATCCTCATCCTTATCCGAGCCCTGCGCATTCCCAGCATCCGGGGGACTCTCTCGTTCCTGGGATCTCGCATCTCCTATGTTCGCCCTCTATATCTTTCTCTCTCTCGCTCTCTAGTGCTTTCCCACCCCCATTAGTTATTTTCTCGGTGAATCTGCTTGTCCCTCTCTCTCCCTTTGGCAGAGTTCTCCCACGCTGGGTGTTCTGGCTTGCCACCCTCTCGGTTGCCTACCTACCACCCACTCAACCACTCTCTCTCTCTCTCTCCCTCTTTCTCTTCGTCTCCCTTTTGGTCCATGACTCCTCTCCTCGGCAGCAGCAGCACTCTCTCGCTTTCGCGTTTATTCTCTCCTCTCGCAGTCTCCACATCCTCCGGGGATCGATCGAGAGGAGCCAACTCAGTCTCTCTCTCTCTCTCTCTCTCTCTCTCTCTCTCTCTCTCTCTCTCTCTCTCTCTTTCTCTCTCACTTTCTCTATGCAGTCTCTCTGCCCTCTTTCCCTCCACCCGTTACAACCAGACCATCTACCAGCAACCGATTTCGTTTGCCCAAAGTCCATGGATAATCTGGTATCTTAAACTGAGTAATTCAGTCTTGTGTATGTCGTAGAATGTGTTTAAAGATGAGTATGATGTTAGTGTTTAGGAATTGTGAGGAGTTTTTTGAAGTATGATGAAAGCAATTATTTATTAGGAAAATATGATTTGTAATTGGTTTTATGTTTATAGTGTTTGACATGTTATTTACTAGTTAATAATATAAGGGAAATATAGCTTTTTGGTTGAATGTGGTGAATTGCGATTAAGGTTATCGAGAACGACAGCAGAGTGCTGTGAAGGGAAAAGGCAGGGTTTTCCTTGAAAAATGAACTCTCGATCAGAATCACAAGAGCGACGAGGTACACGCGTTCCCGTACACTACCTGAGAGGTTCGATGTCGCTTGCATAATGCAGGGGCACGATGCGAGCGAAGCCTGAGCTATTATGTGATCGCTGATATTGCCTATTACCGTATTGCGATGCGGCGCGCCGGCAACCTGGCGAAAGGTCGCCCGAACTCCGACTGGAGTTGCGACATCGCCACATTGTTGGAAATGGCAAATCCGGTATTTCAGTTTGGAAACCAATGAGATCGCTTGCTTTTCCTCTCTCTCTCTCTCTCTCTCTCTCTCTCTCTCTCTCTCTCTCTCTCTCTCTCTCTCTCTCTCTCTCTCTCTCTCTCTCTCTCTCTCTCTCTCTCTCTCTCTCTCTCTCTCTCTCTCTCTCTCTCTCTCTCTCTCTCTCTGATCATGATTCTCAGCTCTATGATAGTTAGAATACAAATCCTTCCTTCTATTACTACTCGAATAATTATAACTAAGTATTCTATCCGCGCGACCCATAGTTATTACTCGTTGGATGCGTTATGATCTTTTGAGTAGGCATTAGACACTTTAGTAACTGCTAAAGTTCATAAAAGCTCGTACGCATCATTGTAAAATAGACATCGCACTCTGCATCATTGATTCTCATGATGTACAATTGAAAAGAGTGTAAGAGTAATACGATTGTTTCTAGGAATTCATTGTGGATATGGTTTCAATAGAAAAGTACTTTACTGTGTTTCTTGTTATATTAGTTTTCAATCCGCTAATGTATTAGTTACGTTTTACGTAATGATTCTTTGATTACGAAGACTCGATTACACAGGATTGAAAAGGGCAACCATTCATCAAATACTGTTTTAAATACGAGTTAGAGAATATGCTTGCTATAAAGTATAGCGAACTTGAGGGGATGAGCCTTGTCGATGTCAGACCGATAGCAGCAATGTCGGATGACAAACGATGACAGGAACCGGCCGAGCAAATCTATAGAGTTTATCGTAACGCTCAAAGAAAATGAGATCACATGCAGTTGAATTCTCAGGAAGTTTTCATTAATGACACCGGGAATTCGATTACACACACCGCGAAATGTATGAAAGCGAGAATCACTGGTAATGAAGAATGAAATGACAATGAACGAACGAAATTTGTTCACTCGGTGGAAAGTAGTTGGTAAATTGGCATTTTAAAGTGACTGGAAATCGGATGAAAGTAATGAAATCAGGACGAATTGATTGGATGATCGATCCAATATATTAGTGTCCAGTTGGATAACTAGTTGGAGTTGTTCGTAGACAGCTGTATTTAGGCGTGTTTCGATCGTACGAAACTTACAAGCCAGTCCACATGAAACACGTCGCGCGACGTACAGTCTTGACCTTAACTACCACTCAGCTTGTCGAGGGTGTGACGTGTTACCGGGTTCATATCGACCAGTGGTCACTGAAGTTATGAAACCTTGTATATAGTTTCTAATGCTCACTTCAAACTCCACCCAGAAATCATGAAAATTCTAGACTTCAATAAAAAAAAAATAAAAAAATCCTATAGCAAGAGAAAATTTCATAAGTCTTCCGAATTTAAAGAAAACTCGATCATTTCTTTCGATCGAAGGAAAAATTGTTGAAGAGAAAATATTTCTTAGAGGTGTACTGGAACATTGAAGAGCCCTTCGCACTTCAGCCAAGTGAAGTTTCTAGGTTGCCACGGAAAAGGCACTCGGTAATGTTCTACTTCAGTCGGTTGTTAGCAAGAGAAGCACCTGGCGCGACGAGACTCAGCTCATTTCCACAAATCGAAAATCTTTCGAGGGGTGGGAATCAGGGGTGAATCTTGATTAGGGATTAGTTCAGTTAGTTTATGCGGAGTTTCCTTTTCTAGACGGATGTACAGGGTGATTCACTTGCCTTTTAATCATCCCCTTCACACTCGAGTTCCAATTATTTCCATTAATCGTACTATTTGATATTATAAATAAATATCAGTGCGTAAAAAAGATGCGATGAATACTCCTTTATATTAAAATTACTCAACATCGTATAATTATACCGTTTTCAACGGCTTATATCCATCATTGACGATTCAAAGGCAAGTCACCCTGTACAGGGTGATTCACCTCAATAAATGAATTACTCATTATTACCTCAAAGAATGAATTACTAATTATAATAACACACAAATATTTTCAACACTACCACATTACAAAAAAACAATAATCTAAAGGAATGATTGATTAAGAAATATTTTCAAGAAGACTAGTTTGAATAATTCGTTAAATCAAATTACTATTAATCCGCACCGTTGAAATCAATTAGTGGAATACAAACAGAACGGATAAAATCTAGGATTCACTAGTGCAGTTTCAAAGGCAAGTGCATCAGCCTGTACACAATGTGTATAATCGGAGCATTTGGTATGCGCTAGGTAGAGCTAGTACATGGGCTGGTATCGATCCCACGCCTTAATAGGTATAAAGTCAGAGTCGCTGGCCGAGACCGGCATGAGAGCAGAGAGCTTCGAGGTCTCCGTGTCTTCTAGCGGATGCATCCTCGAACAACATGGCGTCGACCAAGCACTTCAGAAGAGAAACCCAGAGAAATCCATGCCGATCAGGGAAATTCTCAACTAGTCAATATACGAATGCTTTTATTCGAGAATCGATTAAACTCTTTGACTATTAAACGAAGCCAGTGAACGCGAAGAGCTTGCTCGTATTTATTCTTTACGCTTCCTCGGCTGTCCACTTCTCTGATCTGCTCTCTTTTTTTTCCCCCTCTACTGGCGTCTCTCTCTCTCTCTCTCTCGGCGTCCATGGTGATCGCATTGTTCCGGCATCCTCCACGCTCGTTTGTCGCGCTCGACTCGCTCCAGGCGCGCGCGCGAGCGCGCGACACTTGGATTCGTCATCGGGAATTAAGCTACCGATGATGATGACGGCGATCTTGTGCTTTGAATTTTTTCCCATTCCTCATCGATCTTTGGTAATAATTTAATCCTAGGAATTTCAATTTGTTAGACTTATACTGGTCTGTCTAGTTGATTTCCAATCATTTTAATTTTTAATACTCATGGACGAGACTTAAATGATTCTCGTATGCAAATGACAGAATGTTCTTGTGTGTCAGTTTTTTTTGTCTTTTTTCTCGATTCCTTCAAGTCGAGCAAATGCCAGGTTGATTGGATTCGAGAATCTTGAGTATTGCGAAATGATTTTTAAATGACTTGGTCGAGTAAATGTTTCACTGCGTGCAACGATAATGACGTTACTGAGCTGTACGATTATGGTGGAGGTTTTGGCTCGCGCAGCCTTTTATCTCTTCACTCTCAGCGATTGCGCTTCGCTCTCCGCAGGAATAATACCACTCGGTTCAGGTAATGAGGCAAAAATTCAATGAATAATAATGATTACACGGCTGATTTACTCATTCATCGCGTTATCCGGCTAATAAAAGCGATGGCATGGTAAATTTCATGATCGTTCCTGGAATGCGCGCGCGCATATGTTGATTTAGGAACCCTTGGAAGTTCCGTTTACAGTAGAAGAGAACAATTTAATAATGAATTTTCCAATTGATAATAAGTCAATGCTGACAGACACATTCCAATCGAGGTTTTCCGGTGTGCAGTATTAAATGCATGTATAAACAAATTATGTTTGATTTTGATTTAATTAGCCGTCAAGCCGATTTAATTATTCGTCATCGGTGGCCGATTAAACATCCAATATCGCTCGGAATTCCGTTGCCGCTTTGAAGTCGACGAAACACCAAGCTTTGGCCCGAAATTACTTTGACTTTTCTGACAAATTACGATATACATACTAATTCGCATCGTAATTTGGAATATTCGATTTATTAATGATCGTATCTGTGACTAAAAAAAGAAAAAGGAAGTTGCGTGTGGATGATGCGAAATCATTAGAGAACATTTGCAGTTCATTTTATTGGGTTGAAAATCGTGGCCGGCCAGATATTTCTAGCTCTCCATCTGTCACCGGTTAGAAATGTCGCAACTAAGCACGCGGGCTTATGTCATCATCGATATGCTCCGATCATTTGCGTGCGGTGATCAGACCAAGTTTTCCATCGCAGTCGAGCATAGTCATCTTTCCGATGCGGGTGCTCGCATTTAATCAACCTGTTAATTCAATGACTATTCTTAATATTAACAGAGATTTTCACTTTCAACCTTGTCCCAGTCATTTATCTTATTAAAAACATCCCAAACATCTATTTCCATCAAGTTTCAATTTAAAACACTTTCTTAATGATTCATTCATTAATAAATTCATTCATATCTTTCCTCTAAAAAGAAAGAAATTAATATCACATTAAGGATTAAAGTGTGAATGACCGAATAATGATTTCCATGAGGAACTAATCATGATGAAAGAGAAGAGTAGAATGCGCGCGCAAGTAGAATCCGACTATGTTCACACGGCGATAAGAGTTACGGGAAAGATCGCAGATCGAACGTTGCGATTGGAAAGAGTGGCATAGAACTGGCAGGAGAGGCAAACCGAAGCAGGGAGCCCGAGTAGTTTGTCACTGATTTACACGGCTGGCATGATCTGGCAACAGTGTGTTGGAGAATCAGTCAACTCTCGGGCGGCGCGAGCCTCGTCTAATTTCGAGCGTACGCTCAAATCCTCGGGATATCGAAGCACTCACTGACGGATTAAGAGCGTAGAGCGCCCTGTGCAAACAGGTGTTTCCAGCTAGGCGACACCGTCGTTTGCAAGGCTGCTTGCCTGCCTGACACCCTGGAAACAGTCGAGTACACTTAACGAGCCGATTAACGCCGCGCTCGTGCTGAGATTCTCTCAAGTAAGTAAGTTAGTAGTCATTTATTATTCGATCCTCTTGGATGCACTTTCCTGTATCAAAGGTCGCATAGGGACCTGTTGGTTCATTTCTGTCATATTTTGATTTAGATAAATCCTGACATTTCCTCCAATGATATCAAAGATCATAGAATATACAAGGTCAAGGACAATCTTTGAACTTTTAAAGATAGTAAAAACCTATTTTAAAACTTTTATTATTACTAAATATTTCTTATTATTCTTTGGTATTATGTAGAATCATGTTTTGCTGTTGAAATGAGAAAGAGGAAATGAAGAAATGCGTGAGTACTGGAACAAGTGTTCCAGGTGCAAGACGCAGGAGTAAAACGAGGGCGAGCGTGTTACGAAGGTGCGCTAGAGCGCGGCGTATATAGCAGAAGTGGTGGCGGGTTACGTAACGGCAATAATGTGATTCGGTGTGCAAACGGTGTGCGAGAGATCGATTGCGGGAGGGCAAAGAGGGCTGCTGCTGTGGGTCGGCGCAGCTAGCTAGCTCTCCGACCTGATCTCTCCGGCTGTCCTCCTGTGTCGCTTGATGTCCTGTCGAGCGCGATACTACTGCTGCTGCTGCTCTCGCTGTTACTACGTTCCTGGAGTCGGTGGAAGTCGGAAGTCGAGAGGCAGAAAGAGAGCGAGGAGCTGCGGAGGCAGCGATTGGCGCGCCGATAATGCACTGCGCCCAATTAGTGCGCGTAACGCTCGCGCGGTGTTCTCCCGAACTCTCCTCGTGTCTCTCTTTTCGAATGGATATGGAGGCCTATATATATATATATATATATATATATATATGTACATAGATATATACCTTCGTCACACTGGTACACTGTTGCCAGATTTTTTTGTACGGCGCCTCCCCATGCACGTGGCGACGTGTGCGTGCGCCTTAAAAACTCTCGAAGGCCATTAGGTAAGAGGCCAACACCACTCTCTCATTTACAACGTCGCCTTTTCCACTTCTGCCACGCATTCCATTTCCCCCCACTCTCTCGCATTTCTTCAATTTCATCCTTAAGAATCATACAGGAAATCTTCTGGAATATGATCGTCTTCAGTCATTTCCCTTTAGGTTATACTTCAGTGATTCGAAGTTATGAAGTGTCTTATTACGATAGGGTAAAAGTGTATCGAAGAAATCCTTCGTGGAGAACGAATGAGAAAGAGGGTCTTCGAGTTACTCGACGACGACGACGATGACGCCAAGCGCGTTAGTGGTTTGCGTGAAAGTGTGCATATGGCACAGAGGCGCTTGTGAACGAAGTAAGCGGTTATCGGCTGGATTCGAGAATCGAGAAATCGTTCCCGGTGGCTTCTCACTGCCCGGCGGGCGGCGGGCGCAATGCACCCAACCGACAACACCGTCAAATGGCTTGCCGCCATTTAGAAACGCGCACTTCATTCGAATCCAACGACAAATGCGCCTTCTTCCTTTCGATCTGTCCAAAGTGAAAGTTGACAAAGGTGCGCCTACACTTTTTTTTAGTCTTACTAAAAACAACTACGAAATTAAAAGAATCAACCGATAAGATAACAGGACGAACCTTAAAAGTTTCGA
Organism: Ectemnius lituratus; assembly: GCA_910593735.2. NCBI lineage: Eukaryota > Metazoa > Arthropoda > Insecta > Hymenoptera > Crabronidae > Ectemnius > Ectemnius lituratus. The sequence goes on from OU343042.1 coordinate 3,570,166, forward strand.
TTTGGAATCTGTGAATCTTCAAGATTTCCGTCGATCTTTAAATATATCATATAGATTAGGTAGAGCGAATCTAAAGCTGTCGTTTGATTTCCAATGGAAAATGGAGGATTACCAAGGGTTTGGTAGTTGGAGGAGTTGAAGTAGGCGGGTATCAGGACTTTTTGTAGTGGAAATCTGCCGTCTAACGATGACCCGGGCCTATTGAGAGCGACGAAGCTCGCTCTGCCTGGACATATCGTAGTGATTGGGATCAATACGCTTAACCACACTACCACCATGCAATAACACCCCAGCTGTCCCCTTTCGCCTCCTCATCGATCTCTGCCTCTCTCTCCTTCTATAGCTGGTCCTTCCCTTTCTTTCTCTCTCCTTCCGCCTCTCTCTCTCTCTCTCTCTCTCTCTCTCTCTCTCTCTCTCTCTCGCTCGCTCTCCGTCGGACTCCCTTTCTCTCTCGCATTAGTTTCTCGTTGCTCTTCCTCCCGCTCTTCCTACGCAGCGGCATCTGGGGCGTTCCTGTCGTCGTTGCCCTTAGTAATTCTCTCTCCCTTCGTTCTCGTCGACCTTGCGAATTCTCCAGCGAGCGGATTCTCTTCTCGCAAGATTTAGCTCGGACAATCGTTAAAGTAAAGAAATGCAAAGGGTGTGTTTGTTTTGTTTTGTTTTGTTTTTTTTAGAAACGGTAGCGTCGAATGTCGGTCCGTTGGTACAGGGCGTCGCGCGGTATGCGGCGAGAGCGCCGTGACGCGGTGAATAACGGTCGCACGTCGTCGTGCATGACGTGAAGCGCGCGCGGCGGCGTACGTCATGCGGCGCGTTATGCCAGCGTGTAGATGATTGTAGATAGAGCGCGCATGATCGTGCGCGTCGTCGCTGAGAGGAGAGGAAAGCTCTTCTTCCTCTCCTCCTCGATGAGGGAACTCTTCTGCCTCCTAGCGAGCTGCGCAAATCTCTTCTTGGATCCACGTAACACGTGGCAGCAATGACACACGCGTGCTGCTTTTGCTACTCTACCAACTCTTGAAAGGACGACACATAGTCGTCGTACCTTTCGTTCTGCTGTCTCCTTTTTTTTTCCCCCCCTGTTGATCGAACATTCTTCCTTCACCTGCGCTCTGACACGACGAGTCAACGCACTGATTGACTACCAGTCATTCCCTTTATAAATGATTTCCGGGAGTATTCGCTAAGATTTCTATATAATCATTTCTAGTGTTATATATTTCTCATTTAAGATACAAGTGAATATATATTTTCATTTAACAAGATTTCTATCCTGTCATTATATCAATGATTAATTGAGTCTGTGGAATGTATGTGGTACGTACTATGAATATTAAATTCCACTCACAGTGAACATATAAAATAGCGTTCAATGATTTCCCATGGCTTTCATTAGTGTGCAGGTAATATCGTTCGTGTATGATTTCTATTGAAATTCAGTCGAGGCCAATTAAAGTCTATGTGACTGGCAGTCACATATGGCGGGCATTGTATCTGCTTCGGGTATCGGCAGTGTACGACTTTCTCTCGTCGAGTTTCCCGTATACCGTCAGATATGCGGCGACATTAATACGCCTCGTTTCCGCTCTCGGCGATTACACGAGTGTGTGTGTCTCTCTGCCGAAATGATCGCGTAACGATTTAACTGCGACGAAATCGATTTCCTGGGCACTGATATCAGTGCCAAGTATCGACTCCCTTACTGGTCAGATATTACCAACTGGCATCCAATACCTGTCATTCTCTTCTACAGAGTAATCATGCTGATTCGAGACGATTAAGCAGAATTTCTACGTAATGATAATGAACTGTGGAGGGTTTTCCGGGCGGATTGCATTCGAGGAAGATCTTCTCTTTCTCTCTCTCTCACTTTCGGTGCGTAGTAGACACACATATACAATATGGAGAAGCGTCGGCCGTTCGGTAGCGCGGCCTCATTGGTCCACGGAGAAACTTCGAGGAGAGGAAGGGTTTGACGCAGCGGCGAGAGAGCGAGATAGAGAGAAAGGTTCACATCGATCGCGAAACGTAACCAGAAGCTTCTAGCGAAATTCAGCCGGCGCTCGCTCGCTGCCCCGTGAAAAAGAGCGAGCGGCAGCGCGTTACTGCGCCCCGAAAATCGTTAAAAATTTCCCACCCCTCCCCTTTTCCTCCTCCTCCTCCTCCTACATGCCGCACCGCCCAGCAATTACTAACTCGAGTTGTACATGTAGAATCGTTAAGATCGCATAGCCTCTCCGCTCGACAGTTCTCGTTGGAATTCGACGGTAATCAGTTTGGCGAAAGGTCGCTTTTTGATCGAAAGGAACGCGAATGCGAACGCTCACTTTCCGCACCAACACCACCATCACCTTTTTAGCTTAGTCCATGAACCCTGTTTACTGTGCCACAGGGAAAAGGGTTTCGCCCCTACCCGTTTCGCGACTTCTATTCGCAAATAGTATGGCAGAAGGTTGCCGAGGGGAGATTTTCCTAGCAAAGTTTTTCGTCATGGTGACGAAGGGAATGCAATCTTTCTTTGAAATATACGTCGAGCCCCAACTATTCTACTTTTCCCTAGGAAAACCGACTCCATTGAATGTGTTTCTCCTCCTCTACGCTCGGTGCAACGACTAGACACTCTCTTCGGGTGGAAACTGTGTTGCGAAATTCTAGCTGTTTTAGTTCATTGAAAATTGTCTAGTTAAACCTTATATTATGATTAACACCTGTTTTATATACTACGAATTTATACAGTAATATCTACTTTCTAATTTTAATAATGAAATAATCCTAGAATTGATGATGCGATGACCTTGTACAACTCGATCAGCTAACGCAGCGCAACATATCAGTGCAGGAAGACTAGGGAGAGAGAAAGAGAGAGAGGGCAGAGATGATGGCCCCGAGGGAGAAGGCGCGCGTGTGCGTGTGGCGCACTAAATTCGCTCCAATTACTCGGAGAAACTCGGCGCAAATATTTCCTCGGCAGGCGTGCGGAGGGTGCGAGGTGTCCCTGGGAGTAGGTCGTCGGTAACGCAGAGAATTCATGGTCCACGAATCGATATGAAGACCACCCTCTCTATCGTCGGCGTAACGAGAGAGTCGAGAACGGTGCGGCGGAGAAGTCGGATTTCTGTGTATGTGTGTGTGTGTGTGTGGATAGCGTAACACCGGTGAGAGAGCAGACGGTCGGTCGACGTGCGGTCTATTTATACACACACTCCGGTCCGGCGTCCAGTCGAGCAGAGCACCGACGACAACGACAACGAAGACGACGACGACGGTCGTGTCGCGTCGTCTCACTTCGGGTGAAGCCCGAACCTACGCGTCCGTTTAGAGCCCCCCCGAAGCTCCTTCCTCCTTCCTCTTCCCTTTACTTCTTTTAGCCGGTGCGCGCTTGCTTCGACGTATGCTTCGCACCGGGTTTCCATTACGATTCCTGTCTCTTTTCCTTGATACCTGCCATTTCGAATGTAACAACTTGCAACTTGATTTTTCAACGACCATAGCAAAATTATTATTTATATACAGTGTAGAATTAATTTGGATATACTAGAATTTTACCAAATCCCGGAAATCCCGAGGAATTCAGGTACCGAAATGTAGGTCACTACTTGATTCTTGGGATAGTTGGTATATGTTAAACACGACTGGAGTGCGTGATGTCTTCTAAGGTCGAGTGGGGAAGTCGTCGAGTAGGAAGCGAGAACGGACTTGGCAGAGTGGTTTACTCAGGGCTTAAGGTAAATCGGCGCGTAATGAAGCAGAGCGAACAGGTGCGGTGGTGAAGTAGAAGCTTATGGGGGGATTACTCGATGCTTTGAAGCTTCATCCCCAGCGGCGATTGGCGATCTCTGTTGCTTGAAGGGAGAGAGAAATGAAGATTAGAAGGACTTCGGGATTCTTTTGTAATGCGGAGGCTGGCAATGATGCTTTCTCGTCGTCATGCTGCGCACTTTGCCATAGTCGAATCGGACTGCTACTGCTATGGCGCGTCTCTCTCTCTCTCTCTCTCTCTCTCTCTCTCTCTCTCTCTCTCTCTCTCGTCCTTCTCTACACCTCCTCGTTCCGGAGTCCCTCGTGTACCTTCGGCAGCGCAGTCCGATCTCTCTTTCTCCGGACGGCTCGCATGTCGTCGCCGTGCTCTCGTTGCGTCGGCACTCGGTGCCGAGCTCGTGCGAATTCGGCCTAATCGGGACGTCTGCTGCCGACTGGCGAGAACGCACGAGCGCCACGCGCGCTCTCGTCAGGCTCGCCTAAGGCCCTCTACACACGCCGGCCATGGCAACAGAATGACACCTTCCGACCATTCCAATTAAAGAGAATGTACTCGACTCAATCAACTCACTAATATCACCAGTTCTGCACTGATACCTTCCTCTTGTAAATCTCATTGAAATACTTGTTTTCAAGATGAGTAAGACATCGTTTGAAGATGTTATTCGTTGAGGGAACAATGTCGAACCCTTTTCTTCTCTTAGGTCGATTCTCGGCTTAAGGCCAACGCGGATCCGCACAGTAGTCGTTCGGGTCGTTCATTCGCCAAGGAATTTTGGCAGCCGATTGCTCGTCCGAGGAAATCATGTCGACGGCCACTGCACCGGCAAAATTGACACCTGCTCGGATTTATCTCGAATACTACTTCGAGAGCTTGTGTTCTCAAGTCACATCGTATTATAGGGACGACGCCCAGGTACGCGTGTACTTAAGTTGAAACTCTCTGAGTGAAAGAGTCTCGGTGAAGTTGGTTGGTTATATCATTCGTTGCTGGGACTAGCGAAAGGGGTATAACCAGTTAGAGGAGTGCATTCGGCAAGAATGCGGCCTCAGCGTGAATTTTTTGCCAGTCTCGAGGCTGCCCGGTCTTCCTCATTTGTTCATCATAGTGGAGTGCGAGAGTGCACGAGCGACGCCGAGCTCGTCCGATTACAGGATGCGGTCGCCTCACCCGGGAGGGTGAGGGCCGAGAGCCATTCTGAAGTACATCGATGCTACACCCCTGGGGTGACCTCCGTTTATTCGCCGCTCCGAAGAAATTCGATAGCTGCGTCCCACTACCACGTAATTTCGATGGCTCAGCACCAGGGCCCCGTGCAACCCTTTACAGAGAACGTTAAGCTGCGTATTCATTTAAGAATATGCTCTTTATCTTAGTATACGTTTATATCCTTTTAATTCAAACTCTTGAATGTATATCAATATTCTTGTGATAAGTTTAAAAGATAAAGTGTATTCTTTAATCTTTTATCTGTCAGTCTTTTTTTTTTGTATTATTCATTTATCTTGATAAGGGAAGAAGTAGCAAAGGGGAAGTAAACGATGACACGCTTGAATTTTATCGAAGCATTAGTGAGTTTTCAGGGCGCGTCACGATGCCACTGATCGCAGGAATTGCTCGTTCAGTAAACATGATCGCGGCAGATCATTAATCATGGGCCAACGAAAGCTGCCTCGGCGTAACGAGCGGCCTTCAACTTGGACATTTAACAATCGCGCGATGCCGTACCGACCGAGGCGTAACAATTAGCCGCATTCCCGCTGACTTTTCACCCACATACGCGCGCAACCAACTCCCTCGGGAATAGCAACGACTCGTGCGAGAGAGCAGCAGTCGCGTTGCTCGAGCGCCGATCCTATTATCAACGCTTCTAACTTTCTCCAACTAATGCACGCGCGCTCCTCTCGCACGATTATTCAATTCGCTTTCCTACATACTTGTACGCTTATTTGACGACCGGTTAGATCGACTCGTTTCATATCAAAGAAGAGTAAAACTAGTATTATCCGGAAATTAATCTTTGTAACACGCTTTTCTATTTCCCGAATTATTTGTTTATTTGTTTTACATATTTCTGTTATAGATAAAAACATTCTCCTTTGACATTTCTTTTCTTTTCATATTTTATACATCATATATTTCCATTTACGTTCCATCTAAAACCATGTTATAGCTGATAGTTAGCATAGTTTATTCGTGGTATATCATTCGTGCTACAACTATGTATCATCCAATAATACAAGATTACAGGGAATTTCGATCTAGATACCAACTTTTCCACAGGTATACAATAGTCATCGTGTAGATATTCGCTTCTACGCGTTGGCAATAATCGATCGTCGAGGGCGCAAGGTATACGCTTTTGCATAATCTACTGCAATTCCAACAATGCAATATCAGAGTAAGAATTTTACTTTCGAGAAAAAACACGGCGAAAGAGAGAGAAAGATGGGAGTCCGGAGGACGGCATGCAGGGTGTGCGACGCGAAAGTGGGTTCAGAGTGCGGAGAGGGTTAATCGCAGGGAAGAAGAAGCGGAGAAGTGTGTGACCCACAGTCACGCCAGAGATTCATGAGTGCGAGCGAGCGAGCGAGCGAGCAAGCAAGCGAACAAGCAAGCAAGCAAGCCGGTGCATGTCCCCCGTATTGATCCTTTCGATAGTAAGTGGGCACAACGCGCATTGTACGGAAGGTTTATGCATACCTACCAACCTTGGGAACGAAATACGTGTAGGAACCGTCGTCGTCTCGAAACGCCTTCAGGGCCGAAAAGCCCTCTTGTAAACTCTACGCGAGTGTATTCAGTGTTCTCTCTCGGTGGTCGGCCTGGCTACGACTTCCCCCTCGCTTACCAACTGGTATGATACATTTTATCTTGATTCTAGATCATATTATTATTCATCAATTTCCCTTATGACTCTTGCCCGAGTCATAATTACTAGTTATAGTCTTATCATTTAAATGAATAGTTATTTGTATTATATAAATATGTATTTATATTTTAGAACTATTTAGAATATTGCTTGATTGGAAGATCGTCGAAATAAATGGGAAATAATATTTGAAAAGTAGAAGGTCGACGGAAACACTGAAGTTAACCAATGGAAGTAGAAGGTCGTGTTAAAAATAATAGGCATGAAAAAGATAACTGTGCAAGAATTGTACTGATACACAGAAAACTATTTGCATAGAACCTGGAATAGACGGTACTATCACGACATCTTGCGCAATTCCGTATTTTAACGATTGCGCAAGTTAATGCACGCGAGTGTTAGACTCAGACTCGACCGGTCAACAATGTGTCAGCATAATTGTGTGTAAGATGACGTGATAGACAATGCCAAGGAAGATCAAAAGAAAGACAAAAAATCATTTAGTAAAGGATCGTCTCGAAGATACATTAGTGTGACGCTAGCGAAGATGACGAAGACGAGGAGACGCGTGTCTTTCGAAGAATTCGTCGGTGAAACATGCGCACAGCAGCCGGATTGGCCGGCATTGTTCTCGGCTATCGCGCGAGTCTCTGGTTCGCCGAAGTTTGAGCAGGCATTAGAATATTGATCCGCATTATGTAAGAGGTAACTCGATTATGCGAATGTGCGGCGACAGCCGGCGAAAATCGCCAATGTCCAATGGAGTCGTTCTGATATTCTCCAATAGCAAACGTAAAGAGCGTCGTCAGAGAAACGCGTATCAATCTGTCCCCTTGAAAGATCACAATGACAAAATGAATTCTATCTTTGAATAATTATTAATGAAAAAAGTCCTACAAAAAGCGTCGAACTAAAACAAATCTTAGTACATTCAATTAGTTAAGAATCAAATGACGAAAGTATATAATTTACTGAACAATTAATCATAAAGGGAATTTATTATATATCTTTGAGAGTACGAAACATATAATTAGCAAATTGGGCCGATTATTGTGGGGTCCAGTCAGGAGAGTGATATCCGAGGTCATCGGGAGAGGTTTAATATGAGGGTCGACAGGAGTAAATCGAGGGAGGCGAATCGAGGCGGAGGAAAGCTTGAAGAGAAAATGGAATAAGCAGGGGTGAGAAAGCGGACGGCGAGGAAGCGACGGCGTTGTCAGGGTAGAGCAGGGCTGAACCTTCTCGCCGGAGATGCGGAGAAGTGCACACACAATGCAACACCCGGCCAACGAGAGAGAGACGACGCCTAAAGCACAGCCCGCAATCTGCATTACCGTCCGCTTTTACCGCCACATTGAACTTCTTTCGCCGACTGCTGATATATCGACGCCTGAGCAAACAGGGAAAATACTTGTCGCCCTCCTCTCCCACCTTTCCGCGTCGTCGCCCTCCTCGCACGCGCGCGTCCATTACGTTCACCGGTGTCCATCCGCTTTGCTATCAATGCGAATCTCTACTAAGATTCAACTACCATACCTTCATTATACTCAAACGATTCTCTCATTCATTATCAACTCTAAATACTATATAAAATCATTCAACTCGTATATTCGAAAGTTCGAATTTCATATCCTTATTTCTCTTTTTAGAAATGTGAAACTAGTTCTAGTTTATTTCATTCGAAGGCCAATTACGGGTTTAAAGTAGCATTGCTGTGCTTTTATAGATTAGCTTGACACAGTGTGTGCTATGTCGTTCAGTTGATATCTTATCAGTTTTCAAGTGATAGAAATACTTTTGGGTAAAGGTGTTCGACAGAGTATACGCGAACCAGTCACAGTCAAAGCTTGTTTATTTGTCGCGGGCTCAATCCATCTGTTTGATATGTGGTACAACACAGTATGTGTTGGTTAGGGTGCGCTGCTCCCCCTCGATATTCGCATGTGGAGAGAGAGAGAGGGAGAGAGAGAGAGAGAGAGAGAGAGTGTGTGAGTGGATAAAGGGAAGCCTGGTTGTAGCTGCCGCTCAAACAGGTAGTACTACTTTGGTGCCAAGCTCTACCTGCAAGGACCTGATCCACCACACCAAACCAGCAGATCTTACCTTACGAAACAAGCGTCTTTCTTTTTACCGACCGTCAGTTTGACCCGAGAGAAAGGCGCTCCATGTTTCAAAGCGGGCTGCGCTACCTCGTTGGCCTAGCTCCTTTAATCCTAACCGGATTATTGGCCGACACGCTTCCGCATCCCTTGGGAGCGCCAGCCACATCCGGTATCTTGGCCGCCAAGGTTTATCCTCCAACGATCATCTTCACACTTATTTTCTTTATGAAGAATACTTTTAATAATATTCAACAGATTTTGTAATAATTCAATGTTATTATTTATGTTGATTGATTTTATTTTGTACTGTTTGAGAATTGATTTGATAGAAATAGAGATTTAAGGAATGATTTGTCAAGATAATTGTATTAATGGTTAGATTAGTTGAGAAGGAATTGTGCAAGATTCAAGCAGGTTCAATTTGCACTGACTCTACGAGTGTTACTTATGAGAGGTGTTGAATCGCCAGTCGAGTTGGTAACTTAATCATTCTTTTGTCTAGCATTCGAGTCTATTCGAGATCCGGATAAGTTGTACCCGGAGATTACGGTAATTGAGTCTGGTGCGCGTTGTGTTAGAGAACCCACTGTAGACACCGGCACGGATACGTCGAGATAGACTCGAATATATCTCACTCGTGTTAGCCTCTGTTCGATACACCTGAGAACCAGCTGTGGAAAACGCACGCTGCTCATTCATCATTTTCTCGTTTATCTTACTCCTTTGATAGCTCTATGAATGAACAGACAACCTTTCCTCTTTCTGTTCACTCAACGCTATATTCCTTCATCGAATTATCCGTACAACCAAGTATTCACTTTCATACGATAGAATTCGTTTCTCTACATTTCACACTAACTGACAATTGACAGAGGACTTATTTTCAAAGCATCCTAGAAATGCTACTTCACTTCCATTGCGTAGTTGAAAAGATATCTTATCGAGTTTCAGTATGATAAAAGTGACTGTAGGCGGAGGAAATGATGCTTCATTCGTCATTCGTGACGAATAAGTTGATTACCAAGAGTTTTTAATTAACACTTGCAATTTTGAAAGTAGGGAATCTTATGATTGGTGAATTCTTGATCAGAGAGAATGTCAGTTTGGTATATGACTGTCTTTAGTGATTGGATGTTACCGGATGAGAAGTCATCATTGGTAAAAGTCGACTTAGATGTACCTTTCACGGGGAGGTTGACTAGCTACCGCACGGGTGACCACTTTTTGCTGTCCCCAACTGAAACGTCGCCTCCAGCGACCACCTAGTGCCACGCAGAGGAACTAGAGGTTTCGATCGTTACTGATCTACCTACGTTAAGTGTTTGGTTGATGTCCGTGTGCCCGAGCCCCACCCTGCTTCAATCTTTCGTGTCAGTTCGACGAATCCTTTATCTTTTAGTAGACTTTTTGTATTAATTTTCAATCGACGATTTTATTAATCACTTCTTAATCATCCTTTTCTTCAATTTACATTGGTCCATTTGAATACTTGTTTCACAGTGAATCTGTCAGATTTCTGTTGAGTACTTTTAGTATTCTAGGGAATTCTAGTTAGCTTCCGGTGCGAAGAAATATTTCTGTTACAGAGTTTCAGGTTAATCGCGTTTGCTCTAGTCATGAGTCCGCCATCTAAAATTATCTCTACTTCTTCCCTATCCGCTTGCCTCAGCCGTAAAGACAGGTGACCACTGTCATTTATAGCCAGCCGCTGTGTGTTTCGTTGAGCCGCATTCTCTGTCATTAACAGGAGTGGCAACCTTCCCGGGATTAATTAGCGCAACGATAATCAAGGCGTGCGAGAGGAGCGTTTGAGTCTCTAATCTAGATAAGTAATTGTTTCGACGGGCGAATGGAAAAAGGAAGGACAGAGTTGCCATCTTGGCTGCTAGGAGATATCGAGCGTGCCTTTCGTTATCGGCCATCGAAAGATTCTCGGCTCCGACGCCATTATGCAATGATTACGCGCTCGTACTTTAATGATTCAGTGGGACAGCGAAGATATAACTGATAGATTATTCGATCAATTTCCTATGCTATTTTATTGTCAATTATTTATTTCTAAAAATCATCTAAAATACATTATTAACTGTTAAAAGTGATTCATTAATCAAATCATGATTAATATCGATGATTATCATTGTTATGACTGGGAAGTTCATCTTTATCGATAGTTTATCGACGCTGCTTGCTCCATCCTCTGTTAGAGTGACTTCTGAAACAGGATTGGCGGAGAGTTCCGATGTGACCGGTTGTTTCAATATCTAGATCGGCGTGCAAAAGCTACTTTGGCTAATTGGCAAATTTTCCACCAGGCCTGCCTCCAGGGAGCATTTGTTTAATCGATCCACCGGAAGATTGGCCTCTCGGTGCACGCTATATTTCGTAGATTAGCTTCGAGCGATAATGGAAAGTAGCCGAGGGCAGAACTCTCAGACTCGGTGAATGCATGGGTTCTACGAAAGTCTTAGGTTCCTTGGCATTTCGAGACAGTTCGAGTTGTACGCTGAAATCGCCCGCCGAATTCTCTCTCAGTCGCTACGGCGTCAAGCTATTTTCAGCGCGTTAAAAATACTCGATAAATATTAGTGGGACCGATTGCGCCTTTGAGTATTTGCACGATTAATATAGCACGATATGCTTCATTTACTCTCAGCAAGAGTTTTTAATTTCTTCTTTCTTGCGATATTGAAATACAGTCGATTTTGTCAATGAAGTATAAATTATGAGATATAATAAAACTCGAAGTACTAATATAATATTATAAAAGTTGAATGATTTCGATAAAAATTTATTTTAATATTAATACTAGGGCATCGATGAGACAATCGCGTTGAAACAGCTGATTCATAAACGGCACTGATCTCGTTACATTTTGCAAGGCACTCGGACCTATCAGATCCTCGAAGTCGAATAACAAGCTGATGCTGCTGCTCTAAATTTGGCAGGCGCGGTATCTGCCGTGGAAAATTCCGCTGGCACCGCCGATAACGGCTATCGGCAGTGCCACGGTGCAACATTGTGGTTACTTGGTACAACTACGTTTGCCGTAGTTGTTAAGTCCGTGTTGACTACCACATAGAAAGAGAATATGCGAGGGACGGTCTTGCTGTTGTTCGTGAAGGCGATGAAAGGGAACTGGCCGATGGCGAATGGTGTGTGAGAGTCGCGCAGACGCGTGGAAAATCGACGGAATCCGAAAGTCTTGAATTTCAGCGAGAAATCCGCCTCTCCTCCCATTCGCATTCCCGCGAGCAACCCCCTCTGTGCCACTACAACCGGCCAAATCCCGGATATTCCGCCTCCATTGCTATGCCTCGCCGCCGCTCGCCTAGCAAACCAGCTGCGAGAGTTAGCAACGATCGAGATGAGACAAAGAATAGTTTTTTTCTTCCCTCATATTACAATTGGCTAGCATGGTTCTAACCTCGATTAATGTAGGGTTAAAATCAAGGAAGGGATGAATCATCGTTCTATCAAGGATAGTCATAAGTGTGAAGGAAGGCAGAGAAACACCATTCAGGTTGTCAATTCGATTACGTCATATCAAATAAGAGCAGAGAGCTTTTCCCTCGCTCTGTCAGAGAGTGCGATCGTTATAATCGACTGCACTCAGACAGTGTTTTTAACATGCTCGATAATTGTCCTAAACTTTCACTCTCGGCTTCCTTATCTCCTCTTTGCACAGTCACTCGCGCGAGCGCGCGCGCGGACACTCGTCCCGTTAGCTCGTTCAGGCCTCGTACACACGTCATCGAACACATAGTCGTTCGTGTTCGGCCTTCTCATCCGAGGAAATTCATCTGCAGTCGAGCATTCGGTAGTTTTTCGAACGCGCCACAGTCCAGGCTGCTGCCCCCCCCCGGCCGAGTTGTGTAATAATCTCGATCGTGCCTTTTCAAAGCGATTCGCATCGAGCCGGCCAATCGCCTTGACACACTTCGATCTCCTTGCTGGAAGGTTGAGCGCAGTGTCGAGAGCAGTGGCTACCGGCTTCCAAGTACTGTGTATTCAGCCTAACAACTTGGCTACCTTCTCTCTTTTTCTCTTTTTCTCTCTCTCTCTCTGTCTGCCAACATTGCTTAGATCATCCATCGGGTGCGATGATAGTTTTCAATGCAGACCAACAGTCACTGAGGACTACAATGTAGAGAATCTAAAGTGGCGCCGCCGGGCGCTCCGCTTCCTAAGCTGTCAATGCTTGGCTGCCGAGACTTCAGGGGCTCCACCTGCCGACGACGTGTTATTTACCGCGGTGCAGGCAATACGCGCGCGCGCGCGCGCGTGTATGTATGTGTGTCCTGTGTACTGCGTGTCTTTTTGGTACGTGTGTCGAGAAGGCTAGGCAGCGCGGCGGTGACGGTAGCTCCCGAGCGCCGTCACGACGCCGCAGAATTCAGCCATAGAAAGCCTAATCTCGTCTACGCGCGCCTGCATGCTTATTGCGCCGTCCGAGCCTCCAAAGACGACGACAACGACGACGACGACGCTCGGGAAGCCGGAGGAACGGCAAGAGAAAGACGCCCGACCTGCCTGCCAGCCAGTCAGTCAGACAGGCTAGTTCGAGGGTGGGAGAGAGAGAGAGAGAGAGAGAGAGATCGTATCACGTGCTGTTGACCTGCAGACTAGTCCGTGCGGTTGTGTCGTAACTTTCACAATAAGCATTTTCATTGTGCGATCACGTCCGATCGCGTCCTCGGTGTGTATTTCTGCCTGCGCCGGCTGTACCGGACGCTCTCCGACGCACCACACGCACCGTGTCACCACCACCTCCTTCCTACTCCTTCGCTCAACGGCGACGGCGACGCTGACGGCGACGTCCACGTGAGCCTTTGGTAAAGTCTCTACTTCTTTTCCCATAATTACCATCACCGACAACGCCTATCGCATGTCGGACAAATATCAGTAACAGGAAAACTACTCTGCCAGTAGATTCAGTCGACTTAACAAGTCAGTAGTAGTAGTAAACTACACTCTCTTGCATGATGTGAATAAAGTACTAGCATTCGAGCACTTCAGTAGCCAATGCGGCAGATGTCAGGTATTACAAACGCTTGGTGAAAGCGTTTTACTCACATCTTGTACGTGATTCCTTTTTATACTGATTTGAGATTGCTGAGAGAAATGCGTTTAATCCGAAGATGCAAGATGAGCTGTTATAGCTTGGGGCTCGTGTGTATCCGGGTGTACTGGTTGGTATACATGCGGTGAGTCGGATCTGTATCCGTGAAAAAGTAGTAATGGCCGCCGTATACTGTGGCTTGGTGTACCTGCGGCAGTTTCGCTTCTTGTCCTTCAGGGAGTAGAACTTATCGGATGCCGTTGACCTGCGAACTAGTACGCGCGCGCGTGTCTATGTCGTAACTTTCACAGAGCGAGCATTTTCAACGAACTGGTTCGAGCACGATCGAGCTTGATTCGGGTAGAGCGCGTCGTCGTCGTGAAACTCTCTCGCTTTCTCGTTTCTGTTCTCTTGTCTCTGTTGATTGTTGGTGCTAGTTCGTCCTTTTTTTTCTATGCGTCTATCGCACTCTGAGGTCATCATGGCGGTTGCTCGATGAGTTTTATTGGTGTCGGGCTCCGTTTCAGAGTGCACCTGTTACTCCTATCCCCTCACACATCTTCTATCAGAGCCGCGCGGTACGTTTCTTGTTGTCGTAGTAGCAGCACGGCTGCTCGATTCACGGAGAGTTGGCATCCTGCTTTATTGAATGACACCGATAAGCCGGAAGCCCTGACATATCGTCGTTGCCCGCAATCGTTTCGCTCCCTTCGGCAAACAGAGTGTGGTTGGATTTGCGATTGTCAACGCGTGTGCCAGGCACTCTGCTGGCATCAGGCAAACACAATCTGGCACTCTCTCACAGTGTCACAGGATAAATTAGAAACGACAGATTCTCCGCGCTTAGTAAACAAAATCTCTCAGCAAACAATATCTACCGCATGACCTTCGACATCCTGGCACTGTCGTTCCACAATTAATCTTACAAATACTTGCAATGCCCACTCATCAAAACCATACCGGAAATAACAGTGTGCAATTAAAACAGGGTCGTTTACCTACTTCACCAACAAAGTAGAACAAAAACTCTTCCTCATTACAACTAAATCCCCATCACAAATACCATCATACGTATCGTATGGTTACATAGAAAGTCGTAAGAAAAACGCTTGCAGTAGTCGCAGAATGCGAGCGAGCGAGCGAGGAAAAGAGGGGAGTAGCGCGCACGCCAGTCAGGCTGAGGCAGAGGCAGGCAAAGTGGGTACTCGGTGCGAAAATGCGGAGTAACGGTCGGGCGGTGTTGTGCTGCGAGAGAGCGCAGAGAGCTTAACTCGGGCGGGCGGAGAACTCGTCCTTGCAGCGTGCCGCGCACGCCGCCGGGCCAGTTTCATAGCACAGCGTGGGGAAACGGTGGAATGGCGGCGGCGAGAGGGCGGGGGGGGGGGGCGGCTGGGTCGGCTGAGTGCCGGCGGGGCGCGCACCTAACCTCTCGTGAATCAGCCAGCAGCAGCGTACACACAGAGCCCAGAGGGAGAGAAAGAGAGAGTGAGAGAGACGATAGAGAGAGAAGAGAACCTCGTGGCCGTGCGGCGCTTACCGCGCAAGCGGAGACAACGAGGCAACACCGCGTGGCCGACCAGCTGATCGGCCGGCGACGTGCTGAGCGGTGCGGTGAGTTGGGAAAGGGGGGGGGGAAGGGAAAGAGGGGAAGGATCGCGCGCGACTGGGCTAATGAGTGTGCGACCTATTGGGGGCTCGTTGGTGGGGGCCGAGCAGACCGAGCGGCCGCTTCCAACACAGAGTAGGGGTTCCTCCCTGCTATGTTGCCGTCACGTCAGACAGCCGTGCCTCTTGTCGCCACTGCCACCAACGCTCTCTTCCCTCTTTCTCTCTCTTTCTCTGCTCTGCTTCTTCCTCCCTCACTCTCTCCAACACGATCGAATGGCATTGCAAGGTCTAGGAGCCTGCTCGGCTCGTTCGCTCGGCCGTCGGTCCGTTCGCTTCGCGGTCGTTTCTTGCCGGCGCAACGCACCTTCCGCCTCGTTCCTCTCCCGCCCGGACTCGTTCTTCTATGCTTGCTCTTTCTGCACTTCCTCTCTACCAACTGTGTTTCTCACTGTACCGCGATACCTTCTCATCTCACAGTGGGATACCTCGTGTATGAATATCGCATGCATTTCTCCTTCTGATAGTTGGAACTCTTCTTTTTTTCTCTCTCTCTCCTGTTGGGATGTTTGTGTTATGACTTGGGTCGTTGACTTCAGGTTTGGGAGTTGGTAGAAACGAGCTTGGGGATTGGTTTTTTGTACGCTCTGCGGTGCAGCCGGTTCCTTCGAGCGCATCGTCATTATTGTAAGGTCTGATTTATAGGACTGTTTTTATAGGGGGAGAATGTTTTGATAGTTTAGTTTGGGAATCGTGCAGCATTCACATCCCCACCGTATTGCCACTGGTTTTGCATAGGGTGTTAGTGGATAGATTGGTTTTAAATTTTCGTAGTATCACTGGCGATTCTAGAAAGAGCATTCTGAAATACTCGGAGGCGAGGAGTAACGTTACGAGCGCGCCGCTATCTCGCATCGATAACAGGAGGCACTACTACACGCTGACCTCTCGTTGCCATTGGCATCGGCCATTCAAACCAAAAGTATGTAACTCGTGCAATGGCGACGATATCTTGTCGGTCTTCGCTCTGCATTCCCACGTATCTTCGTGCACTGGGCTTCCATCACCTTGAGTAAGTAAAACTGCGCTCCCTCATCGTGGGGGATGGAACTTAAGAACCTCGCACAAAAACACAATTCTTCATGTACCGCCGGGAGAAAACACCATCGGCCGCGCGATGTGTGTGGCACATCACATCAAACATTACATCATAGCCATGTGAACGCCGCCGGGTACCAGTGGGAGGCCCATTAGACTCCCGGACTCTTTCTCTCTCTCGCTGGCAAAAAACTCGTACTCGTCAAGTGCGCATAGAGAAGCAGCCAAGAATTAGTGTCGATCGAATATGGTAAACGCGAAGAGCGACGAATATATAGAAATGCATTACGAATGACTTTTCATTTCTCGATATATCGTGGAGAGAGTTCGTGATGGGAGAGAAGGCGCGCGAATGTTAAAGCGGAAGAGTGCGACCGCTCCGCGTGAGTAGAGGAACGCGACTGACGGCGGGAGCAGCTTGCCCGTTGGAGCTGATGCTCGGCCGCATGCCCGACCAGTTATGCTCGTCGCTCCGCCGCTCCGTACCGTACGACTCCTCCGGCCGCCCCACCACTCGGCTATCCTCTCTCGCTAATACGCCCTCGCAGAGCCCTCCGAAGCACGCGTCGCCACGGCACACGGTATCGCAGGGCCGTAACTAGTGAAACCGGTGCGAGGGCGCTTCTCGCTCTTCTTTAACTCAGAGGCACCTGCCTGTGCCCATCCGTCCGCCCTCTCTATGTACGTGACGCCCCCGAGACAATCGGCCGAGTCGCTCCAGGATTCCACGGATTAAAGTAGTACCGCGAAGCGCTCTCTGCCATAGTTGTGTATACGTGTTCCTTCGCCTGGTAGGTACGTACTCTGTCGCTCTTGTCGGCGCTACTGATAACTTACTTAATTCATCGATCGCATAACCGCATACTATCTCGCTCTCTTGCTCTATCTATCTCTCGATGTATACATTCTCTAGGCTACTGCGATCCGGGCAGCTCCTTACATTTTCGCCAGCTCGCAATGCCAGTTCGCCTCACTTCCGCAATCCACACTCCTCGCCGGATGGAACTGCAAGGCCCATTGCAGTCATCGTGTTTGATATATATTATGTTACTCGACGACCTTAGATCGAGTGAAGTCTATTTACCGAAGCTCGTCTGTCGTAGATCGAAATTGGGCTTTTATTATGACACTTAGCAATGGGGTAGGTGGGGAATAAACTCGATGCACATGGCAGTTGTATAATAGGAAGGAGAAAGACACGTAGTAGAGGCATATCGTTGCTTGTAACAGGCTTTAATCTTACTATCGAATATCCTGCTGACTGTCAGCTATTGGGAGACTGATTTTCATGGCGTATGATTAAGCTGAAGAAGCCGGGCTAGATTCTTTATTAGTGACTCGGACGTTTCATCGATATGAGCGACGGTTGATTAATACAGGGAGATGTAGGATAGCGCGCGGAGAGTTGAGGCCGCAAGGCGGACCACGGATCACGCACGACGTATCAGGGTACAACAACACCCTTTTGCACAGAGCGTAGTGGCACAGCCACACTTCGCCACATCGATTTTACCGGCTCGCTTGCACTCACACTCGGTCGGCCCGTTCACTGAAGGAATGTCTCATATGCCTCCCTCCGTCTCCCTTTTCCTCTCCCTTTGCCGCTTCTGACCCCCGTTTACTCCTCCACCCTCTGCCCTCTGAAACCGCTCTTTCTCTCTCTTTCTCTCTGGTATTCTCTCCGTCAGTCAGAGGTATGGTTCTCTCTTTCTGCTTTACTCTCCGGCGTCCATCCCTCTCTCTACAAACGCGCGCTCGCCAACCTCCGGCCGTGCTCTCCCGCGCGCGCGGCCCTCTCTTGGCCCTCTCGATATCTCGCCACCGGCTTCTCTCTTCCTCGGTTGCTCTCTCCCTCCCGCCTCTCTACCGCTCACCCGCTTTTCCCTCCGTCCCTTGTCTCTCTTTCGGCCTCTTTCTCTCCTCCCCTTATACTCTCGTGCACATTGGCTCCTGGCCCTCCTCTGCCCCCCTGTCTCACCGATCTCTCTCTCTCTCTCCGTCTCTCTGTTGTGATCGCGGGGCGGTAGCGCCGTCGCGCGATGAGGGGAGAGGGTGGAGGTTGCACCTTTTGCCGCATCTCGGAATCTCGCGCGTTGCTCATTTGCTGTACGTAGGAGAGGAGAGCGGCGGCAACGGCAACGGCGGCGGCGGCAGCGGCAGCGGCGGTGGTCTGGCGGGCGGCTCGGGGAGAGAAGAGTGTGTGCGAGTGAGTGAGTGCGGGAGAGCAGAGCGGGCAGGCAGAAGGCAGCAGCAGACACGAAAGAGCGAGAGAGGGAAGAAAGGAGAGGAGAGTACGTGAACGCGCGAGGGAGCGGGAGAGATAGAAAGAGAAACCTCTGCTAGGTAGTAGTATGCGAGCGCGGCACGGTGGTCGGACAGTTCCAGTTCCGTTTCGATTAGGCGAGTCCACGCCGGGGTTTTTGGCTCGTTCGTGGCCCCGCGGAACGTACGAGTAATGCCGTTTACCGTGGTCATTGACGGCACCACTCGGTGCTGCTGGTGCTGCTGGTGCTGCTGCTCCTCCTACCGCTGCTGTTTACCCGGCGCGCTAAGCACACGCTACTCTTACGAGCGCACTGTTGAGGAAGGCACGAAGTGAGCCGACTCTCGTGAGTGTTTGCGAGGAACACAGCTCGTTCTGTGCAGCGAGAGTGTCTCGCTGACATTCGTCCTGTCGGCTGGTACGCTTCGTGCTCGATTCTCTCTCGCGCTATGGCTGCACCGGGCGCAGCGGCTCTGGGTTAGCTCGGAGAACCAGGCCCAGGAGAGGCTGACCGTCCACGGAGTAAAATCCGCATGTCCCGATTCACTGGGTTCGTATGCTCTGCTTTCCAGCTCTCTCGCTCTTCCTCTACCCCTCTCTATTTCTCTCTCTCCCTCTCTCTATCTCTCTGTTTCCCTTGGAGAGTATTACTCGTCATCGTCAGAGTGCACACGTATACACAGTAGCGCGAACGCGCGCACAGAAACGAACGCCGCACGGCTTGCTGCTGGTGGCAGCCGCCTCTCCGCAAAAGGCGGATCACCGTGAGCGTGTCGCTGGAGAGAAACGATTCTCTCCGCCGGCCCTCCAGCCCAGTTCCGGGCACGGCCATTGATCCATCGATAAGGAAGTTCCCTGTCCTCCCTGCCGGTCTCCTCCTGTCGGTGAGTGTTTGGAAAAGGCGAGTGAGCGAAACGGTCTACCGGCACGCCGGCGGCGGCCACACCACGGAATCTCCCCTCTTCGGAGAACGAGATTCCTCGCCCTCGACACATGAACGCGTACCACCGACACCTCTGCCAGATCAACCAATCCCAGTCGCACTCCTATTCGGAAAGTTGCATTACTACTCTAGATTGTCCTCTCGACACTGATATACATGATGTATGATCTCTTGCGTCGTAATGTTCCTCCTGTTGCCTACATCACCCCAAAGTGATCTCACCCTACGACCTTCGTCGTCCGCCAGTTCTTCCGGCGCCGCGCCACCTCTTCTGGGTCTCCGGAAAGACCGGATGAGAGTGATAAATCAGCTTGGTGGAATAGCGGCCTGCCCGCCACTCTTTTCTATCTTCCTCGAAAGGCTCCACCGCTCGGAATTCATTAGGTCGCAGAGTGTCGCATTAGGCTGTAGGATGCTTTCAATGCGCCTTCCTCTCCCGAGTAGTTTGGTGGCACGCCAGCTTTTCAGAGAGTGAATCACGATAGTCTGTTAGATAGATCTATATCAAGGACTTGGTGTATATGACTCGTTTACATTTTCTTGTCCCCTTGAAATCTTTCGGGGAGAATTGTAGAATTCCCTAGGTCCCTGTTAACACCTAGTCTCTCTATCATCACTCGGACGATAATATGTTAATTTCAATAACAACCAATTGCGTCGTTCCTTCCATGACGCGTTGCGGCCCAAATACGGAAATAAACCAGTGATGCGTAGGAACGGACACATCAGGAGTTATTAAAGGTCAGAGAGCCAACACTTCGGGACTTATCTTTTGTATTAAAGGAAAAAGATAATCCTCTGTGACCACACAGTGACCGTAAACACTCTGTGCTACCACAATCGTTCCTTTAGACAATCATAATACGCAGGAATAGGAAGTCGGATGTGGGGTTGCCTGAAACATTCAAGCGCCTGAATGACAGACATTAAACACTACGTAGTTATATCGATCGAACAAATGACATATTAACATCTTCTAAGTAGGGGATTCGATGTTAATAGGTGGGTTCACTATCTACGTCATTTCATTGCCTCTGCCAAAATGACGTCGCATCAGGATTCATATCGACTCCTTGTTGAGAACACGCCGTGTTGAGTTAGCGCTTTCAATTCATGTGCGTGAAATCCTAGTCGCCGAGGCGACGTTTCTCTCCTGCGCACACGGATTGCATTCGAATGTGAATAGACTGCGTAGAGACCTAGCTGATCGTCTACCGAACAAGCGAGACAGAGCGTACGCTATTTAAAGGGATCGTATTACGAGAGGTTCGACGGATACTCGACGAACGAGATGGTCTGGCATGTCCAGGCGCAATGGCGAGAAAGCAGCAATGGACGAAGTAGTAGCCTCTTTTTTTTTGTCCGTGCAAGTCTTCTCTACCTTTGCAGAGCACATTGCTCCATCATGGCAATGCTTTAAATCTCAATCGTGCGACGTATAAGAGAAGAAGATCCTCGAGAGTATTCGGATGTGCATGCTCGTTTCCGGCTAGGAAACGCGCAAACGCATAGCGACACAATCGAGGTTCTTAACCGCGCGCAAAGTGAACGAAGCGGACTCGCCGCCGATAATAAGAGGAATGTGTAATTTATCGGTAGGCCGATGTCACGGCTCTAATGACGTAACTGGCCGCCGTGGCGATCGTGGCCGGCGTACGAGTGGCGTACCGACCGAAAAGGTGTATGTTTCGCTCACCTTCTCCATAAGAAACGAATGCGCACTATAGGAAAGCTGGTTAACTAGCCGGCTTGACCAGAGTTCAGAAGTAAAGCAGTGAGTAAAACTGCCCCCTTGCGGTGCGCGTCTCTGCTTCCCAATCCAACCACTCCTCCGCCATCGAGTTCTTACCTCCCACCCTCACCTTCGCGACTCTCCGTCCCTTTAATCTTTCTGTTTCCCTCTCCCTCTCGCTCCCACCGGATAACACTGTCTCTCTCTCTCTGGCGCTAGCTCCTTCCTCCTTGCACGCAAACTCTCTCTTTCCATACTACTACTGGCATCGCCTCCCCGCTGGTTCACTTCCCCTTTCCTTGTTCCTCTGCCCCTTACAGTCCTAATCTTCCCCTTTGCCCTTCTATCGTACCCCTCTGCTAAGTTCCTCCATTTTGTCGTGATTCCTCTAG
The DNA here is from genome assembly GCA_910593735.2 of Ectemnius lituratus. Classification (NCBI taxonomy): domain Eukaryota; kingdom Metazoa; phylum Arthropoda; class Insecta; order Hymenoptera; family Crabronidae; genus Ectemnius; species Ectemnius lituratus. The sequence goes on from OU343042.1 coordinate 3,591,992, forward strand.
CACTAAACATATATCGCAAATTTCCTTGCTACGATCGTGACCGCTGTAACGTGCTGATCGTGCGTCTAATCGTGCCGATGGTTGACATACTGCCGATTAGCTCAAACAGCAAGTACGACTATGGGGCTCCACCATAGGCAGTCCTGGAAGGTGTCACTTCTATCTCTGTCTATCTCCTGTTCTGCTGCGCGCGATTTCGCTATCTCTCTTCCCGTTCAGCATCGCTCTCGCTGTCTCCTTCACTCTCCTCTGTGATATTGCTGCTGTTTCACTCACTCTTGTCCCCGTCATTACGCTTCTTTCCTTCTCCTATTCCCAGTTCGGCAGGGATCCTTCCTTATCTTTTTAGTGCCGTCCCGTAGAATATCGTCGGTTGGGACAAGATGCAATTTTCGTTAGGCCATATTCCGTACGCCGGTGCGGTTTCCAAAGTGTAACCTCTTGCATCGAGACTGACAGCCTCGTACCGTACGCTCCATACGTCGGGTGCCCCGCATCATATTCATCAGTAATCTTTCTCTCGGTTTATTAAAACTTCGCGACATTCACCTGCGAACACGTTGCTCTAATTGACTTGGTGCTATGCATACCTTTTTCACCACTTATTGCGGTGTAATATGTAATTATTGAAATTTCTGTGCTGCATGCATCTTTGCATTGAAGAGGTTTGCCAGGCTTGTAATATTTGCCTTTCATTTTTGCTTTTAGATGTCTGCTGGGTCACAAATTCAGATGGCACCCCAATCAACTGTAAACTCTGGTCAGTCAGTTCATAGTCAAGACTCGAACATGAGCACTGGTAAGTTTAATTGATAGACTTTGAATGTAATAATTATTGTACGACGATTAGCAAGACTTGACTCCATTTCTGTGTACAGGCTCATCACATAGTGATAAGGAGGTGGACCCGAACACTCCAGAAAAAGTACCAAGAACTCCTTCCGAGAGGAAAAGAAAGCGTAAGGCTGACGATGGTGGCGGGGGAGTAGTAGGAGGACCAGTAGGAAGTAAAGGATCTAGATCTGTTGCTGCTCTTGAAAGCAAAAAAATCAATGAGTATTTTCCAAAGCACCACTTGGGCAGTAGCCCGATACGGCATGGTGGAGCTAAGAGCCCTTCCCCTCAGCAAGGATACCCCATGGTAGGCAAACTTCTAATCCAATGTTTCCTGATGAATTTTACAGTCTTGTTAAACCTTTATTGACTTCTCCTATCGTCTCTCTTAATACGTAATGTTTTTCTATTGGTTGTTTTTATTTCACTATACTTTTTATTCTGTTTTGGCAGTATCCACCATCGCCACAACAACTCCTTTCACCACAAGTTACAACACCTAACTCATCAGTGGCAGAATTTTCCTCACTGATGCAGCCACCAAGACCTCATCCTCAACCTCCACCTCCTCCTCCACCAGCTTCAACACAACCTGCAGGCTCGATGGTCAGCAAGCAGGTGCAGGTAAGGCCTACCAACCTCAATAGGACAAGCCAGCTCAGGCAAGCGAAGACTAACACCCCAAATGTAAGCAAAATTTGATAATTTGCGCAAGCATTTTATAAGAAAATACCCAAACTAACTCACCGGGCAATTTTCATATATTGTTACTAGAATTTGTACTGTTAACATGCACAATATTGTATTTAACAATCTCGCTTGAAGTATCATTTTAACATATGTTTTGTAAGATATATTCTTCTGTAGATGTGTACGTTTTATGATAAAAGTTAAATACGCAGTATAAGTATGTCAGTACTTAACAAGATATGTTCTAACACTGGATAAGCTTTGTGGCACTTGGAAACTTAATTTCAGTGGGCATTTCTTGTGAAATGTTTGCAAATATTCAGCAAACTTCCTATCAGACTGTAGCACTGTAACCATTTGTTGCCATACAAATGCAGGCTACCTTGTCATGTCACTCTACGGTCTGAAGTTCTTGGTCTACTTTAATTCGTATAGTAATGTTTATTTTAAGTTTATTTCCCTTGCGGCGAAAGGTCAAGCGTGCAACATAAATGAAGCACGTCGAATGCATATTCAAAAAGGGGTTTCATGTTTTGTCCCTGCATATTATATCAATTAGTGCATACATTTTTGGTGTTTCCCTTGCTGCCTGTCTGATACTTCTGTTTCTTTCATACGGTTGGGTTCTACTTTGTAACTTTACTTTTAATGACAGAACTTTTGTCTACTTTATCTGGGTAAAACTTAAAAATGCATCGCTAAATAGTTATGGGCAAAGGAAGATTCTTAAAATTACATTTCGCGCATATACGCCTCTTAACATTAGTTAACTGAACAGTAATCGTGATATGTTCTATCTGGGTGCAGCAAGGTATCTGGTATTTATGAGCTATGCTGACAAATGTATCAGGTGTTACAGAATTTCGTTTATATTGATGACAGAATGTATTTGTTGCATTGCAGACAGAACTTACTTGCCAGAGGATACAAGAATTTGAAAATCAAGCCTCTTCGGATTTAGAATTACGTAATAACAAAATCGACGAATTAAATAGAGTAAGTATAAAAAGTAATACAAGCGAAAACATATATTAGAAATGAGCTTCTTTTAACATTAAAACTTTCAATCTTACAGACAACGGATGAACTTAGGCATCAAATGGCTAATCAACAGAAGCTAATTGAACAGCACAAATCTCATATAAATAAGTGTATAGACGTTGTAAAGAAGTTATTAAAAGAAAAATCAAACATAGAAAAAAAGGAGGCTAGGCAAAAGTGTATGCAAAATAGACTGAGGTTGGGTCAATTCGTGACTCAAAGGGTAGGTGCGACGTTTCAAGAGAATTGGACGGACGGTTATGCGTTTCAAGAATTAGCGCGGCGGCAAGAGGAAATTGCGACCGAACGGGAGGAAATCGATAAGCAAAAAAAGCTACTGCTCAAGAAGAGGCCATCGAATAGTGAGACTGGCAGAAAACGTAGTCAACCACAACCTTCCTTGCATAACGGCACTGAAGCTACGTTTTTGAAGCCAGATGCTGTACCTGGATCTTATACATGGCAGGAGTATTATGAAGCTGATGAAATACTCAAGGTATCAATACTAAATAATCACTGATAACATCATCCGTTGCCTAATACTCTTCGTGGATAATATTTGTGCGTCTTCCTTTAGTTGAGGCAAAGTGCGTTGAAAAAAGAGGACGCAGATCTGCAATTAGAAATGGAGAAGCTCGAGAGGGAGAGAAACTTACACATCAGAGAGTTGAAACGTATTCACAATGAGGACCAATCGAGGTTCAACTCTCATCCTGTGTTGAATGAACGTTATCTTCTACTAATGTTATTAGGAAAAGGAGGTTTCAGTGAAGTGCATAAGGTGTGCAAAGTTCTCTTTCAATCCGCGACAGTGATTGGTTGTGTTTGCCCTTGTAGATAAAGGAATTCTTTCTGTACAGGCATTTGACTTAAAAGAGCAGCGGTATGTTGCATGTAAGGTACACCAATTGAATAAAGACTGGAAAGAGGATAAGAAAGCTAATTATATTAAGTGAGTATTTTCTGAAGGACGATATGACTAATAGTGAGTCGATTGAATTTATTCCATTGAACACAAGCTTACGTAAATTCTTCACTTTAACAGGCATGCGTTACGGGAATATAATATACATAAAGCTCTTGATCACCCTCGCGTTGTGAAATTATATGATGTGTTTGAAATTGATGCCAATTCCTTTTGTACTGTCTTGGAGTATTGTGATGGCCATGATTTAGATTTTTACCTCAAGCAGGTATGTATTGCTTTCTTTGTTTGGTACCAATTGAAGTGGAAGCAAGACTTATGTGTTATAAAAACTATTTCCCTTCAGCATAAGACTATACCGGAGAGAGAAGCAAGGTCTATTGTTATGCAAGTTGTATCGGCATTAAAGTACCTAAATGAAATAAAACCCCCAGTCATACATTACGACTTAAAACCAGGTAGGTTTTTAAGAATCTGCATATTGGTTCTGTCTAACTTGGGGCAAACTGTATAATCTTATCGAATCTTATCCTTTCACAGGGAATATTCTCTTAACCGAGGGAAATGTCTGTGGAGAAATAAAAATTACAGATTTCGGATTAAGTAAAGTAATGGATGAAGAGAACTATAATCCGGATCATGGAATGGACTTAACATCCCAGGGAGCTGGTACATATTGGTATGTTAACAATTTTCTAAGTTCAATGAATATTTGAGTATAATTTACTATGATTCATAATGTAATGTAAATTTATATAAATCATTTGCAGGTACCTTCCCCCGGAATGTTTTGTTATTGGTAAAAATCCTCCTAAAATATCATCAAAGGTTGATGTGTGGAGTGTAGGTGTTATATTTTATCAATGTCTGTATGGCAAAAAGGTAGCTATCATTCTTTAATTATGCGGTGTTTTAAAAGAACGCGGTTTATGAGAATAGCTTGATCAATATGTCGTCCGTTTTCAGCCTTTCGGTCACAACCAGTCGCAAGCAACAATTTTAGAAGAAAATACAATTCTGAAAGCTACCGAAGTCCAGTTTGCGAATAAACCAACAGTTAGCAACGAAGCAAAGGTACTGAATCATTGATAGATAGAAGATGTTTGACTGAGATGACGAATGATGGTAATACTGAAGATTGATTTAACTTGATTGTTACAGAGTTTCATAAGAAGCTGCCTAGCGTATAGGAAAGAAGAACGTATAGATGTATTGACACTAGCTAGACACGAATACCTACAACCTCCAGTGCCAAAACATGGCCGACAAGCGAACAATCAGCAGCAGCAGCAGCAACAACAGATTCAGCAGCAGCAACAGACCTCGTTTACTATTGGCATGTTTAGTGGTATGAACGCGTCAAGCAGTTCGTAGTGGAAAGGAACTAAAGAGAGAATCTTCGATATGCTAATACATGCCAAATCTTGAACATTGAACGGCACACAATCTCATCTCTTAGGAAAATAACGATTGCTATATCCAATTGTAAATACTAAAGCCGGAAGCTCTCACCATCACGACTACCACTATCACTAGCAACCACTACTACCACTACCACTTCCACTACCACTATCACCTCCACGACACACCGCAACAATTATACTTACAGGCCGACTACATAGGACATTGGAAGAGAGATGCAAGACTGGTCGTCGCAAGTCCAGACACTTGCGTCTTTCTACAAGCCACGCTACATTATCCAGCATGACAAAAATGTTGTGTTCGTAAATATTCAATTGTATTATCGTTCCTTCTATCAAACTGTGGGCTGACTTGATAATAGTGTTTAAAAGACACGAGAGAAACAGATAAACATGTGATAAGTCACTGTGAATTAAAGTGAAGTTTAGACTAAGGAGAAGGGAAGATGAAGTCGATAACGGAAGAAGTACGACGACGGGAATCCAGTGGGAGTGAATAACTCGGTGAACAAAAGAGAGCAACGACGGGGATATCCGAGGCAAAGCGCGTCGAAACAATTAGTGGACTTTGCTTTCACGGAGACGTTCCTCTCTTCTGAAGTTATGTATGCATGAGTGAGTGTGACGAAAGATTGTTAAAACTAGCGTGCGTGTATATATTTATACTATATATATATACTAATAAATCCGATATAATATATATATATGGTGTAAAGAACAGAACAAGCATTGACAGTGGAAAGACAACTGTGGTGGATCCTCGCATGACCTCCGTGTAGCCAAGTATTCCATGAATATTTGACTGCACATCATGTTACTTTATTCAAATATTAACATTATTACTTATATCATGACTAATAATGATTAACATACACACACAAACACACACGAGGAGATTTGGTTGGTTGTTCCTATTCTGAAACGAGTGGGCTTTATCAATATTGGATCGACCGGTCTGAGAGGTTGAATGCAGACACCAGAAGAATTGCGATGCTCCCAAACGATAGAAAACATTTAGAATTGTAATCCACCGCCTACGCGTTGTTCACACATGCATCTTTATCCAAACTTTGATCGGAGAGGGTGACACCTCTCTTTCCCTATTTTTTCTTTACCGCGAACGAATTTTCATGCATTATTTTACGCTCATTTTCACGATAAATCGGTTCATGCATCGGCGTTTACAAATTTTTAAGGTAAGGATCGTAATACTGTACCGACCTGATCATTACTTCTTTACTCATAATTTGTTTTATATATGTACGTTATATATAGATAATTATGAAATAGAAGACTAAGTTATTTTATCAAGTGCCCTTGCTTTGTATTATAGTTGTATCCGTCGACAAACTGCAGCTTTTGGGAGTAATAGAGAGTTGTTAAAATATTGTAAGTTGTTGGTACAATGTGGGCACGGTATTGATAGATCAATACCAAACGTGATTGGCAAAAGTGTGGTCCGAGGAGAATACATTACAAGTCTGAACAGAGTCTACAACTAGATCCATCGCTTCTATTTTAAAAGCCAAACCGTTCCTGCTTCCCTCTCCTCTTTCTCTTATCATTATTCGAGTGTCACGAAACAACTCACACTGTCATGGTACCGCTGCTAAGAAGGGTTCTTTGTAAACTACACAACAATACAAACTACTAGTCAATGGCTGGGGATTTCGTTAATTTTATCCGAGTGTATGTATGCATAATCGTCGATCGACAAGACTCACGAATTTTTACCGGATGTATATGTATTATGATGTACGCGAATACACATCACTTGTGTAATCGCGTATATGACTCGAGGAAGAGCTCAATCGTGAGACGTCGTATGTGGGCATAGATCTATTCGAAATCACTTTTATAGTAGCATTTTACGTCTTATGTCTTTTTATTATAATCCTAGTTCAATACGGCATTTATGCATACTGATCTTTGGACAATGAAATATTGAACTTTGGCCAGTAAATTTTACAAGAAGCCCTTCTCGATGACAAAGTATATCGTATCTCGACGGTCATGGCTAAGAGATTAGGAATTCAACCCATATACGAAGGAAATTCCGCCAGGAAACTGATTATTCAAAGACATCATTTAGCGCGCATTTATTTCATCAAACCTCATGCGATTGTTTGTATGAACAGTAAAAACAGCAAGTGTCTACGCGAAGCAGTGTTTATATGTTTTGCGATAGGAACAATTTTGCATTTGTATATATCGAGACATCTTGGAAACGTATCGTTAATAAAATTACCAAATGCATGTATCGGAGACAAATTTTTATCCAAAGACGAGATTTTTCACTAAGGGTTTATGCACAAAAATGCTGATATCTATTCGGCCGTTACAAATGCCCTCGAGTGCATGGGTTTTCGACGACGCAGGCCAAAGTGACATAATAATACTGGCTGTCTCGCGCACTTCTGGACGGAGCGTCCTACGCTTGAGACACTATTATAAACTTTCAAGTGACAAACATAAAGTAAATACTCTCAAAATTAGGCAATCATTGCAACTCAAACGACGTCAGATCTTTTTTATCGCCCCTGCGTGTCAGCATAGTCACGATCTTCCTCATGATAAACAACAGGAATTGCGCTGAGGATTGTGTATGAAACGTTATAGCAATAAATTTGCGTATTTGTGTATAATTTAAAGTTAGTAAACTTATTAATTAAATATTGATTACGTACTACCGTGTATATTTTCCCTATACTACATTGCGCAATACATCTCTCCCTTTTTTAATCTTTTGGCTTCTTTGGTATGCAAAGAAACTGAAACACGCGAGGCACGCACCTCTTAGCATAAATCGCAATTCTCTAGTAAATGCTCGATACTTCTCTTCTATCCACTACAAATGCGAAAGGAGAGTGAATTTTTACTCTTTTAAGTCTGCAACCGTTGGTACCAGCATTTTATATTTTACTACAATCCCAACGCCAACGAAAACGTGCAAAATGCCTAATATTACTAAAGCACACACGTTTATTAGGGTAAAGTATTTATTCTTTTCTTTATTAAAGAACGAATGGATGTACATTACTTTTACCATGCCCAGCAGTCTCACATATGCTCATGCACACGCGTATATATACACAGAGAAGTATATATATGAGTGTATATAGGACGATGTATAAATATTTCTCTGAAAGACGTTAGAATATGCGTATAATCATATACAGTATGTACGTGTATATAAACTCGACGTATCGTTCGGTTATGTATTTAATCGGTACAATAATTTTGATGCGTAAGATAAGTACCTCACGCGTGGGAGTAGTTTATCGATTAGTTTGTTATTGATATCGGAAAATATGTATAATAAACATTGAACGTATCAAAAGACTGTAAAGTTTATTATGCACATATGAAACGTTGGCTAACATAAATAATTGCACTAAAGCGAGTATCGACCACACGTATCAGTGGGATAAAGTTAGTTATCGAGACTAAAGAGTTGGTTTTAAAATGAACATAACTTTCTTTAATTATATTAACATCCACATCAAAGTAAATGTTAAAACATCATTACGACCACACTAATTGTATGGTTGAAATTCTTCATGATACACTGCTTATAAAGGTAGTTATTTCGAAATATTACTTATCAGTGTATCTACTAGTGCATAAACAGTTAGGATTATTCATGAAGATAGAATCTCATATGTCACTTAATGTATAAACGGGAATTTGCACGCTCCGGTTTATATAAGAAAAGTTGTTGATGAAAACGGACGCGTGAGATTCGCAGAGTCGCGATAAACAAAAGCCACGAGAACGAGTCAAGTATATAAGCACAATTCTAAGTGTATCCAGTGTGTTTAATTCCATCATTTTTATTTTAATCTCGTTACAGAAAGAGAAATGAAAGGAAACCTCCCAACCTGTTGTGAAGTATAACATATAAAATACAATTGAATTCGCTGAAGATGGGTATCAGAACGTCTGTGATTTCACAGTATATAATACTGCAAATACATATTAATATGGTAGGAGGTATAAAAATGTGACAGCTTATCGGGAAAACCTTCAACTTTCACATTATCATGTTCCTTATTATTATTAGTTAGTATAAAAAGTATTATCAAAAAGTTGAGGTTCATAACAGTGGTGTGTAAATTGTCGTGTACCAAGTAAAAGTCATTTTTAAAATGACGTACAATGATATGGGTTTTAGAATATGGAATCTTACTTAAAATCGGGTAACTTTTTACAATATTTCCAATTACCGAAAAGAAACCCGTTTTATTCGATGTTCTGCAAAAATGATGAACTTCGGTTCAAAATATATTTTTGCACATGTCCACTTATACAATTTCTTAAAATAATCTAAGAAGTAATAACGCGTGATTCTCAAATTAATTATCAAAGGCCTACGACTTCAATCTTTTCATATAGACTTCATCGTATGGCTTGTAGTTTGTACATTAAAGAACATATGAGATTCTATTTTTATGAGTAACTATAACTGTGTAGCGTAATACTTCTAATGTGCCTATTAATGTACACACTAATAAATAATATTTCTAAACAACTATCTGTATAGGTAGTGTAACGTACATAGTATCAATGACACGATCAATCTGAATCCGATGAATCTAATTTCTTGAATCGTTTCTTTCCACCTTTGGTACCACCATTCTCGGCTTTCCTCTTTGAGGGGGCTACAAAATAATGACACGTACAACATAATCAAAACAACTCATTTAAATATAGTCCAATTAAAACGATATATCAGCAGTCAATCTTACGTTTTTTCGGTGGGGTGAACATAGAAGGTGAGTCTTCGCTAGATGACAGGACTACCGCACCTCTTGATTGTTTCTCCGGGGAGGAATTACTGACTAAAGAGTCAAATAATTCTTCAGACCTTGCTATAAAGAGCAAACAAAACAAAATTATTGTTTAGCCAACATAAATCTGTATTCATCTTTAAAAATCGCTCCTCACGTTTTCTCGCTGGTGCTTTTTTACTAGGTTTACTATTATCATCAGAATCGCTGATAGTCGGTGCAGTAGTTTTTCGTCTGTAATATAAATATTTCTTGTACAGAATCTGCTCGCACGACTATAAATATTCTTTTAATTATAATACTTACGTTTGATCAGAGTCTGATAGCTCAAGCTCGCCACTGGAATTCGAATCTTCACTACTCAAACAATAATTCTTCTTTGCTGTGGTAAAAAATATTATTTTTATTATACCATTTGTGCACATATATCATAAGGTTACACAATAGATCAATGTTGAAAGACTTACACTTCGTTCTTTGAGATGATCTAGCTGGTGGTACTGGTGACAAACTCATGAAATCAATTTCACCATCACTAGTAAGTTCCACCACTTCTTTTTCCTTTTTCTTCTCCTTCTTATTAGGTTTTTCTTTCGGCTCTTTTTTAAACGCCAGCGTCGTTTGTTTCATACCTAATTCAAATGCGAAATATGATCAACATAAGACTCATATAATCATTTGATATTTGGTTTACATGTTAATAATAATTTTTACCCTTTTTAGCACTCGCTGCTGCTTTCTTTGTTATCTTTTCTGGAGAGCTTCCTAATCTGTCCTCCAAAGGTTTGGCATTCGTATCTACTAAAGCATCAAATTCGTCTTTCTCTTCTACTGCTTCTTTCTTCACCTGAATGGAAAAGGCATTCTCAGGTAAGATTAGCTTATAATTTTGAAGCACTTTGTGTTTAATTTTGAGATAAATGTTAATTATTATACCCTGGGTACTTTCTTGATGCCGTCCTTCTTATCTTTAGCCGCAATGTTGGCCTTTTCTATTTTCTTTTTCATCTCCGTATCGATAATAGGAAGTATTCGGCGCAGATAATCTTGACTGTAGAACTTAGCTGGTGGCTTTTTAATATTGTTCCGCGACTTTAGTTCTTCTTTTTGTTCCTTTTCCTCCAGCTATAAAATCATATATAATTCTATAATGTTTGACACTTCACTGAACAGGTAGTAAATCAGATTTAACTACCTTGTTTAACTCATTCAACAAGTTTTCCAAGTCCTCCTTCCAAAGCGACAATGGAGTACGAGCTTGTAACCTCTTGAGTTCTGCAACCTTTTCATCCCTTTGACGTAACAGGTCGTCTTTCTTTTCTTTGGTCAAAGACCACAAAGTCATGCCAAGTAAATAGTCAAAGTTCTCCTTTTCCATGGCGGCTGCCGATGCAGGTGGGTCATCTTCAGAATTTTCTGTCGCGTCTTCCTGCATACACATTATATATACGATGGTAAGTATTAGGTTTTAAAATATGTATATAACATTTTATATCAGCAGAATCATATAACAATCATTCCTTTACAAAAGGCGAACACTTACTTGTGCTTCCTGATATGTTGCAAAACCCCAAAACCATTAATAAATAGTACAACTTTAAGAATTGCGTAAAATTCAATTACTTACCAAAACTTCCTCTCTGTTCTGCGATAATTTCCAAGCAAGTACAGGGTCCGATTCATAATTTCTGCGCACTAATTCAATAATTAATTCTTTCTTCTTCTTATTTTCGATAACAAGAGTTCCATCGCATTTTTCTATAATGAACCGCGCTTGATTTGAAAGTTTGGCGGCTTCTGCCTGCAGAATCCCCTCCAAATAATCTTTCCTCTTATGATACGTCTCCAGTCTGACTTTGTAAAAACCTTTCATGATTTGCGTCACACTATCATATTTCTGAAGACAATGATTCTCGTCAAATGCACACATGGATGTGATAGTCGTAGTTGATTGTAATTTAAAGACTTTGTGAAGACCTTCCTTTTCTAGTTCCACGAGCTTATCACGATTCAACATGACTATGAATTGAACAGCCGTGTCAGTATTGTACTCTTTGTAGTCAGTAATAACAGCTGGTGATTTATCGGATCCATGCAACATCGGTTCTAACACAGTCTCTTTATATGCTTGTGTCCAAGTCCCAACAGGGAGTTCTGTGATTTCAACTTTATCTGGACCGATTACAGATATTTCTCCGCTTATAACATACCTAAAGTCACCACAACTTTCAATTACACCTTTAAAGTTCTTATAGAATGGCATCATAGGTTTTGGTTCTGCACCATCCATCATTCTAAATAAGTTCTCGATAATTTCTCTGGGATTGTAGTTTGGAATTTTTGTCATCCAACCAGTTCCAATACCATCTGCACCGTTCACTAGCACCATTGGTATCGTTGGTACATAATACACAGGCTCGATTTTTTGATTATCATCATATTCGTGCTTCAGCAATGCATCGTCATGTTTATGGAAAATAAACCTAGCCAATGGACTAAGCATCGTGAAAATGTATCGAGGACTCGCAGCATCCTTTCCACCTGACAATCTCGTACCAAATTGACCAATAGGTTGCAGCAAATTGATATTATTACTACCCACAAAATTATGAGCAAGATTTATAATTGTTGCCATGAGCGACATTTCACCATGATGATATGCAGAGTGTTCAGCAACCGAGCCAGCCAGTTGAGCAACTTTAACTTCTCGTTTATCATTACGTTTCAAGCAGGTGTATACTACTTTTCTTTGGCCAGGTTTGAATCCGTCTATCATATTTGGAATTGATCGTACAATGTCGTAATAACTGAACAATACCAATTCGACATTAATAAAATCGGAGAACGTGATGGTTCGTGTATCCTTTTCATATAGAAAACGTTCACTAAGACCGATTTCTCTCCTTCTTTTAGTTTCTTCCATATGATTCATTAACCAATCTTTACGTTGATCGACACACTTTTTACTGAATGCCATCATAATGTTCTGGTCGTCCTGTTCCCCATCATATCGAAACCTAATTCTATGTCTAGCCATATTTTCGAAGTACTCCTTTGCTTCTTTAGCAGTGGACGTACCCAAACCTATAGACATGATAATGCAGTGGTAAAATATGATCCATTCGATAAGAAATACAACTCCTTTTTCAGCAGAAAATAAAAACCTTTGTAGTATTTGATCTTATAGGTGTGAAAGTTGTCTGTTTCTTTTTTCCACATTTCAAATTCTGGTAATGAGAAGAAATTTAAGGATTGATTTCCTTTGGATGCTTTTACGATCGGTGTAATAAACTCCTCGATAAAATTCATTCTAAGTAAAGATGGCCAGTTGTGGTGAATGAAATTGATAAGGAGACCTTTGATGTGGGAACCATCCTATTTGTACAATATATATGAATTAAATATCGAATGTGATATATAATAATTTAATATACTGTGTGAAAAATATTAAACCTGATCCTGATCAGTCATTATCATCATTTTTCCATAGCGTAATGTCTTCAAATCATCACGGCTCTCATATTTCTTCTTATATTGTAGCCCAAGTATTTTTATTAAGTTATTGATTTCTGCATTCTCTAAAATCTGTTTATGTGTCGCTTCTCGTACATTTAACATTTTACCTAAAGTGACATTTATACGATAATAAAAACGATTGTACAGCGTTCATTTTAGTTAATTCCAATCTGTCGTAGCATTACCTCGTAATGGAAATATTCCGTATTTATCTCTACCTATTGAGGAAATACCAGACACAGCCATGGTTTTGGCTGAGTCTCCCTCAGTTAATATTAATGTACATTCTAATGATTTAGCTGTTCCAGCATCGTTTGCATCCTCTAGCTTCGGTATACCTAAAGATAATTTTCATTTTAGAACCTATTTTCGATCGTACATCAATAATTGAGATAGGATACCTTGAAGTTTCCTTTGTTTTGACTTTGGGCCTAACTGTTGTAATTGTCGATCTGCTTTAAATTTAGCCCATGATAAGACTGCTTCGACAATTCCAATTTTCGTTACCTACAATTATTATACAAGTTGTATCATGTTTTCAGCTCCCAAGATATTTCTATAATGTTAATTAATTAATACTCACATTTGTGATAAACTTTTCAGGAAGCAGACATTTAGATCCAAAACTCTTTGCTTGCAATGTCATGTTCTCTTTTGTTTGAGAGTCAAATGTCGGATTGTTAATAAGGCAGTTGACAAAGATCCACAAGTGGTTCTTTATTTGGAATGGTTTTATAGCGATTCCTCCCTTATTTTTCTTTTTCAATGTTTCAGTTAATTGTTTTACTATTAAATCTGTGACATGGTCAACATGCCTTCCACCCTATTAATGTACAATGTACCATATTAATTATGATCACCAAATATTCCAACTGTAGTTTAGCATTACCAGCTAACATACCTTTGTTGTAGCAATACTGTTTACAAAGGACATTTGTTGGAAGCCTTTGTCAGAAATTGTAACTGCCACTTCCCAGCGTGGCCCACAAATCTCATAAACAACTTTTAATGGACTTCCAACATCGTCCTCTTTATCCTTAATATAAAAATCGACGTAGTCTTTAAAGTTTTTCACTGGTATCCTGCTACCGTTTAGAAATACTTTAACGCCTCTACTAGAAGCAGCCACATCATATGCTCGTCGCGTCATTAGTGCAATTATATCGTCATCTAAAGATTGCATTTTGAATTTTGCTAAATCCGGTGAAAATGTCACTTTAGTAAAATCTTCGCCAAAGAAGTCCTTAATTCTAGGCTCGCTGGCTTTTCCCATGTTGTCACCCCATGTCTATAAGAAATGGATTCATAAGTCCCAGGAATTCTTTTGGGCCGGACATAAGAAAATAGCACACAAGATGATTACTTGTTTGAGACATTTCTTATATTCCTTGGATGCTGTCTCGACGGTAAAACGATGACTAAAAATATTACATAATTTAGCGCCATAGCCATTCCTGCCACCAGTTACTTTTTCCTCGTCGTCGTCATAATTAGATGATGTCAGTAAATGGCCGAATATCATTGTGGGCACATACATGTTTTCTTCTTTATGTATAACAACAGGAATACCCTTACCATTATTATATACACAGATAGTATTATTTTCTCTGAAAATTATAATAATAACAATAAGTTATATAACAATTAAATATTATTATATATCAGTATTAAATATTTATACATACACGTCGATATCAATCTTAATTACATCCATACTGGGATCTCTCTGCTTATTATCAGCAGCATTCACCAATATTTCATCGAATATCTTATAAAGACCAGGGACATATTTAATTTCCTTTTGAATCATTGCTTCCTTCTCTTTGTCGAATATCCACATAAGTTCAGTTACAGGCTCGACAGAACCGATATAAGTATCTGGACGCAATAAGATATGCTCCAATTGTGACTTTTTCTGATATATGCCCTCAATGGTCTTTTTCTTAGGGCCGCCAGAGGCACCCCTATTTTCAGCTGCACTCATTCTGCTAGTGTATTTTTGTATGCAACTGAAATCAAAACATTCTGTATTATTATTATATTTTATATAATAGTTAGGAAACAGTGGGTTAAGTAAGCTTTCTTTTACATAGTTAAACTTGTCTAGTACATCGCTGTAATTGAAGAAGATTAGTAAAACCATAAGTGGATAATTAACATACTAAAACTGTAAATATTTCTGATATATCAATATAATCTTTCAATCATTTGTATTCTATATTAAATATAACGCTTATTTATGTTTATAACTGCGACCAAATGACCCTGCACTGTTAATTATAATATCTCTAAAGAAACCTACTTCTAAGTCGAAACAAACATAACACACATCCTCGACAGTTCGTTGGACTCAACACAGACAATTTACACGACAATAACACGAAGACGTTCCCGGTAAGTATGATAGAAACGCTTGAAGGACGTCTGAACGAACATTCAAATTCAGATGTCAACATATCGCCGTTTCGGAGCGTAAATCATAGGCGGCATTAACAGAGAACGATTGCATACCCTAAGCGAGGTTTAAAAATATGGCGGGAAAACATCATCATCTAATTGACTGGGCTGGCGAAGAGACGCCAATTTTGTCAGAACGTCTGTTTTTCGAAAATGCAATCGCCTTTCGCGATCAGTGGCTGCTTTGAGCTTTGAGCCGTGCATTCCAATGGGCTTTACAGATTTGGCACTTCTTTTCTTGAAGCTCACCTTCAGCAAATATCCAGTAGAGCCGCGTCAGTCGTGATAGCGTCGGCAACCGAAATTCATGCGGCTGGAGAGCCTCCACTAGGGTTACAGCTCATAATCACCATGTACGAGATACTTTGGTCCAGTGATTCCAGTAATCAGTTCCTCCGTAAACACTTGCTGGAGCCGACGCTCTCCTCAATTCACACGGCTGATTCACGATGCTGGAATTCCGATTCCTTCTCTTGCGCGTCCCTTTACACCGGATTTCGCGAAAACTTTGCTCCAGTGCAAACCATCTCCCTCGATTAACTAGCAAACACTGTGAAGGAAACCCTCCAAAATACTTTGCTATATAACTTCGCTTTGGCGCCACAGGCAGTGTCCCGTTCGTTAAAGCTGGTTCACAAGGATCAAGTTCACAAAGTCAAGCGCTGCACAACCACCACTTGCTATACATATATATGTATGTGATGTATGGATGTATTTTCATCCCATTGTATCACAAGTCAAGTTCGCAATAGTGCGGCGCATTGTCTGATGAACGTGCGTTAGAAACGTATCGAAAGCGTCGGATCAATTGGAGATTCGGCATTCTCCTCAGAGTTTGTGGATTCGCGCATTTAGATTGTTACGGTATGGCTGATATGGGTCTGAGTTTAGATGACATAATTAAAAAGTCGAAACCGTCAGGAATGAGAGGACGCGGAGGGTGAGATTCACAAATTACATTAATAATCTTATCCTTCTTCTTATGGATCTTCTATTACTGCCTTATTCGAGCATCGAAATATATGATTTCGTCGTATGAAACCGTTGAATCCTTGTGTTCAGGTTTCCAATACTTTTTCCAAGCATTTTCGTATGGGCATATTTTTTGTATAATTAATCCCTGTAAACAGAGTAGACAATGGAAACCATCGACGCTTGGTTGACCTGAAATTTTTTGGAGCACAGATTTAACTTTCTTCGATCTAAGAACGAATTACAAGTTCCTTGTAAAGTGACTCTAGTTTTATTTTTCGTTCGAGTAAATATTTCTCGATTTAATTGAAAAAGCCGAATCAACGGATGAATTTCAATGAACTCCAAAATGAATCTAACAATTAATTTATTACAGAATTCAAAGGAGGGGCGTCAGCAGAGGAGCCAGGGCTAATGGATCAGTGAGAGGTCGAGGCTCGCACGTTGTTACTGATGCGCGTTTCAAAATAATACAGAAAAATCGTGAAAAGCTAACAGACGCGCGGGATAAACTTGCCGAAATTGCGAAGCAAAGTGATGCTAGATTGAAGTTGGATAAGATACGCGCTTCCCAATTAAAGAAGATAGACCAGTTACCTGGAATTTCTCGGAAGACTGGTAGAAATGGAAGGCTATCTCTTTCGACCAACAAAATTCCCCCTCTTGTGCCTCACACTATGCCACCTAGTATGTCAAGTAATTATATGCCTCCCCCTACAAGAACCGTAGGCTATAGACCACCACCTATATCGGAGCCACATTATATGGCAGATATGCCTATGGATTACAATGACGGTGGGACGAACACTGGCAAGCTTTTAATAACAATTTAAGCTCCGTTTATCATTCTATGGATAAATATAAATCAATGTTTGACCGCAGATTATATGATGGATGCTCCACCTATCAGAAGAACAGTAAGCAACGAGTATGCTCCAACTCCGCCACCACCTCCGCCTGTGTTCAGTATTAAACCATCGTCGCCGTATACATGGGTCAAGCCAGCAGGGAGTAATGTAACTAGAGTTGTACCCTCTCGTAAGCCAGATGTTGAAAGGGAGAGGGAACGAGTGAGGGATTATAAGATTATTACTCGTCCTTCTATGGTACGTTTGGAATAATAAAGTATCTTTTATACTCACCTTGGACTACCGAATTAATATTTGTCTATTGATTTTTAGCCAAAGCCAGCATCTCCTCCTTATAAAGATGATTGGAGCTTTGGAACAAAGTCACGGTACTTACGCACGAATTGTCACTGATATTCGTATGATTCTTACCTGGAGGCTTGGAGATAACTTTACTTTTACCATAGAACGATTGTTGCCGAAGATTCGATGGAGCCAAAATATTATGATTCGAGGAGTCATAGAGAAGTAGGAGTAAAATCAAGGCTGGATGCAGTATCCACTAAGTCACGAGCAATGGGTGCACCAACGCGACCAAAAGCTGGCGGTAATTCGCCATCCCAATCAACAGGATATCGAATTGTAGTATCCAATTTACAAGCGAATGTTACGCAAGAGGATATTAAAGTATGTATCATACATGGTTTACAGGCATATTAATATTCATTAAGTAACTTTGCGTCCGTACAAATGATGTACTATTATTATAGGAATTATTCGAGGACGTTGGTGAGCTGCTAGTATCGAGACTAGTTCGACCAGGAACAGCAGAAGTTATTTATAAAACTTTGAAAGATGCTACCAAGGCAGTGGAAACTTATCATAATAGACAGTTGGATGGGCACCCAATGAAATGTCTGCTTGTTAATCCACGACCAAAAAACAATCCCACTGGACCTGCCGTTAGATCCATTACAGAGTAAGTATTATAAAAGAAAGATTGAAGAGAAAAGCATAGCCTGTGTTCGTTCATATTAAATGATAATGTACACATTGCAGATCAAGGAGAAGCGTTAGTTCGAGTTATGTACAACCGAGTTTAGGTGCAGTACATCGTGCTCTCTTTGACGATTCTTAATCAATTATATATTAAGCAGCAAACATCACATCTGGCGAGAGATGGTTATCGCATGAAAAAATGTAGAAGGGAATAAACATGAGAGACAATGATATGATTACCTGTGCAGAATATCAGGTATCAATATGACACATAAGGAAGATACTCTCCAATCAATTTCTATCAATGAAAACGTTTTTAATTTGTATTAAATACACAAGTACGCCTTGACCAGTAAGATAAAACTATAATGGCAAAGAATTTATGGTAATTGTGTAAACTGCAAACACAGTATGCTTCTTGTACATTTAATATACTCTAATAAAACAATAAGCATTTAGGTCATTCATTTTGAATACACGTGCTTTTGATTACCTACCCTTTTGACAGAAACATATTAATATTAGAAAAGAATAATGTTGTGCGGCCAGTTTGTTTTTAGAAAAGATTAATAAGCATATGCAGAAGGGAAGTGTTAGTTGTGACAGAACATGTGCCAAAGCTGTTATGATAAAGACTTTATTTGCTCGGTATATAAGATGATCACAATATCGTAGTTCGTGGCTATGAAATATAAAAGCTAATACACCATACATGCTGTTACTGACATGCACCAGAAATTCTCTTCAGGAATAGGCATACAATGTTACTGAAAGAGTAGTACGAGCAACACTTCGAATGAGGAGTTATGATTTCAAGTCGATTTAGTAAATGGCACATAAATAATTTTATTCCTCCATTATCGCTACAGTTTCTAATGGGGAACAACTCGCAATATGCGGCATATCTTGTGATTACGTCCAGATATATCGACGGCGTATAATCAACGTTATGTCCCTTTGTTACCTCCGTACATTCACATGAAAAAAAGATATACAATGAAGATACAAAATATACTTAAAAATTAATGAGACATTTAGTACCTAATACAGCCGCTACGAGTACTTGCTCCACATATTTACAAAAGTTCTATCATAGCGCTGTTTATCAATACTGAATCTTACTCTGAAATAATTTAATTTTCGTCTAAGTACTCCTCCTTTAAAAACCTAAAGAGCTTTCAATTTGACAAACGTTCGACTATGCTTTACTTATGCGACGAGTTTTCCCTTTGCGTGTTACGAGCATTGCAACTCGCGCGGTGATTATTTGGTTTGGTTTTGTTTGGCAACCGAAGTACTTCCGCGTAAGACATTTCGAGACGCTTCAATCTCGCAACTTCCTCCGAGGCTGTGCTTGGCTTGTAGTCCTTACATTCGAAACTATTATTGTGCTGAACAATGCTATTCCGTCCGTATACGTTCGATCTTCGAGCGCTGGTAGGTGATTCCCTCGTTCTGCTAGGGTATACATATCCAGTGCATATGCTTCCGTTTTGTTCGGCTGTTGTGAGAGGCCGGAATTTCCTTTTCCCGGTACTTTGTGATTTTGGTGGGACGAATCTTGGATTCGTCGTTGGCACGACGTCCGGCGTCGTCGGCTTCTCAACGTTATGGAATAGCTTTCTGTTAGCACATTTCTTAGTTGATCCTCTCTTTGTAACACGAATAGACAAATAATCCAAGCCACTGCCGTTTTGTTGCGATGAGCCCTTCCCATTTGTATGCCGCGACTCTCCTCCTCTGCTCTGATGGCTAATTACGTTCGGACTTTGTATCCTATAAGGTGGCTCTGATACAACTGAGCAAACTACGGATGATATAACGCTCTGATTATCGTCAGTAGCTTCACTAGGAATATCTTCTTGAAGTATAACTGGTGACTGTCCTTGACATTGGTTTGTGTTTGTGGCATTTCGGTAAGGTACTCCTCCATCCAATAGTGGTAATTTCTCACCTTCATCTCTAGCTTCTGCTGCTCGTTTAAGTACACCGAAGATTTCACTGAATAGTTGTCTATATTCAGGTGTTTTCCTGAACCTACTTTCGAATGGATTATTGTCATCATAGATGCTGAATTTGCAGTCTTCACCGTCGGCAATTGAACAGAGGAAGGAGCCGGTACCCTCGGTTTGGGTGGCTTTGTTACTTGTTTCATCCGAGAATCCAGAAGACGAAGTCTCAGCCTCGGAAAAGTCGGTGGGAGTGGCGGAGAAGGGCTTCTTGTTACAGATCTCGACTTTCGTACGTGTAGCATTTGTGTTCGATTTAGTGGAATCTTGTTGGATTTCAGTCTCCGTGGCTGGATTTGGTAGGCTGTTGAAGTCACCGGACATCTTAAGTTCTTCTTGCAAGGACATACAACCGCCACTATTCTTTAACCGTGGGACAGAGCGTCTTTGTACCTCCAATAACGCTTGATATTTTTCAACTAAAACCCAATAAGGATTTCTGTCTGCGCTTTCGACACCAATCTTGTTGTTCGTTTCCTGTAAACAACATTTGTTATAGTCAAGATTTTGCTATACTAGAAAATATTCCATTATCCCCTCAATTATGGAAAAAAGCAGAAATATAATCATTTTTGTTTCATGATTTAGCAATTGATTATTGCATCTTGAATTTACGAAGCAGACAAGAATTTATTAATGTAGAAATATGAGATGAGGCCAGATGGGTGCTGCAGTTGTAATGTTAAGTTTATCCGTTCCAATTAGGGATTTTACGAAAGTCAAGAATATCCTAAATAACATAGATGTTCCTCGGATAGACAGATGGTTGCAAAAGAGGATTCGTGGGTGAGAAGGCAAGGAGGCGCCAGATTTATAGGATATTATAAAAAATACAACAATTTCTATGGAAAAAGTATTTTATTTAAGATCGTATAAATCTGGCACTTACATTGTACAACATAAGTTTAACAAACAAGTCGACTAGATTAAATTAACAATATTCGGTCATGCTCAAAATTGAAGGAACAACGTCACGAAGAAACTCATGAAGGCAAACTTATTTCTATAAACAAGCAGCATCACCAAATCTGATCTACTCAAATTTTTTGCAGCCTTTAGATAAATATTACCGGCAATAAAATAGCTTATTTTCTTATTCGTCAATTAATGGCAGTCTTTTTGTTCTTTGGAAACAAATAACTTTCATGTTAGTGATACAGACGATTGGTAGTCAAACAATATCACTCCTGGTAATTCAATGGTTTTCCAAATATTGATCCTTACGCGTAAAATATACGAGTTTCATGTAAAAATAAGTATATCCTTCCATCGGAAATCATCCATCGAAGCAATCGAATAATTTTTTATCATATTTACATGTAAGTGCTATTCGCCATGTATTCTCGCGGAATATACTTATGAAACTTACGAATTGCACAAACTTATGCTAATTAAATGAAATTTGTATACTAGATTTGTTCGTTACTACGCATTCTGTATATGAATGTGCATAACTGAAAGACCACCAATACTACTTAGACTACGAGAGCACTGAACTCCCGCAGATTCATTGTTACGAGATTCATTTTTCAAATATCTGTAGAATTTCAGAGTCGTGATTTTGTTCAATATCAATATAGTAAAAATTATTTATCTTTGTTCAACAAAGAGATGATCAAAATTTACATTTTCCAGAGATTAAATTGACAAGGAACAAAGAATATTACACGAGCGTAATAGATCAGAAAATTTCTAAAGTATTCAAAGATGCACTAGCAAATCGTGCAATTCTCAGGTACTATTATCTTCCAGAATTTATAACAGCGTTTACTACAAATCGAGAAACGAAAGTGGAAGTTAAAATATTCGCCTACTCTCAGGAGCCGTGCAAAATATACTCTGTATAATAATGCGTGTTTCAAGGCACGCATTAAAAGTGCAATTCTGTTGATTAGTCAGTTTTGACCTCCAATAAAATGATGTACGCAATTCATCATTAACTACGCCTATACATGCTAAATTACTTTCCAATTAATTTTAACGGTAATGCTTTTCTAAGTATGAATATTGGAATTCTGAACGGCTTTAACAGAAGTGGTATGATGTACTCATTTTTTATATAACATATCACATCAAAAATAAGAACAGTCAACGATGGCGCATTCCATATACAAGTTAAAGTCGTCCATAACAGCGAACTAAAATTTCTAAGCTTTTTTGCCCTGGATCTCTTAAATTTTGTCGGAACTGTTTCCTAAAGCAAATAAAATTACGTTACAATGCGAACTGCATTCGTGCTCTGCCCCCTTCAAGCCTATATACACTATTTCCAAATGAACATCGAGTCGCACAATGACAATGCCGCTTAGACCATTTCGCAATGCGAAGCGACGATAGAACGAATAGGATTTGCGGCTTGAAGAGCGCGTGACAGTTTTGTGTAAGCGTAATTAGCAAGCGAAATGAAAGAAAACGCCATGCAAACAAAACGCCCGAAGATAGAAGCCCCATATAGGTTTGTCAAAATTACCTGTAAGACAGAATCGGTGTCACGTTGATTATCGTTAATGAAAGATTCGACCATGCTGATATCATCAAATTCTTCTTGATCCAACATGACCGAAAGCTCATCCTGTAATGCATCCATTCCGCAGAAGCATCGTGCACATAATTGGCCTCGTCTGAAACACACAATATGTTTTTCATTGTTGTAAATCTAGAGAAAATCATCAGAAAGTTTAGAACCCCATACTTTGGTCAATCGATAAATGTTCTTTACCAAAATGGATGGTTCAATAATACACAATAACATAGTATATAGATAGGATAAATATACCCGTACCTAACTTCTTCCAGTGTACTGATCTCATCTTGAAGATTCTTTACATCTTGCGCTTTACTGCGTAGTACACTTAACTGTTCCTCTAAAGTACTGTTTTCCTGTAATAAGTTTGCTAACTGCTGTCCGAGCTCTGTAACCTTGCTTTGCTCCCTCGCCCTTTGACTCCGAGCTTCTTGCAATTGTCTCAGCAATTCAGTAATTTCCACATCGTGCGAACATGTGGTAGGTTGTTGCTGTGGTTCGATGGATTCTTCGCTTACATTCTCAAAGGATTTCGGTTGACACGGGGCAGCGTTCTATAAAGAAAGATTACCAATTCGAGGTGTCAGTACATTCAATATCAACAACTAGAAGTTCTAAGAACTTCATTACTATATTGATTGATCTTATAAACAGACTGTCATTAATATGACAAGTGTCAATTTCCCAAAACATAAACGCGTTATGTATAATATTGTTCGTAAGTATTATTGCCATGGACAAGTGAACACGAGTTTGAATTAGAAAGTTAAATGAGACATCGGATAGCTAGGGCGGTGCATAAAATCGGTGATATCCCATCGGTGATTGGACGGGGTAAGTGGCGCTTATTGAATTTATCTAAGATCAATAGAAAAGTGTGGCTTGCGAAAATGAATACCTCTTGTGTGCTGCCACCCGCTGTGACCGATCCTTTCGTTGTAGCGGTCTGTGCTTGTGCGGTATTTGCTGATTGGCTGACAGTCTGTTGTCGAAGTAAGCTTTCATGCTGTTCATTAAGTTCGTCGAACTTTCTTTGAAGCTCTTCGACACGGGCTTCCAAATTCTCGATCGTCAGGGATTGGCTATGATAGAAAGAAAAATAATGAGATCATGGTAACCGGCGTATCGCTTACATATCGATGCAGCCGGGCAACTTACACGGAATCCGCATGCACCACCTACCTCTTTATAACTTTCTTGTCGCTCTTATTCTCAACAAGGAGTCGATGATTTGCGCGCTCTAAGTCCTGAATACTAACTTCCAGTTGTTCATAGATTTTCATTCGGGAATCATTCACCTCCCTCAATGCAGCCGATTGTTTTTTCATGTACTGGAAAGTTTGGAAAGTCGATCATTAAAGTATTCTTCAATAAGTAAATTTCACAGTGAATACCAATGCCTTTGGCTAATTAAAACTTACCTCTATCTCTTGAGCTTGTTCTTCTACTGTCGTATGATGGAGCTTTACCATGTTTTCAAGTTCCTTGTTTCGCTCCAACAGTGTCTTGCCAAGTTGTGCGGCCAATTGCAAGTCTGCAACAAGAGGACACAGGTTCGGGATAAATATAGCAGGTAACGAGACGCCGGTTTAGATGATTAAGTAATAATGTCGTAGACTCCGAATCAGCCGTTAGCTCTCATGAAACTGTATATGCACGTTAAGTGGAGGCAGAAGGACGTAGAGCGTCATGTTGGGCACGTCACAGATATCATCTGACAATACAGGTTTCCTTTCGAAAAAAATTCGCCACTTCATAATACGTGTGAAACTCAGTAGCCGGAAGAGCAATTGGAAAGTCACCGGCTCTCTGTTCTTCATTTTACTTCATTTCGTGTGCTCTGATCTCGAGGCTCGATAGGCCTGTATATACCATTATACATCGAACCACTCGCTCGAGGTCAAAGACACACGATTCCTTGAGTACAATGATTTTGGAAGTCTCTGTCATATAAGATATGAAATCTAAAAGTCCAATTTATTCCAACACTCTTGTGTATAATCAAATTTACTGGCGCTTGATCTTTATCAATTTTAATTAAGCCAACATCCTTTTGCGGCTCTTTATACAATTTAAGCTAATCAAGTTTAAGATCGTGTTTCTTAATTTTATTAATAGCTCTTTTTATCATAGTTATTTCTCGGGAAATGCAGTCGACAGAGGCATTACTACGAGCATCGTTACAATTGACAAGTCATCGGATTCGCTTTGCACTGCCCGGATTACCACCTGCGGAGTCGGAAAGAGGTTGACCGACCACTCTCGCTACGCTCACTTGTCCAAGAGAAAATCGTAGATGCATTGTGTCGATTGGATATTGGACCAACTTAAGAACAGAAATTGGACCAATATCGAAATCTAACCGGAACTTTTTTTGGGGGGGGGGGGGGGGGGGGAATTTAATGAAAGAAGAAATCCAATTGAAGATTGTTGTTTCAAGGAATTGCAGTTGATTGTCGATTGTGCTCTGGTTCGCAGCACTTCCCTGTTCTGGAAGCGACGACCTCCGAAGGAGTCAGAAGGGAAGAGTACGAGGAAGTTGCATCAAGGGCCAAGGACCTTCGCCTTGAGCAAACGACCGAGAGAGCTACCGTTTTCTTCTCTTCCTGTTTCCAACTATCATTTTGCATGCCTAGTCTCTCTAATATGTATAATCAAGAAACATCTTATAGAAAGTTCCAATCAACTTCCTTCATGATCCGAGGTGACAAATTGCCAAGCACCTGTCTCCCTCCCGGCGAATGACTCCTCCGATCATGATACGAGAATACACGACACCCATCAGAATGAAAGTCATCGAGAGTGTTTTCCTACGAATCTCCAATCATCGCTTGAACCATCTTCTATTTTATAATCCCAAGCTTTTATCTATTCTTATCCCCAATTTAAATTTACCAATCAACAATTAATCATACTTAGTTGAAATCATCAAAATCGCACGAAACATTTCAATCCAATTCATCGTCTAACTTCATTTACAATCAAACTCAGTCACTACTACAACTTTTCTACTCAAAGAATGTCGAGTTATTGAAACTCTTGCATAACTATGTCGTCGAGTTATTGCGGGCAACTCGAAGAGTGTTTTTTTTCCCCCCCCCCCCCCAAGCTTACCATACAAGTGTACGAGCGATTATACTGCATGGAAAGTCGTAATTATTTCTGCGGAGCGAAACCAGTGCGAGCGATATACTTTACCGTGTCTCGTATGGGAAACGGCTCAATTCAGCATAGCGCGCAACTTGCACCCATTTACCAACTGTGCTGTTGCCGCTCACTTACATTTTCATCGGCTGCTGCACACTCACTAGAACGCACAGCACAAATTCCAACGTAGATATATATATATATGTATATATATATATATATACACATATACATATATGTGCGAGTGCACCTAACACGCCAGCCGCAACGGGCACTATCACTTTGCGTGATCGAAGAAGGTCGTTGTTGACCTCGATCATCGATATCAATGTAGTACCTTCAGGCCCTTGGAGACAGGCAAGTTCAATCGAGTAATCCCAACACTCGAGTGAATTCATCTGGCTCTGGGGGTCCCAGACAACGTCGACACTGGGCCCGCTCATCTTCCTTCGACAGATCTTGATCGAGAAGAACTCTTCCAGCTCTCCCCAAGCTTCCTAAAGATCTCACTTTCTTCTTTCTTCTTTTCTATTTAACACTGTCTCGAATATATAAAACTTCCACGTTGATAATTAGTCAAATACTCCTTCGCGAAACAATAAGTATAAAAGTTCTCTTCTCAAACTGATGATTTACTTATTGAAATATCGGTCCTTTCTCTCTTTAAGACCCATTCAGAATAAACGCAGGGCGCTTTAAGTATATCGCGCGCACAAGAATCGCACGCGGAGAAGCGCTGCCGGGTTATCGACCACAACCGGTTCCCTCGGAGGTAGCCGGTCTTCTGTGAATCGCTAGGTAGTCGTGGAACGTGTGCGGCCCAAACGTCCTATGCCCATCGAGTGGCAACAGCAGCCCCTCTCTTCTCTCGCCTTTCCCCTTCTCTTCGACTAAGTCACAGCCGTTCTTTCTCGCCCTCTACCTTTCTCTCTCTCTCTCTCTCTCTCTCTTACTTCTACTTCTACTCTCTGAAACCTCTCCTTTTCCAGCCTCTCTCTTACTTTTGGGCCTTCCCCCTCCACTTTCCAGCAGTGTAAGGCCCTTTCAAAGGTGGTGAACATCTCCCCACAAACTCCCCTCGGCTACTCTCACTCCGTACAACTACTACTACTACTACTACTACTACTACTACTACTTCGTCTTCCTTTCCCTTCTCCCTTTCCATTGGGCCCACCAATCTCCCCAGCCAGGCAAATATGCTGGCCCACTTTTGCGACACACAACAGCTTCCGACCCTCTCGCGCGGGCCTTACACCTTCTCGGACATCGGCCCCCTTGCTATTTCCGTAAATAATGCCCCCCCCCCCCTTCTCCCCTTTTGATACATACCAATATATATATTCGCTCTCCCCAAACATATTCACCCGGTTCGCTGATCCTTTTACTACGCTTTTTCTAGTTACACCTGAGAGGAAGCTGTTTTCCCTCTTTAAGATTAATGATTTTTTTGTTACTATTTGTCTGTGATTTATTTAGATTTATTTAATGAACTTTGAGTTCTGTATTGTGTTGATTGTTATTCTTCTAGATATTTCCGTTTGCATCGGATATTTGACCTCGCTCTGACAATGCCTTTTTCCTGATTAATATTAACACTGCAATCTGCAATGCCAATGACTTTGAAACAAATAGTGTTGGAGATATAATTGTGGGAGTACGTGTTGGGAAACGTGTGAATATACATGAAATATGTGAGGTTTGGTAGTTCAGAAGTTTTATGGATGTAATAAATGTATATACGAGTTTTGTCGATTCTTTGAATATGTGATATTCGTTAAGAAACATGTGTTTATTCTTGGCTGGACCAGAGAAATGGCACAACGCCACACAGCTTCAAGCATAACTGTCGAAGGAACAAGCAAAACCCGTAGAATGCGAACCGTTAACGTATGTCATGCCTGGATTTGCGTGCATTCCAAACACGGAGATATAACTGCATCCGAACCGGCTGCCTTCTGAGCCGCAAGCTGAATGATATCCGATTGGCAAGTGCGATATTGTAAATAATCGATTTTCAACAATTAATCGAGACAAGTTTACAGACACGTATATTAATGCTGAAACGTTGACATCGCTCAGTCATCTGGCATAATGATACCTGTGTTGACTATAATGATCCCAGCAACGCTAAGAATTATTCATCCGTGACCTCGGCAACCTGCTTTGCAAGACCTCGATTCTACCTGGATGTATAATTCGTAGTTCATGAACTATGTCACTTGAAATACTTATCTAAAATTGTTATACTAAAATCGAACTAGGAATTTTTTGGATAATTAATTTGATTGTTTCTTAAGAATTTCAGATGAAAAAAGAACAGAGTGGAAATCTCTAGACATTCAAAGAGGAATTCCTCTTATTTAGTAAAATGATTCGCACCGCCGGAGGAACTTTCTCGCGCTCGATCTTCCGATAAGCTCGATCGAGATAAACGTACGAAAAGTCTGATAACTCGTAGACTAATGGGGTAGGCGGGATGTATCATTACACCGGTTTTCACAGTATCCGGCACTTCTGATGAATGCTAGGAGATAACGTCTCATTTCACAGCGTCGTAACTTTATAGTATGCTGCTCGAAGGACTTCTCGAAATAGGACAAACTGTCCCGCAGCGAGAAATCTCTTGTCAGCATGTTACTAAATGTGCCAAGTGGATTCTTCCATTTCCCAGAGTGTTTCCGTACAGTTTTATCCTCCCTCATAACACGTAATATAAGACTACAAAAAGTCTTGAGACTTCGAGTTGAAAGGTCTGATAAAAGACAATCAATCGCAGCAGGTACAAATTACGTATCCTCGAATATCACCCTAAACAATAGAATTCTCTCAGTGCGACTACCAACGAATCTTACATCTATGCAATTTTCAAAGTACAACTCTTAGAAATTTCACACTAAAATTATACCTTCTGCTTAATTATCCCCTTGACTTTCGCAGCAGGAGTCAATTCTCCTCACGGATTACACTTAACTCATTAAGGGCTGTCTTTGAAACAATGTTAATTACAATTTACTGTTAGACATTATGCAAGATTATTTTGTAATAAAAATAAAACAGTCCTTATAAAATAGTATAAAGGCAAAGTTTTCGTTTCCTGTGAGATGCGCGCATGGTGGAAAGCAACTTCCTTGTGGTATTTCGATTTAAATAACCCCCGCGTGACCCCAGCATCGATCGAGGAACGAACGAGAATCTCTTGGAATACTTTCACCCGAGAACTCTGGTTGAAGCAGCGTTATTAATCTCTTCATCGGCTCGAAATAAAGGAGGCTGGGATGTCTATTGTTGCTAGAGATTTTGTGGCAGCGCAGGTGCGCGCACCCGTACATCCGGCGGCAGTGGCTTTGCTTTTGACCTTTCATGAGTAGTGCGAAAACGCTCTCGATATTACCGAGGATTATTTCTCCAGTGTTTCATGCTGGACCCATTATATCGAGTTGCGCCGCGGCATACCACGCCTTTTCCTTCTTTAGAGCTCGTACAACTTAACAATAACCACAGAGTTGCTCGAAAATGTAATTTCGCCTGGCGGATAGTCGAGTGTGGGAAATTCTTGAGATATGTGGTACAACGGGCTTGTAGAAATTCACTTGGGACTTGTGTCTCTTTGGTAAGATAGCACTTTCTCGAAGTTCCTAGTCACCCAATCTTGGTGGTTGGATACAATTAGAGAGCCATGGGATCATTGGTTATTAGGATGGTCAATCTTCTAGTATTGTTCGCCCGCTGGCTAATCAGCCAAGCTCGTTTAACGCTCGTTAGAGACTCATTAACCAACTGATTTTTTTTTTTCTCTTCCTTTAAATGAAATATCGTTCGTGTTCATCCATTGAAACCAATTCATCCAATGCTAATCTTGTATTATTATGCCGCAAGGGTTGGAAAACTATGTCGGCCAACTTAACGGTATTATTCAACTTTTCTTTTATTCATCTTGTGACCCTCGAACTAGGTGATGTTACTCTTATCGTATTACTAATCACACTAGTGCGAGATAAGATTTGCTTACAATACGTTGTTGCGCTCATTTAGTCTGTAATTACTTCCCGGCAAATGAACCAACAGAATGTGCCACATTGGACATACAGTAGATAGAAAAAGTATTGGCACAAAGTGTTTTTCTTGGAGTAAAGTTTGATTATAATAAATTGTATTAAATAAAATCATATCTCTTTTAAAAGAATTAACTTGTGAAAATCAGGATATGTGTAATATTCGTTTTATTAAATGTAAAACTATGATCGACCTCTCAATTAATTACCAGCGAGTAATAATTACATCGTTTTCTTGACACGCAATTGGAAAATTACATTTCGTTCCTATCCAAGTTGCTTGTGCTTGTTTGGTTCTGCACGATTCCCGGCTTACTTCCATAATTCCAGCGGTTCCAGCTTTCTCAGGGATCCGTTAGAACATGCTGATTAAGCGAGCGCTTGCGATATCTTGTTTATTAGCGGCAGCAAGTTATCCTGTCTGCCTCAATAAGCGATATCAGTCGATGGAAGGAGCAATTAATCGGTTAGATATCCTTTTATCGATCGTTTGGTGCCGACGATCAATTATACACGTTTCTAACAGCGCACCTCTCGCAAAACTATTACTTCTACTCGTTTAATTGAATCATAATACGCTCTCTCTTTTTCTCCGCCTCCATCGGAAGCCGACGATCAGATAACTAAGGTCTTCCCGAGATAAACTCGGAAGCAATCGAGCGAGTCAATGAAAGAGAATCGATCGGTTAGCACGACTCGATTGATTTGCTAGGGAAAATTACAGTAAACATATAAAATGAAAAAAGTCTTATCAGTTAATCTTGTTAGAAACTATCATACATAAATGATCCAGGGTCTCATCGGATGTCCGTTATTAATCGTATAACAGGGTGGTCACTTTATGTATGCGAGAACGCGTGCCAGTAGTGAGTGGTGAGCGCGTCAAAGCGCGTGCCGCCCTTTCCGCTTCGAATGAAACCGGCTTCTACTGTGCCGGAGAGAACTCGACGAGTGTTGAATCCCGCAAGCAAAACAGCCGATTTACAGTTGAATGACTCGTATAGGAAATAATTTATATGATTTTCCTAGTAGTATGAATGTAATTATAAGGAATGTTAGTTAATTAGAGTAAGAATGAATGAATAGTCTTGGAAAGAGAGAAGAAGGAATTAAAAAGAGGAATGTTAGTGAAATGCGAGCGCGTTCCATTTGGCACTTTTTTTCGGCTCGCTTTCAATTACATTTAGAGAATGGCTTAGTAAGATCGACGCTTCCCCATGCCTAATACGTGGGCTTCGTTCCCATCATTGTTCTCTCGTCTGGCCGGCGCATAAAGCATGCGAGGAGACGTCGAGACGCTATCCAAGCGTCTATCTCTAGTTACCCACACAGCCGCGGGGCTTCTCTTCTAAAGAGAGACCTTTTCACTAGCAGTCTCGCACAGTAAATACCTCAGCGTTCTCGAACCAGCTCTCTCGTTGTCCTGGTTATTATTGTTTATTCACGCCACCGGCCGCGACGACGACGACGACGCCGCCGCCGCCGCCGCCGCCGCCGCCGCCGCCGCCGCCTCCTGGAAAAGCATCTTTCCGAATACCAACCACGTGAACTCGACCTTCCCGATGAGGGAAATCTTCCGGCGGACAATTGCTCGGATTTATATCTGACGGGAAAGCTAAGTTGCCCGACCGTATTTAGAGGGCAGATCGTTGAATTAATGTGGGACTGCAACTGCTCTCGATTAGGAATCGCTGTACTAGAATTTAGAAATTCAAGAATAGACACACTTTACTGAGATTTCTATGCTATCCTGATTGACAACTTAACGAACTTCAGCGATGTCTTTAGCTGGATTATTAAGTTGTCGTTTTATCATTTCAGATATTTGAGTTGTAAGACATTTTCTGAAGATGTAATACGTCGTAAGAAGTGATTATGATTGGTGTGCAATGATGCTCGTGTAAAAGAGCGGTTAATGAGGTTGATGATTCAAGTGCTGCATGACTGAGCGACACGATCATCGTCTTAACAGCGGCTCATTAATCCACGGAAGCAGGGTGACCAGCTAATTGAGATGTAACGCAGAGCAAGACCAATTAACACGAGAATCCCTTTAACATGATCTTCGACAAATACAGCCTTAATATTCCTACTTGTATTAAACTATTATGTAAGGCAGCGAAAATATTATCGCAGATCTTATACTAAATGAGATCTTGGACGTTCGAGATCTTACTCTTTCTTTTTCTTGCGGACCCTAATTTACGACCACGACAGGCAGCTGCGAGCAAGTGTTCCAAGAAAGCCACCCAACCCCCCTGACGATATAGCATGGTTGGAAAAGGGGACGCGTGGCGAGACTTCCCAATGTAAACATAAGGGAGTTGAAATCGGTTGCTCTTGACCATCGCAGAAGTTACAAAATAAAACTTAGCTTTACTACTCAGGCCTTAGCATTTATTTGAAATATCCTTTATAGTATTATTAATATTATAATAAATTTTAACAAGAAAATTATCTCCTCTAAAGAAATTTATAACAAGACCACTTTCTTTCTTAAGAACACTTTTTCTACCAACACTAAGCGTGTTAGTACTATGTTTCCACTTTACTTGGACAGTTGGGACTATGAAAAAGACACGAGCGACACGGTGCAGTTGCACGTGGATCTAATTACAGGATGCCGTGCGTGACTTTCCTGAAGCCCTGCGTAATTGAGCGGCCGGAGAGCTGTCGTACGCTCGTATTAATCCAATTTAACGCAGGATGTAGCTAGGTTGTTTTTATCCAAGCAACATTCTCTCTCAAGAGAAAGAGAGAAAAGAGCTGTAATGATAATGCGTTGTCGTTGCAAAGTAACGTTGGTGGATATGTACGAGTGACTCGAAGGATTTGGAATCACTGCCTTCCGGGGAATGCTTGTTCTGCCTGTGTTATCGAAGTCGAGGTGACTGAGTGTATGAGACAAATATCTTGGAACGAGCCTTTGTTCAACGACAACAGTGTAATATTTTCTGTAATGCAACGGATGCAGCGTGGGACGAGTACTATTCAGAGAAAATAATAGATTTCCGATTGATGATTTTTATAAAACAATCAAATTTTGAGTCTGAATGATTTAATTCAACTAAAACGACAGAATATTATCTCGAAAGTTTTCTAGTTCATCATGAATGACTCGCGAATACGGATACAAGCATTCCATCTGTCCAAATGTCCTCTTACAATCTTACATGCTTGCGCGAAACAATCGACAAAGGGTTTTCTCATTCCACACATCGCTCACGCAGTCTCTCTCGAGTGCTTGGAATGCGAACATCATGAGTCTCTCTCCTGATCGGACTAACAATGAACCACACATGATTATTTCTGCATTGGAAGCTCTCGATCAAGCAATCGAGATGTCACATGGCAATCGGGGTAAAGGACCGGCAATTCTCTTAGTAAAAGAAGGTTAGGAAAACTAGGAGCGGCGTTGTGTACTGCGAAAGTGACTTTGGGGATTGTTCCTGGAATCCAGAGCGTTCGTGAAAGCCGTTTGCTTCCCGGCGAAGGTATATATACTCTAAACAAAACTAACTGCACCACACCTGCGCTCGAAGCCTGAAATCGAAGAGGAGGTCGGCCTGCTCTCTCCGTATATCATTCTAGCGGGAGGGGGGGGGGGGGGAGGGGGGAGGGGAAAAGATAGGAAAGGGACATTTTTATTGATGGGTAATCGAAGGGCGAAAGTGCGCGGTACTTTCGGTAGAATTACTACGACGAAGAAGGACAGGAGTATGTGCCTAGCATAAACCCAAAAGGAACATAAAGACTAGAAATATCCTCTTCTAAGCTTATACCGTAAGCTTAATCCTAATTGTATCGGAGAGCCAGGCTAATCCGAAGAGCGCGGACATCCAACAGATAATTGCGAGTCCTTGCCAAGGACCAGTGAGAATTGACGACGGTGCGATACTTTATAAATAGGAAGGACCGTTCCTCAGATTTACCCGACAACCCCCTTGTCTTTCCAATGACCACCAGATGCTTGGTTACTATAGCGAACCTTTCGAGGTTTACCGTTATTTATGACCAAGGGTTCTCTCCTCCCTTCTACCGGTATTGCCATGCAAATTTCCCCACCAATTCTTGACTTATTTCTTACTACTCTAATTTATTATCAAGCATCCTCGACTTTCTCTGGTTAATGACTCACTCGAACCAATACCTTTGCGAGTATACTTCAAATTTAATACGATGACTCGATATTTTTTTTATTCATTAATCAATAGTAATGCGATAATACAGGTTCACGTAAGGTTTTATAAAGCGTTTATAAGATTTCCTAGTGAATAATATCGAGGCTTCCAATTTAATGATTGCCATTTGCGTGGGTGAATCTTCAGTGGCAAGTTATGTATTACAGGTTGTAAAGAGGGCGCAGCTGGTTTCGAATCCTTTTATAAGCGAGTAGCAGCTGCACGGAGATCGAAGGACACTCGCATAATGATCGACAGCTTGGTCAATGGATGCTAACAAGTAACGCGTTCGATTGAATATTGCAAAGTATACCTTCGACTTTATAAATAATTTCACAAAAACCGACAATATTTCTTCGAATTACTATTCATTATTAACATTCATAACTCTTCTCTCTCAAATCTCTTTTGTCTGAAGAAAGGTGTGCGTGGGAGTTAGCAGTGTCCACCTTACGAAATATATCAGAGGGTTCTCGCACGAATGGACCAAAGTGGAAAGGGTTTGACTTGGTTGAGTTTGCAATGTGCGCTCAGCACGTCGAGCAGAAATCATTGTGTTTGGATGCTTGGCTCATTAGCCGCTGCGAGGTTCTTGAAGTATTAGAGTGTCGTGACAGCCGGTGGCCTCGAAAGGTGGAAGGAGAGGCGAGAAGTTGTTCTTCGACCCTCCAGGAAATCATATCATACTCTGACGTTTCCCTTACCCGAAGGCCGGAATTAATACCACCGTGATAATACGCGAGTAACATTAATTAAGGACCGACAAAAATAAAGGAGTCTACTTTAATAGAGCGAACAACCCCATCGATCAACCTTCCATCCCCAGGCTCTTATTGCACTTAGATTATTTCTATATAGTTCTATATATCTACAGGGTGTCATTGAAATGATTTAGTTATTTTATAATATATTAGAAATATTAGAAATATGAATTTAATAAATAATTATATATTAGACAGGAATTAAATATAGTAAAATATAATAATATAGATTTATTTTATTATATTGTTAAATAGATGAAAATAATTGCTGATTTTAATAGAAATGTATCACCCTGTACGTATTTCTAGCTGGCATGCTTCCTCATTGTTACTGCTGTTTCGATCACGCCTGAATCCTCGGGCGACGCTAATCACCGGTCATAGAGCGCCGACAAATCACTCGGCGCTCCGGGGACCGTTTGCACATTTAAAGTTTAAAATGAACCAGGTGAAACGGACTCGAACGAGAATGCTTTCCTTTCCAGTGATTTCGCCGCGCGCCCGATCTCACGAGTGGATGAATTATACCTCGTGCGTGTTTTATAATAGGGTGGAAGAGAGCTAATTAGATTCGAGAGTGGAACTCTAATGCACCGAGCGAGTGCTTCCCTCCGATTAGACATTATGAAAAGGTAGCTTTATAGCAAAGGTCAAAAGTCTTCGTAGAATGACATGAAAAGTTTCCATTTGTTCGTCATTGCTTTCATTAACCCTTTGCACTCTCAGTTGAAACTTCCTTTTCACTTCTGATTTGGATAACATTCGTTTCAATAGAAGTCTTTTTATTATTATTATTATTTTATATATTACACAGATTTTTATTGCTAAAGGAAGAATTTATTTTCAGTATTGTTTAAATTTTCTTGATCTTACATCTGGTTTTATCTTTTACTGTATTTATACATAGTGGAACGATAGTGGTGGGCAGCTTAATGGGACATTACTGATCTTCCTTGTCGTCAACGACCGGTTATCTCCGCGTGTCCATCAGCTGCGCACCGCACCGCACATTTTTCTCCATTACGGCTCATTGTGCGTCAGCGTCGCTGTTAAATCTCAGCGAGACGTTAATTACCGTTTGTTAAGCGACCAACAAATTAGCCGCTCTCTCGCCCGGCACTAAGATTACTTGTAAGGAAGCTGGGATTAGATTCCGAGCGACTAAGATCTTTTCTAATGTACAATTTAGAAAACTGGTTTATTTTAACATTGAAGATCATCAAGAAATCATCCATTGAACACGTTGACTTTGTTCATTGTCAACCTGGCCAGTCATTTGTTCCGAATGAGTGCGGCGCTTCGTCCAGCAGACAAGTCGACATTGTTCGTTGATGTCACCGTCATTAGTCAGACCCAATTGTAAATCATTCTTGAAACCTTTGATTCCATAGACTAACCAATTTTCTACTGATTCGATGTTTACGTTGCGCAAGGAACACTCTGCCAATTGAAGACTCATCATTGAAATAACAAGACACCGATGATAATCGACGAGGTGAAAGTGTCGATGATTATGTTGATTACTTTGACCTCACAATTGTTGTACCAATTCTTATCTTTCGATGATCTTTTTCTATTAGATTAATTCTTTCATTTATTTAAGTCTATCTTTTCTCATTGAAATCGATGACGATAATCATTGAAAATCAGTGAGGCGTCAGCTATTCCCAGTGTGGCCAAGTATACACAAGGAATCCCAATTTTTCCAAATTCTTAATGTGTTACTCTGTCAGTGTGGTGTTCGCACGCATGCCTGCCAATCCAACCCACACATGAATAACATAGTCGAACCGCTGTGCATGACTCACATGGCTTTTGCTTAGAAGTCAAGCGTGTGTGCCGCATTCACTTCCGTCACGGCGATTTATTGCATCACCGCTGTTATTTGATAGAAAATTGTCCGGCGCGGTATCTGGACCGTTCGCTCGCGCGAAAGAGACTCCCACTCGATGTTTGGACCGGATAAATCAGTTAATCATGACGCCGCCGAGCCGGCGGGAGGCCTGCTTTAACGGTCTCCTGGGCATTAAACTTGCCACTTTCTGCACGTTCCAATGCCTCCAGGAGCTAACAGCCGTTCACAGGAAAAGATCGCTGGGATCCCATAAAACCCTCTTAGCATTCCTACCGATGGAATACCACAAAGTCGCGAATAAGACTCGACGAATTCAATATTCTTCCACGAATCATTGTATTAATAATACTATCTTTAAATATTACGATATTAAATTATAGAAATGAACAGTTTATTTTGAAGTGATCTAAGCTTATTTATATTGAAATTGAGACGGCTCAAATAATAATATATAAAGTAAAAGAATAATAAAGAAAATGTATAAATGATTTAGAATAATTACTTTTGAATTTCGATTGAAAGAAATGATCGAAGTAGAGTTGAATGAATCGGATGGAAGTCCCGGCGAGTTCAATATATCTGAGACATGAAAAATAGAAGGAGAGCGTGGCGCAACGACTGAGCTCAAGCTGAGAGTCAGCAGTGCCTCGCAATTCCGTCGGGAGAAACGGAAGTTACGATAGGTGTAGATAGAGGTGTGTGAAGCCGAGGTGGAGAGCAGCACTGGCACATTGCTTTGGCGAAGGAAACTCAATCGGCGAGAGTTCACGCGTCGGTCACTTTTTAACCACAAGACTTTCCAGGGCTGCCATCGGGCTACTTGGATTTCAGGCGCGAAGGAATCAGTAGTCGAGACCACGAAATAGTCACAATCCGATCGGCATAATGTTGGTTTTCAATGATCAGTAAATGCTATTGCAACTCTTCAAAGTCATGCTTTGCCAATTTCATGAAAAAAACTAGCATTCAGGAAGTAGAATCTTTAAACGATGGAATTCGCCAAAGGATTACAAGCTGAAAGGTACAGCAGCATCCTTTACCATCGCTTTCACTTGATTTCCGGTGATATTATGTCGAGTCATTGGTAGTTGACTCGATGTTCCAAAGGGTTAAAGTTCATCTGACGTTGCAATCATATGAATTAAAGCGAATAATATGTGTGTGTGCTTTTTTTCTTTTGTATGTTGTCAGTGCGTTTCGATTATAGTTGATGCGAGCTTTCTATTCATTTTCCTTTGGATCGCTTTCGACGCATCGAGAACTAGAGATCGATAACCAATCGATCATTGTACGATTCAATACTCAGTGAACATGTATGATGTTTTTCCTTGGACAAGTTGTTCGATTCGTACATGATTGTCAGCGTTTAAGGGTCAGCTGTCGGAGCAGCTGGTAAAGTCTCGATAGAATATAAATAGCACTCTGTATCAATCGATGATTCCATCCATGCGATTGATACGTCTACGTATTGATCTATCGATGAATCGATTAGAAATGATCTTGGAACTAGAATTTATTAGAGATCTTGTGATATAAATAAAAAAAAAAAAAAAAAAAAGAACAGCTGTCATCAAGTATTCTTAAGAGAAAGTTGATCTATTCTTTGACAGATCGATAATTAATCAAGATATATTAATAATCAACAGGAAATATGTTTTCAAGTTCCAACCAAGTTTTTGTCGTACAAATATATTTCGCACACAGGTGGTAATGAAGAAAGTTCCTTTCAATGATTTCGTTACTGTGCTGACAACTTTATTACACCTTTCCTGCTCACTGTTGAATGATTCTGCATACGATTCCTTACGCGGTCAAATAATTCGCACGACTCTCATCATTTGTTTTTCCAAGCTGCTTCTTTTCAATTATATCTTCCTTCACAAGTGTGAGTAATACGTGAGAAAAGTAATCACATATACGGGTAAAATCGGTTAACTCTTTCCCGGACGAATTCACATAGTCGACAATGAACTTGCGGTACGAATTTCATATTTCACCTTTACATTGAAAGAGCTAATCACAGTAGCAGTTAATTACAGTGGCTAACGGTTTGCTGGACAGAATGGTTAGTGGTCGAATGGAAGGAGTAAAAACTAGCCGCACCGGTGTTTAGAGAGCCAGCTGATAATCGACTTCCTGGGAGAAATGCAAATTAATTTCATCGCAACAACAAAACTATTTCCATGCTAACCCAACCATTCCGATTTCACAAAGCTGATATCGCTCGTCTATTTTATCAGATTTCATCACTGATTTATCATGATAATTCAATTCTAGAATAATATAACATCGAATTTCTTTATGAAGATTCTCTCATGAAAACTAGCATTGATTCTTTACAGGAAGAGAAGCATGACAATGTGATTCGTTAAACTTCTTACTAACTTTAACAGACATTTTTACTGGAAACAAGAATTCCATTGAGTTCCGATTCACTTACTTTCTTCCTTGCTAACCAAATACATTGGACTAGTTAGTTGAGTAGGAATCGTATACTTTTCACAGTGACTAGAAAAGTCGAACTTTCCCTATCGAGAAAGGTCATCCCGGTCGCCAAGACTCATCTACTTTCCTATCACGCCAATTGTGGAAAAGTTTCAACATACACAATTACTTCAACAAGAGGGAATGTTGAAATTCTAGAGCAGCAAGTTTTTCTTGACAATTTTTGTAGATAGTTTCACCAAAGGTTTCAATGTACTTTGGGAACTTCTTCGCGGAAGCTTGCTTCGCCATAGAAACCATGGCTACGCGTGTAAAAAACTCGAGTCTGATAGGCGAGTATAATTAACGAGACGCAATGCGGCGTCGGCGTCGTGGGAAAGAGCGTCGTTGAATTTCATTGTACACTCTCGAATACATGAATAAATCTGTTGGCAACAAGGAACAACACAACCTCCATTCATTTTCACGCTCATGTTTACTGCAAATGACAAGCTATTTTTCTGCCCCACTTTTCCGCGCGCGCGTTCTATGCGGATCCTATTGTTGATTGGGAGACCGTTGTTGTTTATCCTGGTGTTGGATACAATGGGCTATCAGTATCGCAGGAGTACAAGGAATACGCTCTCATTACAAGGATCGCCTTACGGCACACTCTTTCTAACTGCACTTAGATCGAAGATATCAAAGTACTGTTCACAGAGTAACTTGGAAAACTGTGGAAACGTTAATGGTCTATGTAGAAGTACATTGTAAATTTTACTCTCCTTTATGTTTTGTATGTTTCTCTTTTTTGTTATATATTATTTATAATATTTATTTCTGTTATATATTATTGATAATATAATCTAACATTTTTAGATATATTTTTCCTTCCAATTAGAAGAGTGAATTGATGTCGACGTAGAAGTACATTGTAAATTTTACTCTCCTTTATGTTTTGTATGTTTTTCTTTTTTGTTATATATTATTTGTAATATTTATTTCTGTTATATATTATTTATAATATAATCCAACATTCTTAGATATATTTTTCCTTCCAATTAGAAGAGTATTGATGTCGACGTAGAAGTACATTGTAAATTTGACCCTACTTTATGTTTTGTATGTTTTTCTTTTTTGTTATATATTATTTGTAATATTTATTTCTGTTATATATTATTGATAATATAATCTAACATTTTTAGATATATTTTTCCTTCCAATTAGAAGAGTATTGATGTCGACGTAGAAGTACATTGTAAATTTTACTCTCCTTTATGTTTTGTATGTTTTTCTTTTTTGTTATATATTATTTGTAATATTTATTTCTGTTATATATTATTGATAATATAATCCAACATTTTTAGATATATTTTTCCTTCCAATTAGAAGAGTGAATTGATGTCGACGTAGAAGTACATTGTAAATTTTACTCTCCTTTATGTTTTGTATGTTTTTCTATTTTGTTATATATTATTTGTAATATTTATTTCTGTTATATATTATTTATAATATAATCCAACATTTTTAGATATATTTTTCCTTCCAATTAGAAGAGTGTTGATGTCGACGTAGAAGTACATTGTAAATTTTACTCTCCTTTATGTTTTGTATGTTTTTCTTTTTTGTTATATATTATTTGTAATATTTATTTCTGTTATATATTATTGATAATATAATCTAACATTTTTAGATATATTTTTCCTTCCGATTAGAAGAGTATTGATGTCGACGTAGAAGTACATTGTAAATTTTACTCTCCTTTATGTTTTGTATGTTTTTCTTTTTTGTTATATATTATTTGTAATATTTATTTCTGTTATATATTATTGATAATATAATCTAACATTTTTAGATATATTTTTCCTTCCGATTAGAAGAGTGAATTGATGTTTCACTACAAATCTTTGAATCGCTCTAGTTTCCGAGCTTTCGATCGGCGAAAGTGTACTTTGGTGCAACAAAGCAAGGTGGATTAGACTCGCGAAATCTATGTGTGTCCGTCAATTGGGGTTAAGGAGAACTTCTAGCTGATTAAGAAGACACGTTTCGTTCGAAGATATAGACTCCGGTGAGATTGACGTTTCTTAGAAGGAGCACTAACGACGTTCGTGTCATCTTGATCTTCATCTCGATCATGAATTAACGACACGCACGTGCGCCCGTGAAATCGTGTCAGACTTGAATCGTTCGAAGCGAGGGTGTCGTTAACGTTGACTGATTTCCAAGAAAGTAAGTATAATTTTGTACACCTGCAGAAATTTACTTGTACATCATTTTTATTGATACTTCATTTTATGATTATGATCGAATTAAATTTAATAGATTGGATTTTTTTGGGGCGGATTTTTCTTCGTCAGACTATGTTTCAAATGAATAATATAAGAACGATGACGGATGAACGGTGAAAATCATCGGTAGGGAATCGGCACGAAGTAAATTGAAATTATGCATCAAGGTGCTCGATCGGCTGACCCTAGCTGCCACTACACCGTTACTTTCCAAATCAGAGTTTGCAATTTCGAGCGATCAGTCACGATTTCGAAGGAACGCGTCTTTCCAGGCAAAATTAAGGATACATTGAAGATGAGTCAGTGGAATCCTGTAACACGACTAAGCAATAGCCAACCAGATTTAAATAGAACTAGTAAAACATAATGGAAAACATTTTCATGAGGAAGAATATTTCTTACGACAGAATAACAATATACAATAATTTATTTTATGAAAGCTTTAAAAAAAATATAATTTCCCCAAAAAACAATGTTCAATGAATTCTGACCTATTTTTACACTTGACACATTGCATACAAAATTCTACTAGGTATATGTAACTGTAATAAAAGATTTAGAATAGAATACAAGACGTCCGATCCTGTTACCGTAATCGGACGGCGCTTTGTCATTCCAGTAGCTTCGCTGCTTATATAAATTCTACATAGCAGCGTGCTATTGATCGGCCGATACAATATATCAAACTACTATTATTATTACACGTCATAGGCGACTGATATACACTGCCAAGTGAATCAGCTAGTGAAAGTAGTCTAACAGAAGTCCAATGTTATCTAAATCTACGAATCTCCTTTATTCATTATTCAAATACTATCTTAACATTCTATATTTCTCTAACTTTTTATAGAACCAAAAACCAAGATCAGGAAGCCAACTTATTTATTAATATGAATAATTCTGTTATCGAAACATTTATGTTACTGATTAGTTCTTGTAAAAGTAGCTTCAGTATGGTTGTAATAAAATATGAGTAAACTTGAATGATAAATCGATTCTTAATTATTGATCAGAATCTATTTGATAATATTAAGCAGAACAAGCTCTGTTTAACTC
Organism: Ectemnius lituratus; assembly: GCA_910593735.2. Taxonomy (NCBI): domain Eukaryota; kingdom Metazoa; phylum Arthropoda; class Insecta; order Hymenoptera; family Crabronidae; genus Ectemnius; species Ectemnius lituratus. Next base: position 3,634,785 of record OU343042.1, read on the forward strand.
ATAGAGCGTAACTATCGTTGCGAATTAAAGATAGCCAATGCTTGTCGTGTGCGGTCGGAATCAGAAGCCGGCAGAAAGCGATCTTGCTTCTGGCTTCTCTCGGTTTAAGTGCGTACCCGCAACACACGCATACGCGTGTGCATTGGTATTGTGATAATTGGTAACAATGAGTGCGCTAAACTGGCGTTAAACGGTACATTCAGGTCGACTAGTTTAATTAGGAAAATGATGGAATGAAACTTCACTTTTGTTCAGTGTTTCAATTTCTAGCATTGAAACAGAGTTTTATCTTTTTCATTATAATAATAATTTATTTGAAGATATATTTTATTATTACAGATAAAAATCTTGAAGAAACTACTTATTTTTCTTTCTATGACTGAATTTCGTATCACTGAATTAGTGATTAATGGTTGTTCCATTTTTCAATGAAATCTCGAGCAGTATTAATTTATTGGAGTGCCAAATAGATACGATTTGGTCGGCGATGCGCTTCTGCCGCTCGGAGAGATTGCAAATAGTGGATGCCGCCGATGCCGGAATCGAGGACACTCGAATCATTCGACCGACTTGCCTTGCTAGAGCAACCACGATTCAAGGGTGCATGTGTGCGCGTCTCACATTGTCGAAAAGTCGAACGTCAACAAATACGTGAAAACGTTTAACTATCCAAAATGATTTATTTATTATAATTTTCTTATTTTTATAATACGACCATTAATTAATATATATTTATTAATACAGTGCTATGATATTAATTCATTTATTATAATACCTTCTTTTTAACAGAAGTCTTCGAAATTATTTAAATGTAAATATTTCTTAAATCTAAGAATGAACCGTTAATATAATATTATGAATGAATGAACAGTTAATATGATATTAATTCATGTATTATAATATCTTCTTTTTAACAGAAGTCTTCGAAATTATTTAAACGTAAATCTTTCTTAAATCTAAGAATGAACCGTTAATATAATATTATGAATGAATGAACAGTTAATATGATATTAATTCATTTATTATAATATCTTCTTTTTAACAGAAGTCTTCGAAATTATTTAAATGTAAATATTTCTTAAATCAAAGAATGAACCAATAGCAAAGGGACTTGCTTGGCAAAAGGAAACGCTGCTTCCCGATCGTACAAGTGGACCGTGAATAGTCAGAGCATCATTTCACCTGGTTTCCCATACACATCCAACTCTCTGGGCGCTCCTTCGATTCATCGAGAGATCGATGCCAAGCTATTCGAGTACTCGTTGCCGCATTATCGAACATCTGCAGCTGAGCTTTCAACAAGAACTCTAGTGAATTGAACTTTACATCGACGAAAGAGACGCAAAGTTCGTCGAGTAAGTGCTCGACTGTGGGATACGATCGAGGCCAATCCTCTCTCGGGTTCTCCTGACTGGCAGGTTTCCCTGAGGAATTCCAGCCAGTCCAACACACGTTTCACAATCGGACAATTGCAGACCAATGGCGAGTAGAAATCATGAATGAAGAGCGAATGAATCGATACAATACGAATTAACAAAAAAATAATACATTCTTCGTACAAAATAGTATAAATATAATTCTAAATTATTACTATTATACAAAATATTCTTTAATACACCAACAATTTGAATATATAAATATATAATTCATGATATATTAATATAAAAATGAAAGATCAAAGTACTATCAATTTCAGGGTGGAGTAACAAGCGATCATTCTCAGACTTAGCTTGGTAAAGAAGGGGTAAAGCAAAGGAAAGGCAGAGGAGGCGGAATCCACGTGAGAATGGGTTACTCGTGAGACTCGCTGCAGGCCTCTAAGAAAGTGTGAATGGAAGATATGCACTGCTGGTGAGCGTATCTGGTCCAGAACGATAAAGGACACCGATACACGCCTGGCAACAAGAGATATGTGCGAACCAATAACAGCTCGGTGAGTTATGCATTAACCAACCTACACCAAAGGACCACCTACATTCTCATCTTAAATAAGAGAAAGAGAGAAAAATCTACTCCTACGTATAAATCCATGAGAAAGAGAGTTAAGAAAGGAAAGACAGTACACGCACTAATTACAGCATCTGGAATCAGAGCCTTTGGATGTGCATTAACCTTTAGCACGGATTTGTAAGATCGACTTTCAGAGGATTAGACAATCCACATAGTTTACTATAATTATTATATAATCCATCGACAAGCATACTTTCTCATCTTGAGTAATAGCTGATGAAGATATCGCTTGGAATACTGAACACTTGTTATTTCCAAGCGGCATGTTTCATGTATACACGCATTCTTGTTATTATTCGACACGCACTTGATGCCGATGAATTTGATTGATGTGGGAGATAAAATAGATTGGGATGTTCAAGTGGAATAATTATTGGTGGTTTTTTTCTATATGAGGATTGGTTTTGTTTATAAGTTAATGCAGCAATAAATTGGGATGTTCAAGTGGAATAATTATTGGTGGCTTTTTTTCATATGAGGATTAGTTTTGTTCATAAGTTAATGCAGTAATAAATTGGGATGTTCAAGTGGAATAATTATTGGTGGGTTTTTTTTATATGAGGATTAGTTTTCTTTATAAATTAATGCAGTAATAAATTGGGATGTTCAAATGGAATAATTATTGGTGTTTTTTTTTTAGATGAGGATTAGTTTTGTTTATAAGTTAATGCTGTAATGTTATGGTTGGGTGATTTAAAGTTAATGGTTTAATAATTTTTGAATCACGGCTGGAAATCGGGGGTGAAAAGTCAGTGCGGAAGTAACTTCCAGAACGATTTGCATTCTCAGTAATCTCGAGCGGCTCCTACGTGAGACGGCAACAGCAGCCCTGGTATTTCTACGCATACACTTACAGGAACTGTCGATATACTAGTGTGTGGTATGCACACCTTGCCATAAAAGGAAAGGAGAGCCTGGATGCGCATCAACGCGTAATTTACGGCCGAGACGACCTCTCCTTTCGAGCTCCGCGGAGATCGCTTCGTGTCACCGGAAGTGCATGGTCAATACAAGACACTTTTATTCAATTGATTCTTTGCTTTCTACTTGTTTTAATATTTAAACAATTGATTTATGATGAAATTCTGGAAGTTGGGAAAATGTTGAAAAATATTGAAAAATTTGAGTCGAAAAATTTGCGAAAAATTAAATTTTGAGATAGGACTCTGGTTTTTATATTATTTGTTCCTTGATGCAAGAAAACATTCTCTACCAATTTTCAGCCTCAGAAAATGTCGGGAAGTATGAAAAACATGGGAAAAACCGTCAGAATTAGACGAAAATGAATTATTTAGGATTGGTTTTCTATGTGTTTTCAATACAATTCCGGCATTTCTGCTACTGGATTCATGTTTTCTATCCGTTTTGATACTCAAACAATCGAAAAATCAAGTATTCATCAAAGTCCCAGAACCTTCAAAAAAATCGAAAATTTTTGAAGGGGTACATATGGAAAAATTTGCGAAAAAATGAATTTTGAGCTAGGGCTCTGGAATTTATACCACTTCTTCCTTGATACAAGAAAACATTCCCCACCAAATTTCAGCTCCCGAAACATTCAGGAAGATTGAAAAACTTGTAAAAAAACTATCAAAATCAATCAAGTTAAATTATTCAAGACAACTTTTTCATATGTCTTCTATAAAATTCCAGCTTTTTTGCCACATATTCTTTGTTTTCTATATGTCTGTGTAAGAGAAAAGCAGAGTTCCATGCACTACGAGTGTCTGCGGCCTGAAAGTGGCCAACTCTGGAAACCGGCGCTGTTAATTGCATGCAAGAAGACCGTGACCGACGCGCGTAAAAGTTTATGTTTTATGCAGGAGCCGCGGATCACTGGGAAAGGAACCGGCTTCGTCCTGGGCTTCGACGTCGGATCCTGGCGCGTCATGGTTCCTGCCAATGAGAGTGTGTACTTTCATCCGTGGCCATTTAACACCATTCTCAATGAACCCGGTAAGAACACTACCGACCAGTCAGTGTACAATCCATCACTTGTTTGATATAATAATACAAGGATTTATAAAATATAATGAATCATCAACATATAATCTCATTCAGCAATAAATCAAATTATATAAAATTTCTTACATTTTAAATAGCATTTTAATTATTAATAATGAAGATATAAATATATTTAATTAAACATCAAGAACTCTAAAGATTATAATTTCCTTAATTCAATGACACGCGATACAAGTTAGTTCTTCAATACTTCAAAATCGACTCTATAAATCCTAGCACTCTAAATGAAGTTCTCAAGTGTGATTCCAGGAAAAGTATCATTAGGGAAATCCCTGTGCTATAAATAGTACTAGGTTCGTATTGTTGACCTCCGAGGCACGTAGAGTGCGTGGCATGCTCAGGGTAGGAATGCACTCGGAATGAGAATGCCGGGATCGGCAAAGGTGTGTTCGTATTGAGTGACACGTAAGTGGGGCGCACTCGAAGCGCCGGTTACTGGCATGAAAAAATCCTGACTACTGCGAAGAACACGTCAATGTGGCACACACACACACACGCACACACACATATTTACACCCACGTGAGATGCGGGTCGAACTCGATGCCACTGTTCTCATCACCCTTGAGTGCTGGACCACTGATGCTGGGCATCTCGAGCCAAGTTTTCTTGTCGCCTGTGATCCCATCTTCGATTCTTGTCACTTCACTATGATACTTCAAGTATACAAGAGTTCACAAGTGCACGTATTCAATACATACTTGATACGTTCTTTTTTAATAGGCAGTTTTCCTATCTATGCCTACGACGGGAAAATGACTAATTGCTAAGAATAATCATGGTACGACGTTCAAGGAAAAAAAAAATTCTTGACACAGCAATTTCTAATGATATATCTAAGATTAATTATAGAAGAACGAAACTTGAAAAAGTCGTAGGAATACTCGAATTAATTATAGTTCAGTATAAATCTAAATTGTTTTTATTAGATTGTCGTTTAATAAATGATGTATTAGTAAATTGAATATTTAACACGTATGAAATAGTATATTAGAATATATAAGAACTAGTTTTGAAATAGTTGGAAGCAGAAGTAGAAATTTACAATCTAGTTGGACTTTCATCTCGGCTAAGATCAAAGTAACGCTTCATTATACATGGGAACCATTTGGCACATGTTTTAGAAAGGGCACATGGATATATATACTGGATTGTAGAAGAAAGGATATAGAATCTCTACGATGTATACAAGAGACTTCGAATGTGCATGTAGGTCCGTCGTTTCGTTCCAGGTCAGAAAGTACGTAGCTCTCTTCTAATGGTGGATTGGAATCTGCGAAGGTGGCGTGCACTACGGCCTCGGTTTATCCTGAATGTACCATAGCGCAGTATTTTGTACCGTTAGTAGCCACATAATCGGCAAAGTATATGTATTATATCGCAAATGTCCAACGGCATCTTCGTCATTCGAATTCACTGACTCGACACGAATTTTGACTATGATCAATCTTTTGTCCTCCAGCATATAACACTCCTCCCTTTCATCATATCAAGATCCATAGATTCTATCATACTCGGCTTACAGATAAGATTTCATCTCGTATGTTGAGTTCAATAGAGTATTTAACCTTTCAAGTTGATCGTTTCAAAAATTTCAACATATTTCTCTTCTAACAGAATTCCTTAAAGTTTATATACAATAATTGTATATTTAAAAAAAAGAGAATACAAGAAACATTTTCATATTTCTATTTCTAGCATAGATAATGATGATTGTTATGAATAATAGAAGAAAGTGATAGACAAAAATGATGAAATATATCGAAATCAATAATAGGATGAAGATGTCGGTTACTAAATGTGGCATTTAGCAGTCAGTAATTGATGCGATTACCGAAGTATTACGTGAGCTGTCTAGCGCGCCGACTTTTTGCACCGCTCGACACGCCAGGTCAAGAACGACTGAACACGCTCGCCGCTGAGTCAGGTAAAGCCAAGGACACATTGTTCGACGCGCAGTTATATGCTACGATATTCAAATTGACAATGACGCCGTCCAGAAGAATTGTCATACAAAAGAAATCATTTGGTAGGTAGAAATATGCTATCCCTTGGCAAACCTCACTGAACACGTGTTTCACTATTCAAGAAGATTACCTGGGATTTCCCTAATACCGAAATGCTTTTCCTAGACTGTCTCATCGTTGTAACTTGGAAAGTATTGTCAATGGTACTTTCCGACCCTTTCTACCTTTCTCCAGTACTCCAGTAACAATATACGGAGCGGATTATACGAGGGTGCTTACCTACTATACTTGGAGGGTTGGAATTCTCGAAGTGATAAGGTACTTATACCTGAAAGGTGTGACACAAAGGTGTCATTATTTATGGATCGTCCTTAGAATAATAATAAACAGGACTATCGTATTTGAAGATTTGAAGTAAGGATTACTTTTCAAGTGCTCTGAATAATCGCTCGAGATTACTCATAGCTTAATAGATATTTGTTTTTCCTAGTTTAGTAGTAAAATATATACTTTTCGATGTAATAATACTATATTTGATGATTAACTGTTTGTCGATTGTGGGAAAGTGTACCTTGTCTAAACATAATGACGACCAATTATTCACCATCCAACTGGACTCGAGATTACGATCATGTTACAAGTAAAGCTCGCTTTGATTTGTCAGATATGTTCTTATATATCGGATTGGCCATTTCCGTAATTATGTAAACGCCGCCAACCGAGAAATCGAAGCTGGAGTTTCCGCGAGTCTGGTTGTTACCGCATCGACCATCATAGACTCGAAACATATTAACATAAATTGTTAATGCTACTGTATAATTCTTTCTCGATGTATGCTTCATACATTTCATAAGATTCTTTCATGGAAACTTCTTATGCAATCATGCAAATCATACATTTGTCAATTTACGTCCATTAGTGGAATCTTTTTCATATTATCGCAGTGAGTTAATAAACAGAAAGTCAAATAAAATGTATAAAATTCGTAGATTTAATTAATACACCGGAAGAAACCAAGATCGTTTCGGCAACGTGCATGAAGCAGATGTTTACACGGCTGGTTACAATCGGAGCGTGCGTGCGGCAAAAACAATGGCCTTGTACATCCGGCGCAAAGTCTCGGTTCTTAAGAAACGAGCGAGAAGAGTATATACGCTTCCTTCTTGGCTTTAATCCGCGTGAATTCATTTGCGAGGGAGTTTACACATTCACGCAATATGCATGTTTTCAATGTGTGTATGAATGTATCATAGCACGGGAAAGTGAAACTCATCGCAATTCTTTCTCACCTTTCTGTTATTCGACGTAGCACAAAAAGCCTCTTTTTTTTTTTCCAGTCGGGCATCTGCCTTTTTATTCACTCTATCGCAATCCTTTTCGCTCAGAGCGAAACTCGTACTCGCAGATATTCTATTGCGGAATCATTGACAGGAAGAACTTCAAGCACAGAAGAAAGTCAGTCGCAATTATTTCTGCTTCATCTTTTTACACGAATCTTCTTACAAGATTGTCCACGTATTTTTATCAACTCCGACATTAATCATTAGATATCACAAATTCAATCCAATTTAAGGATTGCAAATGATTGGTAGAAAACCAGAAAATCAGACAAATCGACTCTACAGTTTAATTATACTTCTCAGAATGATTAATGACAAATCACAAAACAGTCTACAAGCAAACCTGTTACTGTCAACTTTGTATCTTGAGTGTTTCCTTAATTTCAATGATTTCACATTACAGATAAACTGGATGAAAGGAAAAATACAACTAGAATTTCTATTTTACTCTTTTTTTTTTATTGTTAGTGTTACGAAATGGAAGAAGTTTTGCGGTGCAATAGGGAAGTAGTAGTAAATCGTAGTAAAGGTGAGTACTAAGGATTGCAAGCGAGTAATTGCCAATAAAGTTGTGGCGAGTTTTCAATAAAAGTGACAAAAGTCTTGTTGGACCAACTCTCTCGTCGATCGTAAATTACATGCGTGTGATTTTCTTGGGGTTCCATTGTGCTTGCGTGTGGCACTCGAATAGTGGGTGGAACAGAGAGTCGAGTTAACTATCGACTCTCCAACTTGAAAGGTAGAATGAATTCTTATGGGAATACACTCGGCGCTACGAACAAGATCTCCGATCTTGTTATGCCGAACTGACAAGCAGTGTTCGTTTCGCCGAAATGATATACGATTGCAACGACCTTAAACTACGTTTACATTTGAAAGTAAAATTAATGTAGAGTAAAGAGAGATCTGATATCGGACGTTCTTCAACGAATTTCTATTTTATCTTATTTTAACATTGTTCGAGTTTCTTCCTTTAGCTCAGTGAGAGTGAAAGAAAATAGGAACAAAGTTAGATAAAAGAAAAAATTATTGAATTTTGATTGCCTTTCGATTTGTAACTAGGAATAATTGAGTCAAGGATTCGACGAGAACTGTTTATGTGCAATTAGATTCTATCTAGGATTAATTTGCAATCGATGAGTGGAATGCTTGGTATTTAATTGACAAGCGTCTAGTATTTAATCAATAAGGTGAGTTCGATGAGAGATTGATGAATTGGAATGCTGTGTAAGAGAGCTGCTCGTGGAAACAAGAAGTGCGCAGTTCCTGATCGAATGAGAACTATCTGTTTTAATTATTGCCTGCACGAAAGTCTCGATGGAAAGTTCAATCGGACATGGCTGATACACGTTGGAGTGTTTAGTCCAGTCACATCATTAGTCTTCTGTTACTTATTGTACAAAACATTCCTGTTTCTGTCTCTCTTTCTCTAATACGAATTATAAAGGATTAATGTGGGAATCTTGCTGGACCAGTTTGAAGATTTACTATCTTTTTATGATTCCAAGTTGTCCTATATTTATTATAAATTATTCCAAAGTAACAAATAAAAAAAGAAAAATATAAAAAATACTTGTCGTCTTACTTTATCAAGATTATCAAGATTCATCAAATCCAGCTACGATCAATTTAAATGTGGAATGGAAAAAAAAGTTAAAAGTCGTACGATGGTTGAATTTCGACCAGTTCGAACTGGAGCAGATCTTCCTCTCACGGTAGAAAGTATCGACGAGCATTAATCAATATTAACATGAACACCGTCGTCTTTCTCATAATTCGACTCACCTGTGCCGCGACCGCCTCTTGCTGGCGTGGTCTTCGAGCACTTTCTACGGTGAAAGGCCAACTGTCCTCGACGCTCTGTGCCTGATAACTGATTAAAATGACCGGAAGCTCAAGAAAAGTCTGACCGTATCCCACGAATGTAATTTGCGCATTCGATCAACTTGCTAAACCAATCCAGTTCAAGCTAAAACTTGCTCTAAAATAAGAATACTATAACTTTTGAACGGTGATAACAAGAGTTACCACCTGGGTCGATGATCAATCATCAAGGTCATTGAATGAATATATTTTTCTTCTTTTTTAAATCTGTTATCACTCGTCTATCAATTCAGCGTTTCTCTCAGGGTTACAAAGAGCGAGAAAAATACTGGAAAAGTGGTCCCAATCGAACGCGTTTCAATAGGAAAAAAATTCTATAACTTTCCATAGTGATAACAGAACTTAGTACCTGTGTTAAGTTGTATTTATCAAGGTCATAGAATAGATTATTCTTCTTTTTTAAATCTGTTATCATTTATCAAGTCTGCATATCTTTCAGGGTTATAAGGAGGCGAGAAAAATTCCGGAGAAAAGTGTCTCCATATATTTACTTTAATATAGTACCGATAGACGAAACCACTGACTTTCTAGAGCAAAGTTATTTCGCCTGGAGCAAGGTGGGCCAAGTACGGATAACTACTTTCTCCATAAAGATAGTGAACGATACGTCCTCTGAATTCCATAAACGAATATGCGTGTAAAAGACTTTGACACCACCCGCTGAAACTCTTATCTTAGCAAGTAGCCGAACAACCTTTCAGACTTCTCCAATATGGTTCAATCGAAAAATCATCATGATTTCTGCGACTTTCACTATGTGCAACGTAGTAATCGATTGACATCGTCCAATTAGAGTGTATTTCCACGTACTCTTTGATGAACCTCGACTTCTAACACTGACAAAACTAGTTGTACTAATAATTATCATTTGTAATTCATTTTTGTTCACACGAATATTTACAGTGTTAATAATAAATAATACATTTAGTAATAATGAATGAGATAAATGAAGTTAGTATTACAAAATTCGATGACACTTAAAGTGCAATGGGTTAAAAGGTTACTAAGAAAAGACTTCGCTTTCGAGCTGGCTTTCGTACATGTCTCTATGAAAGAGTTAATTGTTCCACGTCCGGGACGCGTTCGCAATATGCGTGACGTTCCCAACGAGTGATATGACAGACGAAATCACCGGACGTGCACGCTGAATAATAGCGAAATGCTTGCCACAGAGAGAAAGAGAGACACGCGAACTCTCAAAGAAGACGCAATTTACTATTGTGTGGAATAGTTCCATCTTCGTGCGAGCACCGGAGTTATTGCATAAGCGAGCGCAACGTGTATGATTCGAGCGAACCAATGAGCTCAATGGGAATGTGAGAATCCACGGGAGCCGTTCACTTAATTGGAGGACTAATTGTAAAAATACTCTCATACTCGATCATCTTAGTTTCCCACCGAAGAGAAGACTAATAGTTTTATACTGTCTTACAAATTTACAATAGCGATAAAACTAATGATTAATTAAACTAACTCCATTTATATTGAAATTGACATATTAAAGAATTTATGATTTAATAAAATGACTAATAAATTACTAATTGACAAATCCATTCGTCAATTAATTTCAATAAAAATGAATTTAAACCACTTTTAAAATAACCAGCCAATTAATTATAATGACATTTCAATGACTCATAATTAGAAGTGTACATTTTCGTAAAGCTAACTCAAAAGACGATCTATTTGACTTAGTAGTGTGGGTGCGGCGAACAGCCCTGATATGATACGGCAGTCGGGCGGGGTGAACAAACTCGAGTGGAATGAATCCCAGGTAAACAAGCGGCTGCTCTTAATAACTCGACACCTGTGGACACACTGGCAGCGATACACCATTACCGGCGAGTGTAATACAATTGGCATGAAGTGTCGGGTGCGTCTAGCACGCGCGCAAACCCGCGCATATATGTTGACGTTTCCTGCTCCTCTTTGGAGCGGAGCGTTTCATCTCGCGTCACACATTGCACGAGAAATGCGAGGCTGCAACCTGTATCGCATAACGAACAATGCGTCGACTCGTGTAACGCAAACAATGAGTTTCACTTCAACTGGATCTCAAAGTTGCTCAAGGTGTGAAATTCGTTTTTTCGATGGAACGTTGCCATTCATGAAATTTATGAATGAAATTAATGCTGGGTTTTAAAACTGGTTTTTTTAAGTTTGAAATGTAATATAAGATCCTTTTTTTTTAGATGAAATATTATTGTTTTTATGAATAATCGACAGGTGGGAAAGAATTAATTAAGTGATTTAACTAGTTCTCAGAGGGAAATAAAATAGTAGTCTGAGCTTGAACGCGCACACGCTTGCGTATCGCTGTGGGATGCGGCGCAAAAGTCAATAACAGATTGTGTTACCCGTTGCGGTCGGCAATAAGCATGTATAATATTTTGATTATATGTCGTTCGCACTCTGCTCTCTCGAGAAAGTCTCTCCTTTCCTTTCTCTTGTCATTTGGAAACTGGTGAACTTTGATTTTCTGATATCTTCATTAATCAGTATCGACTGACAATAAGAAAATATGAGACTGTTTGATATAAACACAATCATTTAACATCAATTACAGTAATCAATAATGATTCAAACAATTTCGAGAAGACTTTTTCATGCGTGATAGACAACGGATGTTAAAGAAAGAAAAAGATAGAACAAGATGTTTATCATCATTGAATTAAAGGCTTGCGAGGAGAGTAAAGTTCGTCGATTGACGTCATTACTGACTGTTTACCAATCGAGCATTCGCCGATAAAAGGAGCGTGATTCCTGCCATTCAATGCCATTGGCATTTACATCCTCAGCAGATTGCCATTGCGTCTCGTACGCCCGAAGGAAACCGTCATCTAATTGATGGTTTCCAATCGTCATTCTTTCCCTTGCGGCGCTTCTCCTTCGCAATTAATTCCGGCCCCGACGATAATCACACGGATAGGCGCCTCGTTCTCCGCAAACGAGAAACACACTTATCTATCTGTGTGTGTGTGTGTGTGAACTGCGAGGCTCTCGCGGTAACACCTACCAGGAAGGGTTTCACTTCCTCGAGAGACAATTTCCTGTAACTGTAACATTCGACGCGACGCTTGTCGACGATTGTTTTTGAAGAAATATTTTCTACAGGCAATTTTTCAAATTTAAAAGATATATCTATAAATAATTCAAATGCCTGTGTTTATTAATCATTGAAACACAAAAGTTTCATGTCACTGTCGATTAAGAATTCAATGGAAAAGCTGTAGAATTTCTATAGAATAAAAGGCTCTTTTCATCTGTAATAGCAAAGTGTTCGTTGCTTTCGCAGAGAATACGAGGGTATACAATTGCAGATAATGGTAGTAGTAGTGTTACAAAAGGGAGAACTACGGTATAAGTCGACACGTGTGCTGCAATTATTGATCGGTAAGGGTAGTGGTTTTTAGTTTTTAGGGAAATAGAAAAGAGGGTGTCTCATGGCAACACACGTTGCCAAAGGGGGCTTCGTCGTCCCTTTAATGTTCCCCTTGGTTCCGACAATCGTTAGAGAGGAGAACGAAACAAGAATAGCGTATTGCCAAGCGTCTGACGGTGAGAACGGTGCTAGCATGGAAGAAATCTTTATGAAGGCATTGCATTCTTAATGCTGCCTTCGTCCACAGTAGAATGCGTCGGCCGTGCTCGGACACGGTGCTCATGAAAGCCTGTGAGAGATGAATACATCCGTGCGGACATGCACTCAAAGCTCAAGGCGCCTCCAAGTGGAATGCGCCGCTCGTTGTCAGACACTTTACTAGTAAAGAATAATGAATACTGCAAATTCATGACTTTAAGAAATAATAACTAATAAAGACGATTTTTCTGTTGATCATAATTTGAGAATTATTCAATCGTGTTTTATATGATTTATTTTAAAAGGAAGATTATAGATTATTGATAATAGTAAATATCGATTTAGTTATTCTAGAATGAAATTAGCCTCGAATGAAAGAATCTTTATTCCCATAAGCGTGCAAGGAGTTTAATCGTGAATGGTAATCGAACTCCTGCGCACTCTCGCTGGTTCGTGTGAAAGGAAGCTGAGAATTCTATGTTTTTCAAGCGATCGAATCCTGTCCGCTCGACTTTATTCCGCGCGGAGAGCAACAGCGCGCCAAGTACGCATTAGTTCTACCCCAGATACTTTCTTCTTTGTATGGCAAGGCTTGCCCGAAGGCTTGTTGGTGGGTCGAGTCGATCGATTATAAATATGCGCGACCACTTCCTCCCTGGCTACGTGATATTAGCAAAGCCACGTGCGTGAACGCCGGTATAGAACTGGTAGAGAGAGAGCCAATGGAACGCGAGTAACAATCATCTGATTTTGTTTGCATTACTAATTTTTATCCTTGTATCCTTTTGCGTCATTAATATTAAAAAAATTGATTAGAGTTATAATAATAGCAAAGGAGAAAAAAAGAAGTTTTGAATTGGGAAAGTTCATCTTGAGAATAATCTATTTAGATATCTTTTCTTATCTGAATATAGAATGATAAGTGTCCGGGCAATTCAACTTTCAAGTAATGAAATACTTGAAAGAGAAATAAATGGTATGAATATTTAAGAAATAGTCTGACCTTTGATTAAATGGGAAATTGTTGAGATTCAAAGCTTTGAAATAGAATTTATTCCGAGAAAGATTACTAGTTGGACGAGTGCGTCCTCGTACTGTGAAAACAGAATCAAGTGCATTATTGATTGGCTCCGGATGCTGGGTCGAGAGCTGCATCCGTCCCTGGCCCTCTCGCTTTGCTCCCAGCATGGCTCCCTATGGAAACCTGCGAGTCATCCAGGGAGGCCTGGAGCAACGACAAAGAAAGCCAGAGAATACCGGAAACTGCTTGATCGCCGCGAGGGAGAGCATAGTGAAAAGGGTTGTGTTACATTGTCATTGACATCCAAGTGAAAGAACTTTGACTATAAAATCTCTCATAGAAAGAAATTCAATAGAAAAACCTCTCGAAAGAATACTTCAATTGAAACTTTCTTCTATTTCGATATTTGAAGTCTCTGATTCTTCAGTATCAAAACTTGTTAACTATAAACTTACTGATTCGCTAATCACAGTCAGACTCTGATAAGATTTATCATTCTTCCTTGCGATAAACCAATTTCGTTGAGAATAAAATCACCCTAAATGTGAGATGTCTGCTATTTACTGTATAATATATGAATACATATATTTTCTACAATGTATATAATGTAATATTCTGCGCATGCCATGTGCGCAATGTGGAAACTGCTGGTCCATAACGTTCCTCTCAACGTTTCCATTACGTTCGTATATAAAGCATATACTTGTGTCAAAAGCCAAAATATAAATATTCTTACAATTTATCATACAAATAGATTTCATAGAACCATATACTAATATTTGTGCAATAAATATAAATGATATTCCTCTTCAAGATAAGTGTTAATCAACTCTTATCATTTAAGTTCGCCAGAGTCAGGCGACTTTTGGTCCGAGCAAAGGTCGAAGAGTGTCAACGATAAACACAGAAGATCAATGGGAAAAAAAACAAAAAAAAAACTCAAATCTACAATCGAAATAAAACTCTGCAAATTTTAAGAGTACAATTCGAGGTTGTTCATGCAATTTTCCCAGCCTCGAGTCATTCGAGCCGAATGCAGGGGGAACAGAGGCTTCCCCAAGTGCGGATGCAGCAAGCCGATTCACATAGGATGAGTCATCGCAACGAAGAAGACGATCCGAGCGGTTCAATACTATGAGAGATCGAAGCATCCTATGAAGCAAGGCCGGAAGCTCTGGTATTACCTTCGAATCAAGCCTTTCAGATGCATACCAAATACCACTAATTCCTAACTAGCATTGCGACAAATACAATTCTCCATACAAATGGTTCTATCTTTCAATTTTCAAATATAAAAAGGAAATCAAAAACAATCCAATGATTCAACTAAGAAAACAAAGGGGTAGTTTTAAGAAGCATGGATGCCGCCGAGACACATAAAAAGTTCACGAATGGTGATCGATCGTGTGTTCGTCTGGAGGTCACCTTCGTCTGACAAATTCGAGAGACGCAAAGCTGCAATCCGCACCGGGTGTGCCCTTGACTCGTTCAGTGATCATTGAGGGATCAGCTGATCGTGTAAAGATGATAGTAAAAATAAACTAGATAATAAAACTGATGTTTACCCTGAAGCATGGTGTCATCTGCTTCCTCTGGGAGGCTGCAGTAGACATTGCCAATGGAAGATAATGGTAGACTCATGTCGAGCGTTCTGCTCGTTTCGTCTTGTGGAAGTTTGAACCAATGAAGTAGCGGCTGTGTCTGTGCACGGCCGCTTTTTTCTCCTTTATCACGTTGAAATCCTGATTGATTTCTATCTAATGTTGATTGTTCTTCTAATCGTGGAACTTGATGGACCAACCAATCTTCCGATCGGCTGAGCGGCTCCCCGGCACGCCCTGCCAGCATCTACGAATGGTCCGGGTTCGATCCGATCCGATCGGACCGATTTCAGTTATAGAAACGACCACCAGCCGGCCAGCCACTTCTTCCAGCTCTCCAACAACAGCAGCAGCAGCAGCAGCAACCCTCACAAGATTCCTCTCACTTTCACTCACAGCGAACCAAGTGCGGCACTCCTGCGGACGGAAGGACGAAGGAGTAGCAAGCACTACCTACTACCACCACCACCTTTCTCTATGTCTCTCTCTGTGTGTCTGTGTGTAAGAATCTACACAGTTAAGATAGAGTCAGAGGAGCGAGTGTATCCGTTTACTCTCGGACGGGAGAAATGTATCGACGGAAGGTGTTTGGACCAGGCATCCAGTAGATCAGAGCTTGAGCGTTGAATTCTTCGATGACGCGCGCGCGTGCAAGAGCGCAAGAGCGCTTCCCTCGATGGAATCCGTAACTGTCGCAGCAGCGCAGCGCTTCTAACTCTTATCCGGCTTCTTGGATTCTTTTTCTCTTTCTCACACGCACACACGCACGCACACGCACACACACTGTTTTATTCTTGATTATCTTGAATAGAAATTATTATATTTGCCAGATGTATATTATATATATGTGTGTGTGATTATAGGAAATTGGCTCGCGCGCGCGCGCGTCTTTAGCGTGCGTCTGTCGCTCGTCACTGGCACTCGCTACTGGCTACTACTCGCTGCCCGGTGCTTCCCAGCGCTGTGCTGGCTGCCGCTGGACGAGCCGAGGAGACACCCGACACGACGCCCGGACGTATTTCCTTTGTGTGTGTGTGTGTATGTGTGTGTCTGTAAGTAGTTGCTGCAGAACGGCGAGGACGCATGACACGCGCGCGCGCGCGCGCGCCCGCCGCCCGGCGTCCACAATTCCAAAGTCGATCAATAGGCGGCGGACGTCTGCGCGTGTGCGATGCCATCCGCACTGACTATGCGCCTTTTCATGTGTGTGTGTGTGTGTGTGTGAGAGAGAGTGTGTGAAAAAAGAATATACGATGAACCAAAGCTCGAAAGAAGCGGCCAGCTGATAGGCAGCACACTTTGACTACTGTTTTTCCAGCCAGCCAACTTACTTCACTGTCGCTCGTATCTACTACAACGCCCTCTGCTTTTCGTCGATGTGAATGATCAGGTGCGCGCCGCCCGACGCCGACGCCGCCGCCGCCACATGAAACTTACTGACGAAAGAACTTTCGTCACTCTGGAAGAATGGATTGCTAGGAATCTCGGTGACCGATTACGTGGCAATACCGTTCGATAGTCTGACGGATTGGTCGAACAAGACTTTGAAACTTTAATTATTTGCTATTTGGTTAAGAAGAAAGATGTATGATGTATTTATAAAATGAATTTCTTCTTTGAATTATTTTAATATTTCTTGATATTTATAATCTTTATTACTTGCTTGGATAATGAAATTATATCTTGATAAATTTCATAAGATATAAGAAGAAGTTAGTGTGTAATTAGAAGTGTTACATAATTCATAATAATTTGATATATAAAGTGATCGTGTTTTGATTAGTAGGAATTAAAAGGCAAGTGCATCGGTCTGTACAGGTGGTAGTGTGGCCAATCACGTTTTCAGGGATCGCTCTCGGCTGAATTAGTCCAGGAGTTGTGGCGTGGGCTGTCGGGCTCTGTTAACACGTGTTGCTGGGCCCACGTAAGCCTCTCCGACGCTATAATGCCACTTTCAATGCTCTAATCAGTTCGACGATCGCGCGCCGTTCCAGTGCGAACCAGCCTGCTATTATGTTCCAGTAATTCTAGCGTCCGCAGGAGCACCGCTAAGCGATTGCACTTTCTCGGCAGAGCTGCGAGTTGTTCGCTCGATTGGAACAGAATCCGCCCGCATTTATGAATCCCCCTGCGGGGGATTTCTCTAATATCGAACAAATCGATTGCCACTGCTTGATTACTATTTTTATCTATCATCCAATTAGTTTGTCTCGATGGAATTAATAATGAAAGAATTTGGCCTTGAAAAATTCTTTCCCACAATTGTTCGTAATAGTTTTTATTCGTTGGTTATTCTGTATTTTGAATCGATGAGAACTAGTCGTATGTCGTAACTAACTTCACCAAGACTGATACTGTTATTCATGACTGAATCATAGGTGCTCGCCCTCGATTGCCACATGTCTTACCTAAGAGTTAAAGATCGCCAATAAGACTTATGTAAAGCAAGCTCTAGTCAAGACTTTATTGACTCTTTACACGCAAAGACAAATGTCTCAAGGAATGTATAAGGAATTAGCCTTGATACTTGTTGCGATATTTGTTCATTGCACTATATGCTATTTTTAATACTTTTTGTTTTAAAGTTTCTTCACACTTTGTTCTAGTTTAAATAACTCTAAGAGGATCAGTCTTTCGTAAGAATCGAGAGTTACACATATGTTGTAACACCTGTGTTCACATATGTTGATGAATTAGAAATAAAATTCCATGTGTGAGTTATAATATTATACAAGAAAAAAATCTTTGTATTATATTAACTCAAGTATACTAGACTTTTCTACTGGAATTCTTTATCGTGTTCTTATCCAGGAGTTGACAGGTTGGAAAGCGCGCGCTTAATGGTTAGCGAGCACTTCCGAAATCAGTACGCATTAGCAGTGGTGTCTGGAAAGTGTCTGGAGTGCTGCACGGGTCACCGGTTGCATGTTCACCCGTTGAGTTGCTCGACGCGTGTGTGTTCGATCGATTCCTATCTCGATGCCACGCAAGAACCTCGAATTAATCAGAACGGACTCCCGTTAATAATTAATCGACAGGCAAAAGGAATGAGAATATCTTACACGAGAAATTTTCACATGTAACTTTGTCCTTCCAATGTTTTAATACAGTTCATCATTTTTCATTAAATATTTGTCACAGTTCAAGGAACACTTTCACGTTAAGAATCATAAATATTAGACTTCCAAGAGTATCGAAATCATTTGCGCAAAATGATCCACGTATCATCGAAGCAAGCATTCCATCGAACAAATGGGGCGAAAGTATGCGATATTACATGTTTTTGTTGTATCATCGATCATCCAGCAGTTTCGTGCGTTCATCACGGAAGAAGAGAGTTCCATGCCACTGGTAACCTAGTTCAGGGATTCCTCAGATTTTATACGATCATCCAATCAATCTTGGAGTAAAAACACTACTGGGAAGCATTCATAGTGAATGACTGTAATCACGTAGACATCGATGATGTCGATAAATCTATTGATTGGTATTTGTCTCAAAGATTACCATTAAAAATCAACACTTTCCAACAGATATTTTTCAATGATTATTCAACCTATTTAATCAATAATTAATATTCAATCAATCACGTATAAATCAATGTTTTTACACACATGTCGAAACTTGTTATGTCTTCTCGACTATTCTATGCCATTCGAGACACTCGTTTTCCGATAGCGGAAACTGGGTTGATTCCACTTGTGGAATCGGGTCATTAGCAAGGGAAGATCAATCGGTTTGGGTTACTTTCGCGCCGGAAAGATCGCCTGGCAACTTGTCCGATTTGCATGCACTGGGGACGAGTGGCAACTATCATTAAGCTTAGTCCGGCATAGTTTACTGGGTCGGCAATGCGGCGACACGAAAGCTTGATAAATGCACTCGACACACGTGTCGACTTGACTAATTGGGTGAACGTGTCTTTGACCTGTTGTAACCTTCTCTTATCTATTTCGAAAAGCAATCGACAATACATGATATTATATTCTTTTTTTTTTGTATGCTTTGTGTAATAAATAAAAATATGGATGTGAAAGATTTAATTTGTAATAGAAAAAGAATTCATTTAATTATTTAATTATATAATAATTGATGTTTGTATTTCGTATTTTTATGAGAACAGAATTGTTGCAGACACGGTGTTAATCGGACAATTCGAACTCATCTCGAGTGCTTTCGACGCTCGATTAATCACGAAGTGTCGAAGGATTCAATGTATTTAACACCGATACCACCAGGAAGATTCAGTGTCGGTTGTCGGCAGGATATTGACCGGGCTCGTTTGTATTCTCTGAGAAAGCGGTCACGCCAAAGCGAGCAGAGAGCAATGCCGACACTCAAACAACCAGATGAGTTATCCTAACAATGCAATCATCATCGTCATTATTTCATATTATTTTAAATCTCACGAAAATCCAAGTAATAATTCTATCAAGCGAAAAGTCATTCTATATATTCATTGTATTATAAATCATTTTTCCTTTCGATCTTTTATCATACTCTTTTCGATACAATCGATAAACATTGATCCTTTATCGAGATCGTCCTACTTTCATGACCTTTGCTTATCCTGGGAACTTTTCTACCATCTTTCTTACACTTATCGAATCATTGAAATCTAGGTGTAAAACGAAATTCAATGGATTTGTGTCAATGCTCAGTTAAAAATTCGACATTCCAAATATCCCGTCGAGTATAGATTCGCATATAGTGTACGAGCATCAATCAATGAAGATCATCGTTTGGATGCGGAATTCATGTGGCGAGCAAGTCTTAGAGGCAAAAGTAAACAGGCCAAGTAATAATCAACCAGCCATTCATCACTTTGGTAGAAGTACCAAGGATTATACAGTATGCTTGAAGGATAACGGTGAGCACAACGCCCAGCTGTCATCGATGATCGTAAAGAGGAACTTATCGTCAGAGATCAGTAGTTCGAACATTCACTGACTTCAGACTTTAATACATCATGGAAACCTGCTTGCATTTCTCCCCTTTTTCACGCATAATGAACAAACAAGTATTCAAAGAGGATACTTGGACAACCGGATGAATGGTCGACGTTATCATTCGGTAATAAGAGATCCTTGAAACGAGTGGATCCTTCTTACAAGGATTCCAAAGGAAAGGTATATTAGGAATTTAATCCTGACAGTCAAATGGAAAGATACTTAAAAAGAATGAAAACTTATTAACTTGAATCAAGAAGAGTATTCTTATTCACTGTCTCAGTTTGTCATATCTTTGATACTAGTCGAGGTCCTTTAGCAAGTGTAACTTGATCAGGACTCCAAGTATGCGCTCATGGAATCCCTCGAGTTCCCAGCATCCCAACAGTATCTACGCCTTGAATGTCGGCTTTAGTTTCCAGTTGTACGTCAC
Source organism: Ectemnius lituratus (assembly GCA_910593735.2). Classification (NCBI taxonomy): domain Eukaryota; kingdom Metazoa; phylum Arthropoda; class Insecta; order Hymenoptera; family Crabronidae; genus Ectemnius; species Ectemnius lituratus. The sequence goes on from OU343042.1 coordinate 3,655,593, forward strand.
TGTAAATATTCAGTTAATCTGGTATTACGTGGCAGCCTTTTTTTCTTCTGGATTAGCAATCTCTTCTTGTGTGTCTGATAGTATAGATCCGTGCGAATTTGAAGAGACGAATATCTTTAATGATATTTGAACGATCATTTAATGATTCATAGATCATTATATCTTCTTTTGTAATGTTTCGTAAAGTGTTTCTCTTCATAGCTTGGACAATAAATGTGTCGTCTTTCGAGTCTTCCAATATAATTCACAAAGGTTGTTTCGAAGGATCTCTTACGACTCATCGTAAAATTAAGTGATGCAAAGTGCGTGCGCATCTAACACGTGAAGTACTTGGAATATGCAGAGTAGGCGGCATTAGAAATCCACATCGAGTATTTTCTCCCGTTAGAGCTGGCATAAATCGTGCGGTGCCGGCAGTTTCTTGTCGCCGGTTCGGCCATTACGCACGGCGAAGCAGTGGCAACGTGCAAAAAGCAGTGGCCGATCTTCCTGGCGGCGCTGGTGGCGCAGCCATCGAAAACTGCCGATGGATTTTCTCCAGTTAAATTGGAACTTTCCACTGAACGTTCCTTGGTGCAACTCTTCGTACCGATACGAGGCGAATCGAGGAATCGCCGAGAAAAATCGCACTCGACCCGACGGCAAAAGGTGAAGCTTCGAGATGACCGGATACGAGAATTCCATGACCGCAATTGGTACAAGGAAGTAGTAGATTTTACGATGTAAGATACCTTTAATTGAATTATTATACGATTCTTCACACTTTAAATTTGATTTTTATTATATCTAATTTATATATTGAAATTCCTTTGGGAAATTCTTATATTAAGATTATCATTCATTCATTTTTGGAGTAAATAATTGAATTTTATACGTATTTAATTGAAAAATCGTACGAATCAAGGAATCTTCGAATAATCCCGTTGGTTCTTTACATGCGATCTTAAGGAATGTAGAGAATGGCTATTTACACGAGTCACTAATAGTCCTATCTAATCTCTGGCACCTGCAAGCGAAGCGAGCCTCAAGGAAGCCAACTAGAATTTCCTTATCACGCGAGGCAATGAAATACCCGTGCTTGTCTAAATGCTATCAGATACACCCGAAAGAATTACGAATGATTGCTCAGCTACTAACACGACTTTTACTTTCCGCGTTAACTTCTCTCACAAAAAATGAAATAAAAATAAAAATAAAAATAAAAACCGCACTATAAATGCTGAGTATCAATTTCAAGCATACAGTTGGTAGAGTTGTACAATTCTCGAATCCAACTGTGCGAGAGTACTTGGAGATTGCGAGTAACAATTCATTATAAGTTCGAGGTCGACTTTCGCTTGTTGAGACAAGTTGAAAGCCGATACTTTCTGAGCAATTGGATTTGTCGGAAGCTGGAAAAGTCGGTTGCAAAATCATACTGAAAATGATTTCTTATGATAAGAAAGGGAAGGTGGTGCGCGTCGACAATTAAGATGAACGATAGGAATTCAAAACACCATAATATTCTTTTGGATAATGAAATGCCTTTATAAAGTCTTGGAAGCAACAAGCGTCTCATTAAAACTCAAGGAAGTCTATCGAGAACGAGCTCGATCTGAAAGCTACAATTCAATGCAGCCTCAAACTACTCTCCCACATAGATATATGTCTAAGTGTATGTCTGTGTATGACTCGATTTATGTACCTTGCAATGTGAAAGAACGTAAAAGTCCACTGGCCATAATATCATACTGCGCAGTCTCCCTCGCTTAACAAGTGACCAGCAAGTAGACTGCTCATAAATTCAACAACAATTCGCCGAGCAATCCCATACGACGTTTCCCCGTTACTGCTTTTCCTCTGACTGAAGTAACAATGAAAGCGCCGCCAGTCATTGTTTCCCTGTGAATGCGATTCAAGCATAGAGCTTTGATATCCTTGCGCTTCGAAAGTAAATACTTCATCGAATAAATCACCTTTCTCTTTAATATTATTATACAATTTTTCCATTCTTTAAACTTTAATAATATTAATTTAATTGTAGATAAAAATGATGAATATAATGGAATTAAAATAAAAATGTAATAAAGTTATTGAGATATTTATATAAAGGAAATATTCCAATAAGATGATTCTCTTTCAATAACAGGAAGCATTACGTTGGTATTAGATCGGTTAGCGAAGGGAAGAGTCATGTAGGTATCGGTGATGACAGGCAATCAGTCGAGAGAAGCCCATTACTAGCGAAAGTCAAGTATTCCTGAACCTCGGGCAAAAACTAGTTCTCGTTGCCAAGGCATTCTCCTAATTACTGTCTTCCAGTTATGGAACGCATCTAAGAAGTTTGACCCGACACTAAATTTCTATACTTGATGATGATCTTTCTTAAAAGAAACTTGGATGAACTTGAACTTCGCTACAAAGTATTGCAAAATGACACGAAAGTTTCTCGCAACAGTTAAGATTACAGGTTTACGTAATAGGAGTGGTTGATTTATTGGTAATAAATCTTAGGTTAGTAATCGAGATGATGTTGGATGCTGGTCTCGGGCTATTGGACGAGCTGATTTGGACGTTCCAACGGTAATCCGAGCATGGGAAAGAGGACTCTTCTCTTCCTATACGATATGAGAAGGGATTGGATCGAGACTTTAATACACAGGTGCACGCTCGGTGAAACTGGGCTAGAGCTCTCATTTGGACTTTCAAAGGCTCCACCGAGTCAATGTACAGTGACGGGTGGGTGGCCATGCCTATTACGGATGATCCTGCTGAAGCAGAGCATAATTAGACGTACAATTCGCCTTTCTCCTCTACTAGCATGTACGAAATAACCTCCATTCGAGTCTCCAATAACTATGTACTAGCATTCCAATCATCTCTGCTTCTTCTTCTTCTTCTTCTTCTTCTTTTTTTAAGATCGTCAAAACACTGTTTTTATTATGTCTGTTTTTATGATATCGAACATTACTGATCTGTAATTCGAAATGTTTTTTCTTGATAGTTTAATGGTTAATAGGATAAATCATACAGCTTCCCGTGGAAGTGCACTTCTGTTTTTCTTCAACTATACCTCTCTTTAGAATCACGTGCTTCTCGCTGGTTTTGAAAGTAAGATCGATCGCAGTTCGTTTTCAGTGATGACGGCTCATTAATCCGAAGTATTAATGATTCGGGGAGAAATTGCTAGAGGTTCTTTTACTCGAGAAGTAAGTGTGAAGTTGTTCGAAATTGACATTAACGATTGCTATTATGTGCTAATATTATGAAAGGAGATGAAAATATGAGAGGTAATATTATTCACGAGTTAGCAGTTGTTAGAAGTGCTGTTATGAAACTGAAGTAATAAGCATTCATTAAAAGCTTTCGTGTGCCATGTGTCTACTCGAAACGTTCCAACAGGCTAATTACTTTTCCAAAGGGATTAAATACAGGTTTGATCAAAGTGGTTGTAAAGTGTGAACTATAAGAAAGTAATCCCGTGGGAAATGATCGAACTTGCTTTCCTAGCATGTTAACAAATTTCTATCGGGTTTGTCTTATGTAAGCTCGGTCTAATTAAATCTGCGAGAAGACTTTCACGTGTTCTCTAGGACGACGACGGATGCTGTGGCTCCTGATGGTAATTAGTCACGCTTCCTCATTTGCCAGCTTGTCGACGACCCGTCCTTGCAATTACAAGAGCGTCCAATCTATTCACGCAACTATAAATCAACTGTGCCTTTAAACTAAAAGCTCTTCAAATTATACAAGCAATAAATATTTCTCGACAAACTAATCAACTATTAAAAACAGACTAATTGTCCTAAATTCCACACATATTTGTCTTTTTCAATCCTATAATTAAAATTACACTAGCGTTCGTAATTGAATAAATGTTTCAGAGCAAAACAGTGCTTTGATTTTCTGTGCGTGCGCGTGTGTGTGTGTGTAAAATATACTGCAACGCATATCTAAAACGTGCACGTGCAAGCCCAGAGGGGCAAATACTACTACCGTGGAAATGCCGAGTCCATTAATGCGTCTAACGATCGTAACGAGCGTAAGTAAAGCCGAGCGACACACATTCCATCCGCGCGGCTTCATTTGTACAAACTAACGAGAAACCATACGCACCGCCTCGGCATCAACCACTCGCTAAGCAGATGTGTGCGTTGAGACTTCTTAACGAGACTGAATACCTGCTGCGACTACTGAACTCGCTAGTTCACTTAAAAGTTAACGAATAGAATGAAACTGTTATTAAACAAGTCGATGTAACTTTATATATCAGTGATTTAACCGATAAATAAGATTAATAATAAAATAAAAATAAAGAATTTCTTATTTCTTCACTATACCTTTTTTCTAATAGAATTCAAGTGAATTCAATAGTAATTGGAGCTCCAACACGGACATAAATATCACCACAGAGAAATAGTTAAGCGTCGCTGCAGTAATTGGCAGACTCTTACAATTTGTAATTGGCAGATAGCAGAGTAGTAGCTGACTACCGATCGGATTTCGTTCTACCGTTGCGATGTCACGGCGACACAGTCAGAGACAACGTGAGAGTTTCACCCTGCAACAACGATTCTCGCTCTTCCCGAATGAAAAGCAAGCGCGCGTTCCGCTCCCTGCTTTCTAATCAAGCGAGTATCGCCTTGAACGATCCGTTTTGTTAATCAGAGGAACACTCTGTGTTTGTCTCTTCGTTGGGTATCCTTTCGAAAGTCTTGGAATACCCCATGCTTCCTTGAGAGGATGTTCCAGTCGTGCAGATACTCTTCCTGTTTCACTCTTGTTTTTGTTTTCTCTGTCTCTTTCTCTGTCTCTTGGGATGAAAGTGCCGCTGATCGTTTCCTAGAGCAACGAATCCACTGGACGATCTCGATGATCGAGATGATTTTTCATTGAGATATAAAATCATGAATCATAAAGGCGGAGAAGTAACAGTCTTCGTGAAAGGATGCGCACCAAAAATCTATTTATCTACGACTACCTACTGTGCCTTGAGAAATGAAATCATAAATGATGAACGCTGCTGCTGTTTCTGCCATGTTCCCATATAAGCCTTCTCTTTCTCTTTCTTCACCTGTTACTTGCTCTTCTAAGAAGCTACACACAGCTTGCATATCCGATACATGTATTTTTAGCGAATGAATTATGCTCACGATTGGACATCTACCCGACACGTGCTCGCACTGCCATTCAATTGCAGCGGTCGCGCTATTATAGCGGTGTTGCGGTACATGGTGCACCATGCTACATCCTCGCATTTGTTATGAAACGTGAGTAAGCACTAACACCAAGATTAGACGTTGCAAAGTCAATTGAACTGTGAATTGATTTTAAACTATTCATATTTTAAATGCTGAGAAATGAATAAAAGAAGTTTCGAAAAATATATGAATTATTACTCGCAAAGAATAAATTAGTAGGATTAAGAAAAGTACAACGTGAAAGCGCATACTCTTTCCACGATTTCCCACAACACGCGAACATATTCGGTTGTGAAAAGAAGTTACGATGATGTAACATCGTTTTTCCATACAGGCAATTCAAGCCGCAGTCTTCGCATTTTTCCAGGCTTGCGTAAATCTGCCAAAGAGGGAGAACGAAGAATATGGGCTTCCAAGGATTAAGTGCACTGCTTAAGCGGCTATTGCCAGTGAGACTCTGGCATTCGAGGTAACGGAACAGGTGCATTTCTTAAGGTATTAATCCACCGGTAAGTTCACGCGCGCTCGAACTCTGTCTCTGCATGAGTGCGCTTTGCTAACTGTGTTGTGTGTTAGAAGAACTAATAAATGTCTGTCCGATCGGTGACCCTATCGATTTCCTGTCCCATTTCTGCCCTATTTCTTATTATCTATAATTATCTTATATCTTTTTCAACAAAGTATTAATCTCACTTCCTGAAAAATCGAAATACTAATTTCCGTCCTGAATTTCTATCTTCTTCGTAAGTAAATAAGAAATTACTGTACAGTTAAATGAAAATTGAATAAATAAAACAATTCATCTTTAAAGAACAGTTTAATATGTTAGATATTTAAGTCTGATAAAAAAATCAGTTACGTATTCAAGTGAATGGTTTATTATTCACTAAGATATCGAGCAGAGTAATCTTGCTCGTTTGCGAAGGCGTTGAAGCCAAGCAAAGTAAGGTGCCATAAATTGCCAATTGATTGGCGCTTCAGGCATCGCGGCGAGTGCGTTTGAAGTGATATAGTCGGAAGGTGTGCGTGAACGAACGTCTTTTCTCTCTTCGCAGCTGATAAGCCATAGAGTATAATATTGGCAATTCACTGCTGGAAAGTCTATGCGCTAACGGTATTCAGCGCAGTTTGATCGAGATAATCCAAGTATCGCCGGTTACCGCACGATTAAGTATGCGCTCTATAAATAATTGCAGAACCCTGACTATCGGGCTTGCGCGTGCGGTCTAAATCCACTCGATCCCCACGTAACCTGCCGATTCCCTAGCAAGTACATACTACGCACACATTCTACTTAATATAATCAGACTTCAAATTGTATAACTAAGATTATTGTGCACACAACATCGTCATGCAACACTGAACAACTTCACATTCCAGAAACATAAAACATTGCCACTAAGAAAGAAAAGCCTGAAAGTTCTAGTTCTGACTTAGGAAAAATTCTTTTTTTTTTTTTTTTTTGATAGACACAAATAAGTAAAAGTATGATTCGAATGAAGTCGGTCAGTGTACCGTAATGTTGCAGTACCATATGATTATGTGTTTTTAATGTTGATTGACTATGCGCGCATAGACACTTAATAATAGTAATAATTGGGGTTTGAATAAAAGAATGTAAAGAACTTGAATTTCGTAGTCGATGTTATGTCGCTTTGCATCAGGAAAGTATCGAAGTATCACGGGAAATGTAGAAGTTAGACTACTTTCGTAATCAGTGAGACACAATAATTAGTACTCCTGTGAAAATTGATTAATAATTTGCTAATGAAACAGGGCAAAATTGATATTAAAAAAATCGTGCGGTTTACTAACTATTAATCAAGTTTGCCATACGGAAGAGATAACGAACGTTTCTCGAAGTTTCTTAATATTGGCGAGCACGCAATGTTAGGATAAAAGTATGGCAGAAATCAAAGTAAGGAAGTCGAAGATAAATCGTCATTCAGAGGAGCAATCCTTTTGATAGAACTTTATTGATACCTAGTTCAAGACTAATTTAGATAGGACGCAGTAAGGTTCGCTTCTTTTATCTTCCTCTTAATTAACAGACTGCCAGCTCATTAAGCAATCACAATATCAAACAATATTACAATCACTTGTAACCAAGTTCGCACAACAGGTTTCAATTCCAATAAAATCAAAGGATGAAGCTTCTTTCAGACGATTACATTCTACTTTTACTCTCAACTTTCTTCCATTCTCCTACAAAACAAAGCACTCAATGTTGCACTTGGCAGAAAGCTATTACCCGCGGCGTCGAGTTCGAAATAGTGAAAGACAGATTTAAAACACAACGAAGTGAAGATTAACGTTTAAAGCAAGTTATACACTATCAAATACAGTATAACTAATTGTAAATCAAGAATATTACAAAGTAATAAACGATAAATTGAAAACCATATAAAAATGAATGTTTAAAACAATGTTATATGTCGAAATGAAGTATATGTATACAGTTATACACTATCAAATAGAGTATAACTAACTGTAAATCAAGAGTATTACAAAGTAATAAACGATAAATTGAAAACCATATAAAAATTAATGTTTAAATCAATGTTATATGTCGAAATGAAGTATATAGAGTTATACACTATCAAATACAGTATAACTAACTGTAAATCAAGAGTATTACAAAGTAATAAACGATAAATTGAAAACCATATAAAAATGAGTGTTTAAATCAATGTTATATGTCGAAATGAAGTCTAACTAACTGTAAAGTCGATCGTTTTGCAAGAGGTTTAAGATTGTCGGAAGGAGATGATGTTGAAGTTAGAGACAAGAGATACACCATACACCAGTCGTTTAAGATAACCAAGTGCCTGGGGGAAAGGTGATACGGCTGACAAGATAGGCGAGTTGCCGGCGATCGAGTGAAAGAGCATTGGTTCGCACCTCGCTCGTTTCTACACCTTCTATCCAGGATTCCAATCAAACGCAACACGCAGAGCCGCCCGCCGATCTTGCGCGTGCCGTCGGCATCCTAGAGCCGATATAGTCGAGATATCTTAGATCCAGTCTCGGCTAGGACGAGAACGAAGGATATCGATCGCTCTGATCAACCGATCATACTGTCTCGATATCGTTTTACCAAGGCGCCCAGGGTGCAGATATTGCAAAACTCTCTCTCTCTCTCTCTCTCTCTCTCTCCTTCTCTCATCTAAACTTGCCTCTTTCTCACCAGCCACAGGGCTAATTGCTTCGTTTCTTTCCATCGATTCTACCTTATCCACCTACGTGAAATTTCTTGTATTACTAGGATAACGATCGTACTATGATCGTAACGATAATCGACGCAAAAAGGAGCCGCCTGACTGGGCGAACTTTAGTAGAAAGTTTAAGTGATTTTTGTGTTGAAACATATTGGTACTGTTATTGACTTCCCATCGATCTCTAGCGAGAAATTGTTTTTTGTCATAATTCCTGTTGGGGGAGAGGTCAATGTCCTCGATGCACGAGGGTCATTAAGAAAGCACGAAGTTTTTATTGGATTGTAAGTTAGTAATTTTTTGTTCAAACGAGGAAAGCGTATTGCAAATTATTTATGTCTTTGAAAATAGATATGCGTGTGCTCATTGAATGCCACTCATAACCGATATGCGCTGGTCTGATAAGCACACGGATCCGCATGGGGTATCGCTAGTCCTCGGAGTTTCTTCTGATTGATTGCAGTTATCCTCGCTATCGTTGCTATGCTTGCTCTCGAAGCAGTTTGAGTCGATGACTTGATCGAGTCGATGGTGCATTAATCAAAATCAGGCTAATTAAAGAACGACTATCGTATTGGAACTCGGTAAATGACACAGAGTTTGTACCACAGTGAATTCTACGCTTGTCATTTAACTCTATACAATTCCATTCATAAAGCTTTTTTAACATCAATCATTGCAGACACAAAGGTCTTGTGTTGTATGTATAAAATTAGAAGAAGCAATTTACACTTAAGCAATGGGTAATTTGCAGAAGAAACTATCAAGTTATTGCTTAGTAGTAATAAATAGGATATCAAAAATAATGATGATATATGACTGGAATGAAGATGTATAAAGACAGCAGGAACGAATTATGGATAATAATCGAGATGATATTGGATATATCATAAAACAGATTTAATAAGATGAAACTGCATATTGAACACCTTTGCGCCCACAAGGTGGGATATCAATATTTCCAGCAATTAATCGAGTAATGTTAGATAGACACTGGTAATACGCTATCGATCTAATTGCACTCGAAGATAAAATCTGTCTTATCGAAGTCTCCGGCGTTTCTCTCATGTCGCATGTAACCCATACCTCGGCAAAGTAGTTATGTGGGGCTCGAGATTATGCAGAATAGACTCTGTCACACCAATCAAGTAACAGGTGATCATAACCGATATGCCCTGGTCTTGCCGACTCTGTTCTATTTATAAATATATCCAACAACGAAACTCCGCCCAGAGTGGTAATCGTACCGAGTGGCAAGTGGAAATCCTGTATGTAAATAAACCAGCTGCCCCTTCTTTTTCTCAATTAATTGGTAGCTTAAGATTGCCGGTTGTACAAAGTCCGTGCGAGTTCCAATACAATTTCCGATTGAGGTTTACAGTCCGATCCGAGCATTCACCGGCTATCTATCCGCGTTTAACATAACGAGTCAATTACCATGGAACTGGAGCTCCCCGCATCCGTTAACTCGCACGATAATTCACAATCACTCAGTCGAATCCCCGTTAAACTTTTAATAGACTTAAGCTTGATTATTAGACTGCGGATGTTGCTAGGAATATAGATTCTTATTTACCTAATACTACTTCGTGTGTAATGGTTCGTGCGAAATGTTCAATTTTCCACGCGAGAACCGTACACGGAAACATTATAGTCACGTATGCTTTCGTTGGTATAAACAGGGTTCCCAGTCTATTACCGGAGTTGAGAATAGATTTTCTCTTGGAATAAATAAATAAGATACAGTTCTACTAGATTGCATTGAAATATTACTATGATTCGACATAGTGTTTCATGTACAAATAAGGTTATTAAAGTAGAGATGTTAGAATATGACGAAAGAAACTTGACTCACCGGAATGCGTCCAGTCGTTCTGGCAAATGACCGCCCAGTCGTCCAAGAGTTCGTTTAAATTCGCCATGGTCACCGGTGAGGACCTGTTGCTCTGCACCGGTCGCCTCGGCCAGATTTACCACGAAGGACGATCCAGGATGTTCTCTCGTCTCGATTCGAATTTGTGGAATGAGTCCAGTCGATGAGTTCTCGTCGGTATTTCGCACGTTGTACTTCAGGAATAGTTATGATAATCACTTTATTGTTCTTCGGAGGGTTACACGCGGCATGAAGGAATGTCTATGATTGTTGCACACGCGTACTTCGAGACAGAGCGAGTAGAAGAAGGTAAGCAAGACGAGCGAGCAAGCAGCGTTCCCGATTACCTCACGACACGACGGCTCTGGTTGGTCGTCCACCCGGCTATTCTGCGGTGTGTCTCGAACGTCTCCGACTCTTTCTCTGTGCGAGTCTCTCTCCCTCTCGCTCGCACTTCCACTCTCACTCTGCTCACTCCGAGTTCCTTATGCACCTGTACGTCTTTCTCGCTCTTTGCTTCTTCTACGCACCGATTTCGTTAACTGCTACTGTTCGCTTCTCCCTCCACTTTCAGCATACTATATATCTTTCTTTGTGTGTATATGCGTCGTTGTGAATGTACACCGGCGTGGCCACTTTGCAATCCTCCTTTTTTTCCAAGCGGTTCACCGCAATCTCGTCCCTTCTGTTCACCGACTCTACCTGACCCAAGCTCGAGTATGTGCCAGGAGTTCTACGCACTCCGTTCTTCTTTCCTTTCTGATCGAGTTACACACACACACTTCTTTTCGTCGCTTCTTCGTCCCGAATACCGCCGCGCTTGTGTTTTCGACCTTGCTTATCCGTTGCACTTTGACTTCGTGATTAACCGAGCACGAGAGTATCGAGTGCACCACACTTTCCGAACGATACCACGACGAATAATGATAATGTTGTAGGAGATTTCACGCGAACCACAGGAGAGTTCGGTACTGTGCGTGTTTAAACTTGCACTACTGGACGCCGCTAGAGCGCATGCGCGCTCGTTTCAAAACCGATACTATCTAGTCAAATGGATGTTTACGAAGACACTTTTTGAATTCGTAGTTTTTTATTCTTTTGAACGTTAGGATTTAACTGATGTTGAAATGAGAGAATTTTCTTTATATTGGGTTTGTTTTAATTCTTGAATATTTACATAATATGGAGTTACAGATTCAATTGGGGCAATTGGTGTCTCATATTATATGTCCTGTGAATAAATTATACATTTAGATCGTCATAAAAAAAATGTACAAATGTATGCGTCAGTGGATAAAGATAGGAGGATGAGAGATCTGTTTTATTTACATGTAATTATGATTTCTTGACTTTTAAGAAACCAGCGGTATTTGAAAAGTATTTTGCATTTGCCTCGTTTACTTTCTTCTCTGCCGCTTGCGGATTTACGATTTCTAATCCCTGTAAAGATACAATTTAATAGTAGTTAGTTAATGTAGTTAGACGCGGGAATGAAAGGTTCGGATAATGATAATATTATTAAGATGCACTACCTGAAGCGGAGTGAAAGCGACACTAGATGCTGTGCCAGACACTTGCTTCTTAACTGTTGTACTACCACCCCATTGCTGCTGTTTCTGTAAATTCTTCTGCAGTGTCTTCGATATACGAACTTTTGTCTTCTCATCAATTTGAGGCAATCTGATGCGACCAGTGCCTGCTTTTCCAATTGTACCACGAGAATATCCTAAATCTTCTTGGTACGCATCATTCTCGATCTGAAAGAAATTCATGTTCATAAGATGTTTAATTAGAAACTTAAATACGAATATAATACGATTGAAAATACATACATCCGCAAAGTTCATCCTATTCGCATGCTTTCTAAACTCAGTGATTGCATAGCGTTCCTTCATCTTCCTCACACGTTTACCTCCACGCTTCTTTCGGCCAGGATCAATTGGTTTTGGCAAAGGTTTGATAAATTTAACTGGCGGTGGTTCTTGAAGTTTATCTAGTTTCTTCTCAATCTCGTCTCTAAATGCTTGACCAATGTGGCCATCTGTACTTTCGTGACAAGCATCTACTCGAGCTGCTAACATGCTCTTCGCTGCTACTAGCCTTGCTGCTTTTCTTCGTAAATCAGGTGGTGTATCTTGTACAATGTCTGAATAGTAAATGAAGCCGGTATGTGGCAATGTAGCTACTTGAGAGAAACCAGAAAGGGTGGTCTTTTTCGAGCCCAGAACTAACACATTACAGGATGGCATCTTTGATAGTTTTGTTAATCCACCAGCAACTCCTGTAGAAATGAATAGGTTTATTACTTCTGAATAGACTTGAAAATGAAAAGAGCAATTGTGTTTAATACCCATGATCTTTGCAGCTGTGGATGCACCAACTATTATAGAAAGATTAGGTGCAATAAATGCCATTCTACTTTCTACGTACTCAAATATCTTAAGTTTACAGTTATTCAATTCTACTGCCATGTCACAGGCTTCACAAATAGCCTCCTTTTCTTCCTCGGTCAACAATTGCCCTTGGGTAGTTGAAGCAGTTACCGAGACAACCATAATAGTAGCTTGTGTGAGGAATTGCTGAAGAGTCTCATTATTCTTGGCTCTATCTAAATCATTTCCTAGTTCTCTAACAGTCATTACATACTCCAATGGACCAACTACTAAAGATTCTAGCTCTGGGAAACGCTTTGAATACTTGTCTCTTGTGAATCTATGTATGGTAGCTGAAAATTAGCAATATTATTGTTCATAAATCGGAGTGAAAACATATAAAAAGGAATAAGTTAAAAAAAAGGTTAATACCTATTTCATCATCTATGTCGACAGCCATATTATTAGCTTCGACAATTAATTGGTACTCTGGATCGGATTCAACAGGGCCAATTATGTCTGCTGATTTCCGTAGCACTTTACTGTACTTTTCTATATGAGACATAACTTTATGCAATAACTCCGAGTCACGAAGTTTCGCTAACTCTCTCACTGAATCGACTTTCACCTCTAAAATTGTAATTAATTCAATTATTTATTTGTCGTATAATAAGTGTGAGAATTATTGTGGCAGATCTAACCTTCTTCTATAACTTTTGCAACCGACGCCGGAATAAAATCCGGCTCGGGTTCTTCCATAGCTTGATCCGAATCATCATCATTCTCTTCGAGATCAGCCAATAATTCGTCGGCTAACGACATGATTACCTTTTATAATGAACTTCAATTTAATTAGCACAAACTCATTCTCTACGTTTTGTTTGTCAACTGTGAAGACGCAGGAGATACACTAGCGCCACTTAGTCAAGAAATACGAACTTGTTCCATTTTAATCCGTCAGTGGCGTTAGTGTCAAAGTTCAGGGGAATAATCGGCGGAGATAAGTAGATTGTTCTGTCAGACGAACAGTAGGTCAGAACAGAAACATTTTAATAAGGTAATATTTGGTTTCGATCGAAACTCTTCCAAAATTCAATTCTCAACGTTTTCACAACGTTGTAGATTCAGCATTTATTTCCAACATCACATTATTATATAACACATATTACAAGGTGAATAAAAAACTTTCTTTCACAAAGATTAACGAATTCTACAGACTAAACTTTTACATTTGTCAGATTTCAAAGAAATCATCCATAAATCATCTTAATCCAAAGGCTAAATGGTAAGTAGCAACGCAGGTATCGTATGAGAAGCATGCATATTACTCGCACCCGGAAGTGAGTGCTCGAATAGAAGTAGCGATATTAGCATTCGCCAGGACTTTCGATATTACGCAAATCTAAGTCTGCGGGTAGAAGATATATATCGACTAAATCAGCGTCGGCAATTGATACTCAATGACCAAGCCAACGCACTTCATACTTAAATCAATCCTGTTAAGTTTAATAGACATCATTAATCATAATCAAGGCTGACTTATAAAACTTGATAATTAATCCGATGGAAATGCTAAGTAAGATGAGAAGGCTCATAACTTTACTGAAGAGCATAGAGCGAATCGTATTAGTTTCTTGTTTCTTGTTAGGGGGGAGGAGTTCTTAGGTGCGAGGCAAAGTGTATCGCTCCGGGGGGAAGAAAATCGTGGGTAGGCGAGCAGGCCAGGCGGGAAAGGAGTTTCGGCGAAAAGGGGGGCCGCGGGGCGGGTGGGGACTGTGAAATGCAAGAAAGGATGCAGTGTGCCGGTCGACGAGACGGTCGCACGAATCAGGACCAGTTTCTGGTCTGCAGTCAGTTTATAGCAGCGTAGGAAAGCGCTCCCTCGAAAAGCCTGCAAGAAACAATAGGAAGAGCGAGCGACTCTTAATAAGTAGAAGAGTAAAAAGGATTGCAAGGAGTAAAAGAAATAGAACAAGAGACAAAGTTCAACGATCATCATGCTAAAGCACGTGCTCGTCATCCTCGTTGGTGCTCTAACCTTAACCAGAGCACAATTTCGGTGTCCGGAGACAAAAGGTTTCTTCCCGGATCCAGAGCAATGTGATCTCTACTACATCTGTGTCGATGGACAACCAGAAGAGAAGCTTTGCAAGGATGGCCTTGTCTTCAGAGACGACAATCCCAAGAAGGAACTTTGCGATCTACCGGCAAACGTTCCTTGCGGTGACCGCACTGTTCTTCGTAAGTTCTTCCCCAAAGTATTTCATTTCTGCTCGAGAATTTATTTTAATTCCTGTGAACAAAAAAAGTTGCTCTTAATATTATTCATTCCGATTGTATCACGCGTCGAGAAATCGAACTTTCTAGAGGCCCGATTCTTCAACTGAGAAATTGTGAGACGTGCGTAAAATACGTCCGAATGGTCGATGACTTTCTGGAAGGTGAACTTATGGAAAAGCACCGGTGAAAGTTATGTATTGGCGATCGACCGTGCGAGCAGATGCACTCCCGTTGCTCGATTTTCCAACGCGAGAAATTCCACCGGTTCCTTTGAGAGAGAAAGACAGAGAGAGTGGGAGAAAAATGCAAATTTAATGCCTTTTTAGTTGAATAGAATAGACAACCGGTTGAAGGAAAGTTAGCGCGTCTCTCTTAAAAAAATGGAAGAGTTCAAAGAATGGCATTTCGTCTCCGCCTTCACCTCGAAAACTTATGGTATACGTGGACGATGTAAGCAAGCTGATTAGATCGATTCACGGACTCGCCGGTGTTTCGATAAGCCGATCTACAACCGGTTTTACCAGAAAGCCAGTCTAAATTCAGCGCGAGAGCCTCTTTTCGTCAAATATTCCGTCATTTCACTTCCTTTTTTTTCTGCATTCCTCTTCATTCCTGAATTCAAAAATCTTATTATTATAATACCATTCATTAAACAATAATCTTTAACTCAATAATTTCATTTATTCATCAGAGGAACCACAGCCTAGCAAAGGATGTCCACGAGCGAATGGATACTTCAAACACGAAGATCCAACTGCGTGCGATCGTTTTGTTAATTGCATCGATGGTGTGGCTTCGGTAATGCCATGTCCGCCCAGCCTCATCTACGAGGACAAAATTTCCAGTTGCGTGTGGCCTGCCGATGCTACTAGATTATGCGAGCACGCGAGAAGGGATATCTTGGACGATGGATTCGTCTGTCCCGATGGAGATGTAGCTGGACCACTTGGCAGGATTCTCCCGCATCCGACTTATCCTCATCCGGAAGATTGCGCTAAGTTCTACATCTGTAAGAATGGCGTTCAACCTCAGAAAGGACAATGCGACGCAGGCACTGTTTACAATGAAGAGACCTTCAGGTGTGCTGATCCAGAAAACGTGCCAGGATGGTAAGAAAATATTTTCTTTTTATATTTTTTCTAAAACAGATATGGTATTAATAATATTTTCTTTGTTACAGTGAGGATTACTACAAGAACAAGAACTAAGGCTGATTGTCAGCAAGGTCGAGAAGACGTTTGTAACGCTTAAATCTTTATCTATAGGAAATAATAAACGCGTGATACCAACTTACAAAGTCTACATCCTTTGGATGAAACCTCCTTCCTTCAATCTATCAAGATCGATACAAAAGAATACACGGAAAAGCGATTGATTTATTTATAAAATCTGATAACAATGTTTACTACCAAAGAGGAATTTTCTCTTCTCTTCGATTATCTGACCGCAACCTTTCTCTTTACGTAACTGAACGATGTGTCCGATGAAACGCACCTTAAGAAAGCAACGGCTTTCGAATGTAATATCCGGTTCTTGACAAAAGTTTAAGAAAAATTTGAACAAGTTAACAGGTAATTTCATGTGGGTGTAAAAGAAAAGAGGAAGTCACAGTTGACAAAGCGTGAAATGATATATGTAGAAGAAGTTCAAGGGGAACTGAGTGAAATAATTGTCTCATTGAAACTGGGTTCCTTGTAAGATCTTATTGGTAGTCATCGCTCTGACCGTCACCGTGACGTATTCTTCTCTGTCTTTTTATAATTGCGTGGCTGACGATGTTGGCCAGTGAGAGATCTCGCAGTAACCATCGGCTTTCACTATCCATGCTCTCAGATCTGGTTCTCCCCTCGGGCTTGGACCAGCAGTAACTCTTGCGTAAGGCCAGTTAATGCCTTCGGGGCCTTAACAGTACTTTGTGCATGTGTCGATCGATACGTAACACAATAGCGCTCCGTGACACATGTTCTTCGATATTGGGAGCACTTTTTTAAGAGCGATTTTTAACCGCAAACAATCCCAAATATATCAAAGAAACCAGTTCCTATACAAAAATGACAAAATTAAAAAATATAATCAAGTATTATGTTCAAACAATAAACAATTATATAAAAATCTGTATTTATTATAGCAAAGTAAAGAAATGACTTTCTTATAACACTAAGTCTATTATTTTACTCTAAGTACCCTTGACATTAAGTATCCTGTTACATCTTACTTAGATTCTTCAATTATAGTACAATGTAAATTTGATAGAAAGTGTTTCGTGGTATTTACGATTGCTATCTGACGTAACTACAAGTATTTCATTCTGGTTCCACTATTAATTAAGCTACTAAAACTCGATGCATGATACTTTAATAATCCTGATCCAGGGTGAAACGAAGCTGACCCCGATGAACTACGCGCACACAGCTGCACGAAGAGGTAGAAATCTTTTAGCTGTTATGTAATGCAAAAGTTATCTCATCTCATCGGCGAATTGAACTATGTGGGGAAACGTCGATTTTACGAAAATGTCAAGAGGGTTGTCAGGACTTAAGTTTCAACGTATACAAGTCGTATTGACTATGGTTGAATTAAATGTTAGTGAGAGACACCAGGGCTTGGGAGCGAGGGCCAATGGGTACGTCGACATTCTCGGCACTTTTTTACTTACCTTCCATTACATACGCGTGTAACACCACTGCCTTTCGAAATGGTACCTCTGCCGTATTGTTACCTTGCGAAATCGTCAAGCATACCTCATAATTTGTAACTAAACCATGCCAGCCGCAGTCAGAACGCAAGTTTCCTTAAATGGTACTCGCATCTTTCGTACTATACAACGTGTAATCACATTAAATACATTAGACACACCATCTTAATAACTAATCAAAATTAAATTAACATAACATCAAGTCATTATGTATATAAATTATGTATATAAAAAGGGTGATCTTTAAATCAACTTCTTTTAAAGATACATAATAAAAGGGGTGTGATGCGTAGGATTTGAATCAGTAGGTTTTGATGACTACAATCACACTGTAATCAAGACCCCCTTGGTATCGAATGGAATTGCATGCCTCGGGTGCGATCGTCCATCGTTCCGAGGCCGCACGAGCAGCAGCACCAGCAAGAAGTAGTCAGGCAATGAAATCGGGTGGGGTAAAGCCACGAAAGACGAAGTGCCCGGCAAGTGAAGGTAGAGGAGAAACACGTTGGTCCGAGGCCGATTGGTAAGTGTCAGTAGTCAGAGTCGACCCGTTCAGCACCAGCCAGGATAGATCGGACTATGAACCATCCAAGAAGCGCGACCTTCTTCGCCCTAGCGGCATTTCTTGCTTATGGTGAGTGTTCATCTCATCCACGATCATCATCACCGCCGCCCTCCTCGCAAGTCTCTGACTCGACTCAGAACTGGTTGAACACCAATGCACATTCAATGTATCCAAGATGCCCCCACGTTGTCTCTCGATTGGATCGTCCTAACGCTTAAGAAGTTCACTCTCCTTCGATTCAGGCCATCCCAACCAGAGAGACCCTCTTTCTCTTCTCTTTTATCATAAGACACCTACGTGCGTATGCGCGCGCGCGCGCGCGCGCTCGCTCGCTCGCCCCTGGAATTCGCGTCTGGCTTTCACTCTCTTCGAACAGCCATATGGTTACGCGTTTGGTCGAGCTATGATATAATGGCGGCATCACATCGAATCATCTATCCTTTAGTAGCATCTATCATTTCCATGTGAATATATATGCTGCAAAATATCAACACTAGTCGATGTTACAATCTTCCCGGAACTTGCATTATTCATAGGAGTCTTTTCCATATAGGATTTCTCTCTTCCTTAGTGATTTTTATCATTTGATAGTCATCCTAATCGTTGTTAAGTCACTTCGGTTACGTGGCAGTTAGAGATATAGAACTTGTATAATACAAGTATACCATTCACGTAATCCTTTGCACTTTTCTGCTAGCTGAAGCTTCTTTCATCTATGATCTGGTTTCTCTTGGATTTGTGTAGGATCTTATTATATGATTTAATACTCTGTTTCATGTATGGTTGGAATATTCATTCATTGAGCGTAGGAAAAGGAAGGATTTATGAATTACCCTGCGAAGGGGTAGCGCGACAGACCAATTGCATCAGCATTCCTTGGTTTTATTCGCCTCGTTCATACTAGTCGCCTTCTCGCCATACGCCCTTTTACTTCGTGACTCCTTTCTAACGGCGGCTGACCGCTATGTTAGAATTAGAAACCTTCCCGGGATTCAATTAGTTTTGTCTGGCATTTATTTTGCCCTGACTTGCTCGACCCGATTCCCTTCCGCATGTTTTTCCACCCTGGGAAAGAGGAGAGCATTCTTTTCTTCGACATTTCTTGCATATGTAAGGCATAGACATTTGTGAACAATAGAACGTTGCATGATCCATTATACGAATTGGGAGTATTTTTCTTTGCCAATTCTAAGATCTCCTTCCGCATTGTTTTCTCATTGAATGGTTTCTAACTTATAATACCTGTTTATATTAATATTATTAAATATATAAATTCGTATTTAATATTTATATTAAATATATTAATCACTATTATAATCATAAAACTGGAATGAAATTAAGAAATTTATTATATTTATATTATAATAGCTAATGGAGCAGTTCTTTATGATGCACCCTCATGCCCGGATCCTCATGGTGTCTTCGCATACGCTCACCCTGAGAGTTGTAATGCCTTCTTCCTTTGCACAAACGGCACCCTGACCCTTGAATACTGCGAGAACGGCCTCCTCTTCGATGGCCATGGCGGAGTCTACCACCACTGCAACTATCACTGGGCCGTGAAATGCGGGGAGCGCAAGGCTGACCGTAAGTATCTCGTTACGCTCTCAATATTACACTCTACCACCACTGAGACAAATCAACAAGACCCCCGCCAAGTCAACCAGGAATAATCATTGTAGATATAACTGTTACTCTTAGCCAAGAGTTTAATGATTTTTATGGTAATATTAAAGGATAGTTTGAAATTTACATTGGAAATATGAAATGTAACTTGATCAAGGTTTTATAGGATTTTAATTAATATGTATTTGTGATTTTTTAATTTCATTTATTAGGTGAATGATATTTAGACATTTTTATTTATTTGTTAATATAGTTAATCAGGAATAATCATTGTAGATATAACTGTTACTCTTAGCCGAGAGTTTAATGATTTTTATGGTAATATTAAAGGATAGTTTGAAATTTACATTGGAAATATGAAATGTAACTTGATCAAGGTTTTATAGGATTTTAATTAATATGTATTTGTGATTTTTTAATTTCATTTATTAGGTGAATGATATTTAGTCATTTTTATTTTTTGTTAATACAGTCAACCAGGAATAATCATTGTAGATATAACTGTTACTCTTAGCCAAGAGTTTAATGATTTTTATGGTAATATTAAAGGATAGTTTGAAATTTACATTGGAAATATGAAATGTAACTTGATCAAGGTTTTATAGGATTTTAATTAATATGTATTTGTGATTTTTTAATTTCATTTATTAGGTGAATGATATTTAGACATTTTTATTTATTTGTTAATATAGTTAATCAGGAATAATCATTGTAGATATAACTGTTACTCTTAGCCGAGAGTTTAATGATTTTTATGGTAATATTAAAGGATAGTTTGACATTTACATTGGAAATATGAAATGTAACTCGATCAAGGTTTTATAGGATTTTAATTAATATGTATTTGTGATTTTTTAATTTCATTTATTAGGTGAATGATATTTAGTCATTTTTATTTTTTGTTAATACAGTCAACCAGGAATAATCATTGTAGATATAACTGTTACTCTTAGCCGAGAGTTTAATGATTTTTATGGTAATATTAAAGGATAGTTTGAAATTTACATTGGAAATATGAAATGTAACTCGATCAAGGTTCTATAGGATTTTAATTAATATGTATTTGTGATTTTTAGTTTAATTTATTTGGTGAATGATATTTAGTCATTTTTATTTATTTGTTAATACAGTTACTCCGTTAAGCACACCTGGCTGTGAACATCAGTTTGGTTTGTATCCTGATAGTGATAGTTGTAGTACAACTTATACAAAGTGTGCGCATGGACATCCGGAGACAGCTCATTGCGACGCTGGTCTGGCTTACGATCCGAAGAGTCACTCGTGCGTCTGGCCAGATCAACTGCTGCCCTACTGCAACCCTGAAACCATTGTTGGTTTCAAGTGCCCGCATAAAGTCCCCTCTCACAGCCCTGCAGCCAAGTTCTGGCCATTCCCGAGGTACGTCGCTTTTCTTTTTAATACTTTTTTATTTCTTATAAACATTCCTTTGTGATACACTGCAGTTAAAATTATTCTAATTTTATTCAAAAGGCATAAAAAGCGGAAGGTGTTTTACCTGAATCGTAAAATGTTAACGTAATGTTCGTTTAAATTCTCGAAATTATTATCAAGTTGTTTGACGATAATGGGAATTACATTAAATCGACTATTATAAGTCTTGTTGTGTTCGTAAAAAAAATAATTATATCCAGATCGTAAAAAATCACAATGTGTGTACGATTGCGAAGGGAGTACCTCTGATCGGGAAGAAATATCGAGGCCATTAAAAGCGAGTGGAGAAAGAGAAAAAGAGAAGGTCGGAAAGTTCTCGAACGTCAAAGTTAGTGGCTGCACATATTGTGCAATTTAAAAACCGGTCCCACGTCGATCGGCTCCCGAGGGAGAACACCCGCTGCGTGGCTTACACGTGTTTCACAAATATTTCCATTTAAAAGCCACCCTCTGCATTATTAAATATCTTACAACTTGAAAGTTCAACTTCATCGGTGGTCTTTATTCTTCAAATTTAATGATCTGGTAAAACAATATATTACGTTATAATTTTATTAAATTATTAAATTCCTGCAGCTGTTCCGCTGAATTCTTTTATTGTGTGATATATAAATATGAATGATATTTAAATCACTTTTTTCTTAGATTCCCTGTGCCAGGTGATTGTGGCAGACTGATTACTTGCGTCGAAGGATATCCGCGTCTTATCACTTGCGGTGACGGTAAACTTTTCGACTCTGTCAGCCTCAGCTGTTTGGACCCTCATGATGTACCACACTGGTTAGTAAAATCCAATGATCAAGTAATCAATCAGATATTCAAAAACTAATAAAAAAAACTTTCTTCTTTCAGCGCCAACCACGTTTAAGCCAAGCCTTAGAACAATGATTCCGAAGCAGTGTTCCTGAAACACCGTCAGTTACCAACAACTACCAGTATCATCATAAAAAGTCAATCTTTATCTTTCGTCCAGCGTGTGTACAAAGTTATCTATTATCAATTTTGGATCATCAAAATTCTACGTCATACAGAAATATTAATTAACCAACTAACTCTCTTTAACTTTCACTGGACGTAATTTGGTAGTTCGACCAATTCTTTCTTTCTAATGTATTATAAATCTATTCTCCTGTTGTCTGTAAATTATATACGAGTACCGTTAGCAAGAATAAAGGAAAGGTAAACAGTGCGACGATATGAATCGTCAACACTAAGGGTTGGAAATAATGCAAGCTGTAACCACAGAAATTGTCAGAAATAAATTGTGGACTGTGACGTAAAAAAAAAAAATATACAACGTACACTTTATTTTTATAACGAGTCTACATTATACATACGTAAGACGCGTTATGATACTCCTTATATTTAAAAAGGGAAGGTGTAAGGAAGGGTGAGTTGGTGGGTGGAAGGTGAGAGAATGGAAGAAAAGGCGAGGGAAATATTTACATCTCAACCAAGGATTGGTGGAACGGTGAGCTTTGACGTGAGCAACTAAACACGCTAATGCCTATAAGTAACATCAGTGAAAGAAGAAAGAGAATAATTGTGATAAAATGCGAGATTTCGAGAGTGATGCTTTCGAGATTTTCAAGGATTAAACTTGAAAGATATAAAGAAAATGAAAGACGCGTATACTTGAAAAGAAAAAACGATCATGAGTGGTGTGTGACTTTCCTCCACTCGAAGGGAAGAAAGGACTAAGAATACTCATTAAAAAAAAAAAAAAAAAAAAAAGCAGTAACGAATACCCCTAAACTACTTAATATAAAATTTAAACGCCAGTCTTCCAAATGACTGGGAATTTCGTCAGTGAAGGGAATATCATTGGTCACCCTTCGTTCTGGGAATTCTCACATCCTTAAACGATCGTTGAATTATTTTGTCGTTATTAACAAAACGAAATGATGTGAGTCATCGTCGGTTGGATATTAATGATCGTTAAGGGTCGATGGGAGATTCGTGTTTACTTAATTTCTTGAACGTGGTCGAAGAGGAATTGGAAGTGCTCCTGCTGGCAGTGGTGGAACTCCAGGTGGAAGATTCTCTTCTTCCGGTTCTTGCTCGTTTTGACCGTCTGGAAGGTCACCGTCGAGATTCGGTGGTGTCGTTGGAACATCACAATCTTCAGTTGGTGGAACAACGCATCTCAACGATCTTCTATCGAATACCAACATCGCTGGGCACCTTTGAAGACGAGGATAACCGCCCTGACATTGCCAGTAACGGTTGCAAGATTTTCCAAGAGGAACGTTGCCATTTGCATCATCATTGCAAAGTGCTGGACAGAAGAATATTATCATTTAAAAACATCCATAAATTTACTTAATAATCATACACTTCATTTTTCCCTGCATTTTACGTAAAGTTGAAAGTAACCCAATTTAATATCGAATCATAATAAATTATTTCCTGTATTTATTTAAAACGATATTTTTTTTATATTCGATTGTACGATGCGTCGGATTTGTTATTTAAAAAATTGAAGAGTTCTTTCGCATTCGTAAACTAACGTGGATCAGAGAGAGAGAGAGAGAGAGAGAGAGAAGGCGCGTTGGGGACTCACTTCGAATGCTAATTAGCGGCTCGCCCCTTTTTCCTCGACGGAGGCCACTGACTCCGCACTCGCGCCGGTGAATGAGAAGCCGACAGAACGACCGGGAAAGAGAAAGAGAACCGACAGTTCTCGGTGCGCGCGGATCACGTAGTCCACCGGCTGCTTTCGAAAGTGAGAATGATCGCGAACACCGCCCCGGGCAGCAAATGTCTCACACGCATGCTTTGCGAAACTCCAATTCGCCGAAATCCTCATTCAACCGGATGTTTTTCTTTCTTTTTTTTTTTAAAGGAACTTTTAACTCTGACGAAATTATAATCGTGTGAATGAACATAGGACTTAGAAGTCGAAATTAAATTTGTATAATTTTTTTAATTATTTAGGAATAATTATGTATAATTGAAATTAATAAATGAATGACTTACGATGTTTTTGACAGCCTTCTACATTTTCAGGCCAATCACAGGATCTGGCACGTTCGTTGTAAAGAAGTCCACCGATGCAAAGTTGCTCGGTGGCTGTGCCATTCCAACAGGTCCAATACCTTGTGCAGGAAGTTTCGTGACCAAAGATTCCATAAAGCCAATCACAATGATCAGCTGGTATTGGTGGATTTGCTTGACGTTTGCCATCACAATAATTCGCCCTCCAAGGATAATCGCAACCTTCAGTCACTCCTCGATGTTTACCAGCGAATACCAATCCATTAGGACAGTCGAATAATTCTGGACGACCATTCACGCATTCCCAATATCGATCACAGTATTCGATATCTCCGACAACTCTAGATTTCGTCTGGCATGGATCCTCTTGTTGTTGCTTTTGCGCGTATGCTGTATAAATTAGATCGGATCAAATGATCAGGGAGGTTTTTCAAAATGTTTATGATGTTATTTCAGACTTTGCATTATTGATTCTTTGTTTTTTTACATGTCTTGATACTCAAATAATTGATTTATGAAGTGTTTGGGAAAGTTCGACAATCTTCGAAAAATCGAAAATTTATTAACCACCCTTCCCGACTGTTTCAGGGTTTGATATTTCAGGCAGTGATTCAGTATTTAGCTAGGAAACAGTGATATAAATTCCAGAACCCCAGGTCAAAGTTCATTTTTTGGCCGAAAAATTCGTCAAGGGGTATACCCAGAAAAATTTGCGAAAAAATTAATTTTGAGCTAGGGCTCTGAAATTTATATCATATCTTCCTTGATGCAAGAAAACATTCCCCACCAAATTTCAGCCCCGGAAAATGTCGGGAAGTATGAGAAACATGGGAATAACTTGGGAAAAAACACGAAAATGAAATATTCAGGATTGGTTTTCCATGTGTTTTCGGTACAATTCCAGCGTTTCTGCCACTGATTTTATGTTTTCTATCCATTTTGATACTCAAACAATCGATTTATCAAGCATTCATCAAAGTCCCAGAACTTTCGAAAAATCGAAAATTTTTGTAGGGGCAATACCCGCAAAAATTGGTGAAAAAATGAATTTTGAGCTAGGGCTCTGGAATTTATATCACTTCTTCCTCGATGCAAAAGGACATTCCCCACCAAATTTCAGCTCCGGAAAATGTCAAGAACAATAAAAAACATGGAAAAACCCGTTCAAATTAGACGAATTTGACCATTCAAGAGGACTTTTCTGCCTATTTTCAGTACAATTCCGGGTTTTACACCACTATTTTAATGTTCAAACACAAGTTTACATAAAAGCATATAATAATACTACAAATACCTAATATTTAACAAGTTACATATATGATTGATTGGGGATCGATCGTATTAGAAAGGTGTAAAAAGAGATGGCTATAATTCGTTATAACAGAAATGATCCAACAAGCCTAACTAATTCCTGCACACGAATATTAATGACTGTAGGAGAAAGCTGTGAAATGAAATTGCGATAACGAGCTATCCTTTCCGCGTTCGCAGTCATTGCATAAGCGAATGGAAGGTCGCCGAACCACCTGTCGATATAGAACTTCATTCCGAGGAGGATCATTGGAATTCCTACTCATTAAATAACCTTGTCACAAAATTCCATTCTTGTTGGACGCATAAGACATTTTGCATGATTCGACGAAGAAGGTCATTCTCGTCGCATCAGAGATGCTGAATACTGAATTGCACGCTCTTCTTTCGATTCAAGAACGCATGCTGACTTATCGTGAAGCATAATAACGATTTCTTCAAAGAATCTTCGATCATTTACATTTTAATATTAAATGCAACAGACATTCATTGAAAACATCCTCTTTTTATTTAACAGACAAAACATAAAGATAGTATAATTAATAATACTTTGATAAAATTATGACTCGATCGACAGGTATTTAAATAAACGTAGCTATTAATTCCATGAAGTGGGATCGGCTTGGCAGATCGAAAAAGTAAATAGTAAAGCAAAGGTGGGAAGTCGAGCGACTGCTCGCTCCCAAGAGAGCATGCTTCCAGTAAGTGAAAGTGCCTAGCCTTGACTTGCAACCTTCAGGACACCTCTTCACTCCTCCCATGTTCAGGAAATTGGAGAAAAAAAAGAGGAAAGGGAGGATCGAATCACACCACCTCTACGAAATATCATTACCCATTTCCAAGATTCTCTCGGACAGATAAAAAAAAAAAGAAGCCTGATTATTATAATGAGCAAGCGTTAAAAGGATATTCTTCTTTCACGAAGTCGGTCGAACATGCTATAAGTGGTCCTAACGAGCCACTTAATTCTTAATCCTAATTTAAAACCACCCGCATCCTTTTTTGCGCTCCTTTTGACCCATCTTTATCAAGTAAAAACGAAAAAGTATGGGAAGTTAAAAGCCCCAATAAAAGCAGGTATGCGGAAAAAATGAACAGAGTAAAGAAAAGTTCAAGGTAAGAAAGAACGTTTGTCTGGAATGTTCGTGTTGGAATGTCGATAAGATGCAATTTCGATGAAAGTATTTTTCTTTAAGTGAATGAAGAAATTTCTTAAGTATTCTGTTGTTAATTCACAAGAATTTCGATGACGGAAACATCTTAAGCTGTGCCAAGGTGCGGCTAAAGATTATGTGGGAAACGAAACCTTTTCCTTGCACGATCATTCCTAATCAGTGAGTCAAGGAACATGACTTACAAATAGAAACTACTCGAATTCCATATACGGTGATAGTCACGACTTGCACCGAGTGCTCCAGATTTCTGCGGTCGAAATCTAATACTGATTAACCGCGAAAGCTCTCGGAAAGTTTGCTTCGTAGAAACTCGAACGATATCGATAATTGATCATTAAAAGCTTTAGGAAGTAAACTAAATCTCCAATTAATTCAAATACTCAGCGTACTTTCTGTTCCAAATTAATTACTCAACATAATTAAATATTACTGAAATCCTCCAAATATCTGTGTTAAAAAAAGATGTAAAAATGATTTTATGATTTAAAATATATTACAAAAAGATAATTCGATCCAACTGGAGATTCTCTGGACCGGAATAAGGTTCATAAGAGGAGACAAGTAATCTTCTTAGCGGTGACTTTGCGAGATAAGAGGTAGAATTAAATCCGATTTATTCAAGTTCGTTTCTGTCAGAGATAAATCTTTGGATATTAAAGAGTACTAATAAAGAGGATTTGATGAAGCTGGTTTAATCGATACATGCAAAAAGTTATGTACACGTAGGTGGACACATCCTTTGAGGATAAGCAGCTTGAAGTTATGTAAGAGAGACTCCTGTCGGCGTGTCGCGCCAAGTTACGCCCGCTTACTTTCCCTTCCTTTACGACTCC
The DNA here is from genome assembly GCA_910593735.2 of Ectemnius lituratus. NCBI lineage: Eukaryota > Metazoa > Arthropoda > Insecta > Hymenoptera > Crabronidae > Ectemnius > Ectemnius lituratus. Next base: position 3,683,167 of record OU343042.1, read on the forward strand.
TTTACGAGGAGTAAGTGGCGCTGCTGCTGCTGGCGGCGGCTCTTACCGCTAAGAAGCAATCAAAGTAAATACTATCATCTAAGACAGCCGGTAAAAGCGCCGCTGAGCCGTAAAAGTTACTCACTGGAAAAAAGAAAGAGTGGGCGAGAAAGATATGTGCTGGTTTTGTTAGACTCATTGCTTTTGATTCGGTTAGTTTATTGAGAGAGTTGTTGCTACATTCTTACTTCGTACATTTTACTAAAAGGATCCAAAGAAATATCAATGTCCTTGTTAGTGAGACGTACACGTGAGAGCGTAAGGTGCAGCTTGTGTATAAAAGCCTCGCCTTTCCACGTTCCGTTCGGTAAAGTGCAACGTCAAAACTTTGTCATGACAAGCACGAACATGACATTCGAGATATGTTTTTCTTAGGATAGTATTTCTATTTTATACTATTAAAGTATTTTATTACTACTGTTACTTAGTAGTTTGATTTTACATAAATGTATGACGAAAGTAAGTTGGTTGAAAAATAGCTTTCATTATGCTAATAAGTTTCTTGTGACCAATGTGAGTGAATCATTAAAGAAGCAAGTTTTTATCAACACCGATCTACCTGTCTTTTTACAGTCATCTTCTGAATTAAGTCTAATGGTAATTAAGTACCAACCAAGTATAAATTATCTTTTATTATCACCTTCTCAATGACTTTTGCTACTAACTTAGAACTTCCGTACCAGGAAATCATTGTATTAGGACATCGTATTATGGCAGTCTGCAAAAGAAATCTCCCAGAAACTAAGAGAAGGTTCCTAGACTTCATGGACTGCTTGGACCACCGAGGACAATTTTCCATAATAAAACTTCAAGCTGCTAGAAAGTACGATCTCTTACGTAAAGCCGATCTAGTCGAGTTAGCTCGCGTCGTAAGTTCGATATCAGATAACCCTTTTATTAGAATCGTAATATTTCAACTAGAAAACATATCTAATAATCCAAAACAATTAATAGATAAACATATCCTTCTCTCTTACAGCATCGAAAAGTGAAATTTAATTCTAATAATTATAGTCAACATTAGAAACTAGTTAAACTTTAAGGAAGTCTTTTCCACTCTATCAACAAGTACAACTTGTTTCCTATAATATATATATATATATTATGATATATATATATCTGACACATTCGAGATCAGTGGTGGCTGTTTATCTTAATCGATACAGCTGATTTGTGAGTGTCAACCTTGTTTCCGATTAGCACTGAATCGTGAATATAAGATTGTCGAGAAAGTGGACAGCAACGACTGGCAAAGTGTGTGATCGAAAAATCGAGTCAACGATTTACGAGTACCAAATGCAAGAGAGGACAGACAGCATCTCGACGTGGTAATAAGAAAGAGGAAAAGAGAGAGAGAGAGAGAGATGTCGAGCGATGCCAGAGAAAGAGGGATGCCACCAATGGGAGAGTAATCTGTTGGTGGCTGAGCTACTTTCATATTTTCACCTCCTGGGACACAGGAGAAAGTTCTTCTGAGATGTGTGAAACCACCCGGTGAATGGCCGTCATTGTCTTGCGAGGACGCGTGTTATAATGAGCCAGAACAGCTAACAATGATGGACCAGTTAAGCTTTTCTTTTCATACTTTTGTTACAATCGGTAACAATGCAAATCTCGATGGTGTAATAATTGAGAAAGAACTCTCAAGAATCATTAATGGTAATCGATTACCTCTAATAGGAAGTAATAATTAACTGATTTCAATCTTCCTTTAATTAATGATGATTTCAATTATCTGATATTAATAGCAGGCGGCGCCGACGAGTCGAAAATCATTAGCACATCTAATTAAAATTCCTCGAGTGAAATGCGATACATTAAATACAGACGCTTAGGAATGAAGAGTGACCTATCCTACGCTTGGTGGATTCTAGCCAGTGTTGCCACTCGCTTCTTAATTGATGGCTTGATTAAATGCACGTCATTATGAACACCATTGCGAAAGTAGGCCGCTCTTCTAGTGCAAGTAATTGCAAAAGAACATTGCAAGTGCTGTTAAGAAAATCATATATTTTCCCACTGTGTTTATTAATTCTAAAAATCGTTGATATAAACAAAAATTCCTTTAAACAATTTTAAACAGCTAATAATTTACACTCAATTACACGAAAATCTCTCGTATAATAAACAAATGGATGAAGTAATCGATAATAAGAGATCTGTAATATCGAAATACAAAGTAAACGAATACAATCGTTGCCATACGCTCTGGTTCACCAGTTGACACAGGGTGAAAGTGAAATGACAAGCATGCACGTTCGACTTATAATCGATTTTCACGCGAAACAATGTTAACCGACCGTATCACAATCGCACCACACACGTTGACATACCACAGTTCGATTCCAACATCAACACAAACATCTATTACAACAATACGAGTATATATGTATAATGTTGGGCGAGGTTGAAGGATGATGAAAAAAGGTGTGGTAAGTGGCCGAGCGATGATAGGGCGGAATGGCGAAGGAGAGAAAAAAGCGAAAGAGGATGAAAAAAAGAAGGAAAGAAGAAGGTTGGAAAGGTGAATTAAAGGGAAGACTCACCGTGCGCAGCAAGGAGTACCAGAAGAAGCGAGAGAAGCTGGGTCGACGACATTGCGAGCTGCTGGGAGCCGATGTGATTGGCTTCTTTTGCTGCTCTGCTACTCTCTCGACCACCCCGAAATCTTTCTCAAAAGCTCCAAATAATACTACTCGTCTACTACAAATTTTCGGACACTTTACAAAAGAATTCCGATCAGCTTCGAAGAATAATGATGAAACTTTATACTCTCTTTCTCTTGGTAAGCGAAGAAGCTCGCCTGATGAGTTTTCGTGCCGAGACTGGTCACTGGGAGAGGCGTTTGGCTTCGTGTCTTATATGAGCTCCCCACTCTCAACGACCAACCCGATCTCTGCCGCACCGGCAGCTCTATACCCACGAGAGCACACCTGGTTTTCTTCTACTCTATTCGGGACTACTCCCGGAGAACACATACCTCGAGATTATCCCCGAGAACATCGCGTATTAAATCACGGAAGTCGAGTCATTTGCTAGAGGAATTTTTTTATTGTACAATTGAATTATATTTTAATAATATTAGTGTATAATAATTGTGAGATTCTTTATAGGAATTTAGAGGTTTATTTTTGAGATAATAATTATTGTGGAAGTTGATTAATTTAGTTGGAATTTGTTGGTAATAGGATTATATTTGGAGTATTATTAGTGTTGCTATAATTTAGAGATCCTTTATAAGAATTAAAAGGATGTGTGTTTTAGAGCCTGGGACTTAAGTTTTTTTCATTGAGAATGGAAGGAAGCGTGAGATTCTAGGAGAATACTTGCGACAGATCCTGAGTCCTTCGAACGGTTTCCGCCTTTTTAACTCCTGCGTCTCATTCTACTTGGCAATTGTTTCTTGGGACTTTGTGGTTACATAATAAATTCGACTGGTTTAAGGACTCGAGTCCTTGATGGATTCTGTGCTCCTGTCATTTTATTAAATGATGACTTCTAAGTTCGAAGGATGCGCTCATGAAAGTGTGTCCGATAAAAGAAATAATTAAAAAGAATTAATTAAAAAAGGCAATCATTTTGCTGGAACGAAGAGTACAGTGAACGTTAATTGGATGAACGATGAGAAATGTGGAATGTGCCTTTTTTCATAGATTGTTAACGATCTTCGATTTCATATTTCATATTATTTGACATTATGCAAGATTAACGGGCATATTACACAGCTGAACAACGGCGACGGTAATTTTTCATCCTTTCGAAATATCTGAAGGGGCGTTCGTTACCTCCTTCGATCCGATTGGAAGCTGAGATTAGACAGCGAGCGATATCACGCCACTTTATTCCCGGTGAAATTCCTTGCTGAACTTTTCACAAACTGGCACAAGGTTCTGAGAGTGCGCCTGCTGCAATTGGCAGTGTAGGATAACTTTAATAAATTTCATATCGATACGATACATCAATACTTTCATACACCAATGATCATCTTCTCTCTTACAATTTAAAATCCCCTAACTATTCAAGACTTTTTTTTACCTCAAATTTGCATTTCGAACTTATTGCTTCCGTGTTTGGAAGATAATAAAGTCTTTAAAAAGGTCAAGGGAATATGAAATATTTCGAGCACTGAATCATTTTCAGGTTGGTGGAAATACCTTCTATGATAATGGACACGTTCGAGCAACTATGACCTAATCATTACTGGCATTGCTCTGATTAGCTGATGTTGGCGTGATCGAGTGGCATCTGCTGGCAAAGGCCTTCACGGTTTCTTTCCTCGAATACTAGCAACACGCGACGGAGCTATGGTGAAAAGTAAATTCCACTTACAATCATTTAAAGAAATTCATATTTCTCTATTACTTCAACATTCTAACTAATAACAACATTTTCTCATTGTTCCTTTTTCTTATTTGTCCTATTCTTAGAAAAAGCAAAGGGATAAAATCACTTCAGCAAGCGTGAACGATGCAATACGATTCCTCTCGGCTTGTTTTGTCAAGTACAGATTTATCCTTTGCGCGGCTCATTCGACCATGATCATCGATCGGACGCGCTAGGTCCCTTCGAATGACTGGCGGATTTCCTGGCGAAACTTCTTACTATCTCGCGAGAAGAGTACGCTCCACTTGCCAACGCGCTTCGAGAGCAGATTACTTCATTAGGATAAGTGCACTCAGGATATACCAAGCGTGAGAGAGTTGCATATGGCGTGTGTGCATATGCTTTTCCTCGAGTTCTACCTCGCTCGGGAAGCTACTTTCTAGTGGTAAACTCGGGCAGCTGGAGATGATTACTCTCTCGTAGAAATGCATTTATCTCCCTCTTTCTCTTTCTCTTTTAAAGTATTCTTGACTCTCATCGACAGAAGCCACACAGATAGAATATAATAAATTAAATCGTTGCTAGATGTTTTTTTTTTTATCAAGCTTTGCAATATCATTAATGCTCGATGAATATTCCAACAGACAGTTTCTCCAGCTCGACCCTGCATCTCCCGTTCCTACTTTTCCCTGTTCCTTTCACTCGTTTCCTCCCAACAACCGTCAGAACTTTTGTGCTTGCAATTATCTCTTCGTGGAATATCACCTTTTTCTTAGTGTTTTAGTTCTAATTTAGTTTTTCTATCAATTCGTTTATGGTCGTGATTGAAACCTGTATTAAACCTTGGGTAAAGTTGTGTTGTTGCTATAAATAAGTGTGTCAGAGTCTCACTCGTCATTAGATCTATCTGATTCGATTCTTTTACGATCTAATAACTTTCGAGTACTTTGAACTTACAAAGTGTATAGAATTTTCTTTTTTAAATGTAGTAATATTATTTAGAAATTGAATATCAATGATAAAGTATGAAAAACTGTTAATGAAAATTCTATGTGTTGTTTAAAATATTTCAAATGAATTTATTCTCTCAAGCAAATATAGAATAATTGTTCAGGCTTACCAGGAACCAGGAACCCCTTTGATCGTTATGGAATTGAGTTCTACTTTTCACTTGGCAGTATTACGCACGGAGACTTCTGGCAAGCAAGCTCTCTTCGAGGATTATCTCGATGCTCGGTGAGAATGGTCACAAGAGGAAACGAGAGCCGCAAGAATGAAACAATGCTTGGTTGGAGTTTCGAAAGTCTGGTTTGTTGGCTGTGTGCGCCCATTGCCGTCTGCCTAGCTTCGCTGCTTATAGCGATTCTACCCTCGATTTCCAAATCCAGACACTAATCGTTCACCTTTCCCTCCAAGTCTTCTGCTCTTGTTTACCTTACGCGTGAATCGCGCGCGCGCGCGCGCGCGCACGCCAGCCAACTTCCGCTTTGCTTCATTAATGATCCTCACAGTTACTCAATCATGAATCACTTTGAAAGACCCATTGAATGAATGAGTGTGAAATCGATTACAAAATCGATTCAATTAATTACTATGATAATTATTCAATATTGAGATTCATTTGATTGTAAATTTATCAACGCATTTTATGAATTATGTGATATTTTAGAATATTTTTAATATTGTTATGAGTGTTTATAATTAATATTTCAATGATTGAAGTAGGATTAATTGGACTCGAATATTACTTTCACAAAACGAGTTTTTTCATTTCAGAGTGCCCCTGTGATGAAGGCAATCTGGCATGCATTCCTGTAGCTGTGGTTGCAGACCTACTCGGGGACTATACTGCTTGAAACAGGCTGAGTCACAATTGGTTCGTATCCCTTAATTGTCTTCGGTTCGCTCTGACTATATAGAACCTTCCACTCTTAAGCGCACGGTAGTGGCTGATCAGCTTATTCGGGCTCGATCGGAGAAATTTGTAACTTACTATTATAAAATCATTAATTCTATTAATCAAATTTCTATATTCCAAATTTTAAATCAGACATTATATAATTCTTAGACGATCTTTCTATGATTAATTAATAAAATGATTTCATTATTAAAATTGAATAAACCTTATAGCAAAGATGTTGAATTCTTTTTTAAATAACTGTTAAATCATCTTGGTAGTTTTATTCGGAGGGATTACGAGGCTTGAAGAGAATCGAGGACGATCGGGACTAGAATAAATCGGCGAGGCATTCGGTTCGGAGTGCGAACTGAAGAAAGTGTTGTGTAGTCGGTGGGTTGGCTATGACCCGGAGAGCAAGGACCTCTGGTCCTTGACGCGTTCGAGTCCACTACTTCTTCTCTTCTCTTATTTTCTGCCCTCTCTTGTCCTTTCTTTTTCCACTGCTAGCCGAGACTTCTCCTGCGGTACCCTCTCATCCTCTTCGTCCTTTTCATCCTTTTTAATTGTTTTATCCTGCAGACCACCCTCCAACCGCCCCGCAACCGTTCGCTTCAGGCCACGATGCCGAAATGTATTCGCTTCATTAGATCCCCTTCAAACCATACCACAGATCGAATCCCCTCAGCCAACCACCACCTTTGGAATTCGATCCTTATTTCGTCCTGTGAAATTCAACGATCGAATTCAGTCGTCGTTGAATCAGTGATCGAACGATCTTTTTATTAATTTCACTCGATCGCTCGTTTGCATATTAATGGAGAACCTCGTTGCTGATTGAATATCTTGTCTCCTTGCAAGAGATATATTTTAATTTAATAGACCATTTAATTGATTTGATTGATTTAAAATGAAATATTTGATAATACGTTTTTTGAATACTTTATTTAGTTATTATAAATTAGTAAGAAGATAAGTAAAATCGCAGAACATTGACCGCTAAGAATTTCGTCCTGGGTTGAATCATCGGGTTCATGGATGTTTTACCTTGGCTCGATTTACATATTTTCATACTGCACGCATTGCGTAAGAGTCAGAGCTTGGTAACGGTACAAATTGCGCGTGTCGTTGTTAGTCACGGAGCACTCGGTCTCGAGAAATACGAAGTCGCCGGGAGCGAGGAATTCCTACTTGACAAACGCACTCCTGTAATCGAGACTCCATGACTTCCCCCAGGACCTTCGTCTTTTTCGTTCACGAAATATCTTCGCTATGTACTTTGGTCCACTCGGAGGAATGCTAATACTGTGCGCGGCAGATTTATTTTCTCACAAAAGTCCCTTCGCCATCCTTGAGTTTTGTCTGGTTGGTTTATGTTTGGGATATCTTAAAAACCCAGTATAAAAAAGGCCAATTCTACTTAATATATATTTAAGGATTTCCAAATAATATTATTGAAAATATTCTTCAATATTACAAGATTCAAATATTTCATTCTTAATTCGAATTTTTTAAATCTTTAAATTAATATTTAAATATCCTGAGTGATAATCATATTTGCATTCATTCAGGACAATCTTTTGTGACCCAGGATGAAGGCTGTTACAGTGACACAGTATTCAAAGGAGACGTCAAACTGAAGTATAATAGAGTTCGGGGAAGAAGAAGGGAGAACTGTGTCTACGAAAAGGGCAGTGAACTCTTTCTTTTTCAAAGCAGAACGCCATGAGTAATGTCTGGACGGAAAGTGACGTCAAATCCACGCGTGTTTGCCGAGTGAGGGCCAAATTTGCATGGTGAACGCCAGACAGATCTGTAAAAAGAGAAATACGAATCTCTCCATCGATAAATATTAGAGAGGGTGGTTTGGCGTCTGTAATAAATTCGTACGATTGAATTTATTTCGTCCTGTTACTGGTTTATTTTCCAAGAGCTTGTTTAATTTAGTCAAGGTTCTTCCAGAAATTCGCACCTTGCCGTCAAAGGGCTTGTGCTCGTCCCTTCCCCTTTAAATCCTCTCGATCCGGAGCCTGTTGCTTGTCTACGAGGATATACGAGAAAATCGCTCTGCCTAAGACACCAACCACACACTCTGCTGTGAATTCACAGTGTCTTTTTTGCTAGCTTTGAACGAAGAACGTGGAAAGTCCGTTGTCTCCTCTTTAAAAGATTCCTTCTTACTATTTGTCACAAAGTTCCTGGGGTTTTACGAAAAATGACTGTCTTTAAGATCGAATTTAAATTCCTGTGGTTTTCTTAGTATTCTGCTATTTATTTAGGACCTCATTAATGCTAGGATATTTTTTAGTAGGTTTTTCTAATGTTAGTGTTGTATCAAAGGATTTAGATAAATGATATACATTTATTTAGAGGAATTCCTAGTGTTTTTAAAATCAGAAAAAAATCATTCGTGACCAAATCATACACCCACTGACCGAGGTCGATGAGAATGCACAGGGTGCATCGAGTTACCGTTGCAATGCTCGATTCAAATTCGACGGAGCGCTTCCATGTCGACCACGAAGCACCGCTTAAAATAAGATTGAAGTGGGCGACCCACGGAATTTGTTTTTCGGCCTGAATCTTGACCTCTTCCAGAAAATGTCTTTTGTCTCGCGCGAATAAATATCTTCCACATATTCGGATACTTGTAACAAATTTATGAAGCTGAAAGGAGATGCACTTAAAGGTAATCTGTTAAAGACACCCACAGAAGTTATTCCCACTGTACACGGAAGAATGATGAAGTCATTAACACAATCGCCTGCTACCTTTTCATGGAATTCCAATGACTTTCAAGGACTCGGAAACAGAAGTTTAATATATACACAGAAAAAAGGAAGATTTTATTAATTATATCGAATTAGATGTTGGTAATTATAAATAGAAATTATTGGTGTTAAAAATTGAAAATCCGTGTTAATTAAATATCTTCTGATGGAATTGATCATTACATTCGATATACATCAGAATTAATATTCTAGAACTAGTAATAAGGAAAGCGACTAGCGGGCGAGCGAAATGTGACTTTCTCTCAAATTCCTATCAATCGATTGACCGCGTCAGCTGCTGCGAAGGTGAAGGAAAAATAATCGACTTGCTCCTGCTTATTCCGCGTGTCGATTAATTAAATCTCTACTACGATCTGACAGTGCGTAGTATGAAACCACTTGTAACTAACTATAGGTGTTGACTGGATAACGCTGGATAACTAGAACCACCAGAAACTTGTGAGACTCCTTTCTCCTATCTTCTGCACATTGCATATAATTCTAAAAATCGAAATATCCCTTAATACAAATTTTAATAATCCAAAAATTAATTATTATATTTCAATATATATCTATTATATTAAACTAAAACTTTTCAAAGTCTATTCCTAGATTATATTAACTAATAAAGAAAAATAAAATACAGAATCTGCATTGGAGGGGAAAATTGAAACGTTTGAAAGTAGGATCTCAAGTTTTATGAGAACGGACAGCGTAGAAGGCAAAGGAAGCGAAGGATGCGTGCGTTCTGCACATCCTCGGAGAGATATCGTCCGTAGTTGGAGGTAAGTGGTGTGTCGTGTAGCCACCATACGATTTATAGTACGATTCGACACCACGCAACTGCTAATCCCTTATCAGGATTCCCCAATGGAGGTCATCATTCTCCTAAATTAATTGTTCGAATGGGCGTGTGCAACAGCATACCGCGCTTTTATTTCGATTTTTTTCTCCCATCCTCTACCATCAACTGTTCCCCACTCATTCTAGCCTCTTGCTATACAGAATTTCCTTGCCCAGACAGACATTTACCTTATTCTGGCTGCTGCACCCGATTCCACTGTTCGTGCTTGTCCTCGTTCCCATTTATCAGCGTCGACCGTGTCACGCATTAATCTCTCAGCATGCCAATGATTTTCCCCTTTTTACAATGACATTTCACTGTCACACGCCTTCATATAATCGTATCCTTTACTTACTAATCTTTTAAGAGTCCATAGAAAAATGGAGAATTCGATCATTGAACGCGTCAATCATACAAGTTTTTATTAATCCTGTGATTTTATTTACTTTTATGAATCAGCATCTTTTAGTTCGCACATGTTTATTTTTAGACAGGAGCAAGAAGATTGGTCCCTTCGCAGTCAACCTCTGCCAGAATTCCATCCTAGAACTGGAGTGGTTTCCTTGAGAAGATCCAGTCGAAGGAGAGTGTAACGATGAGTGGGGATTTGAATGACGAAGGAGAAATGAAAGATCGATGTAATCTCTTCGAGGAATCGATTAGTCTAAAGTATAACTCGGATTATATTGCTATGTCAATCTAAATACTATTTTATTTCTCTTTGAACAGGATTTTAACTACTTTTTTGTCTTATTGTTATTGGATTTGTATGGCGGATGATTTCAAAGAATTCGTACTATTTTACTTGGTGTTAATACGGTAAGAAATACTTTCGGGGCGGTCTGAACAGATTTACTATGTACAAGAACCACTCGACACTGCACCAGTCTGACCACCACCGGCATTATCCTACTTGACGCGAGGGCAACCTCGCCATGTATGCAAACCATGCGATAAATAGGCGTAGGGTTACTCGAACATCGACCGATTGGTTTACGGTGTAAGAAGAAGGAATTTCAATCGACCCTCATCCAAATGAGAATACCACAAATACATTGCCAATCGATTTTAGCATCTAACAAGTCTAAGAACAAGGTTTGCATAAAACACCGAGCATATTTTTAAAGATACATTTTTAAAGATCAAGGAACAATTTAAAATCTCTAAATAAATCACTTGACATGTGAATTTTATATTAAACTGTCGTATGTTTATTCTAGGTAGAATAGTACTTCCCCAAATGAGTCAAGCGCATCTAAAATTCGGCGCACGGATCTGCATAATGTTAATCGCGCTTCATCTCTACGTGGCTCCACTTGCGGATCGCCGGTACTATCCGAGCGGCGATCGCGAAATAGTTTTGTCTCTATGCGCTCGGATTATAGATTAAGCTTCCTTCATATGTGCCGGGTGGAATGGAAGACAATCGCATTCTTTCACATATCACTAAATCATGTACCAATTTCAACTATGATCAAACTATTAATCATATCAATTTACTTTATATATATAAATCTATAAATTAAAAATTAACTATGAAAAAATTCCTTTGTAAAACATTTCTATTTCTTACAAGTATAAAGAAACCTTAAACGCAATCCTTGCTAGACATGCAATGCACAGGACAAAATAAGAAACACTTTAGTAAAAGGAGCGAAAAGGTGACACAGAAATACACACCCACGCTTGTACCAGTCCATAAATAATTCTCAGGATCTAAAAAAGGTTCTGAGACTGAAAGGGTTAAAACGTAGAGGGTTTATCGTAGCGATGAAAACTACTGAGAAACAGATAGTACGAGAAGCAATCTGAAGTATCTGGTACTAGTAGTACCATATCCACACTAAGATCGCATGTTACTCGAGAAAATAAGACTAACGTAACCTCACATTTACATTCACAGTGACTTTGCGACTCTTTCCACTGCTGCAACAGATTTAACTACTGCTTCACTGGAATCTCATCGTCTCGTGCAACTTCTCTACCCGGAGCGCGCGTGTCTGATACTACTTGACTTCCTGCTGACACGAGTTCACTGTACCAACGACTATTCCTTGTACAACAAGCACATAGATCTCTCATGGCATCTAAATCTGTCAGCTAGCATCTTAATGTATCGTGCTACAACCAGTTGCCACTTGATCAATTAGTCATCTTGAGTCATCCAATCGTACGAAGGATTCTCGACGAGTGGCTGTTCATATTTATAATATATTAATGTTATAATATTCGTAGTAGAAAAATTGTGTTAAAAATAGATGGATTTTCTTTTTTAAAATATTGCTTTTTAAGGGCAAAGTTATGTGTGAATCTGTAGGAAAGAATAAGGATGCTGAGGTCACGAATGACTCAGGAGATAAGTCCCTTGCCAAAAGTTCCTGGTAGTGAATATATATATGTGTGTATCTGAATTTCAGGATTACGTGGATTCTCGTTCGAGTGGTAGTATTTTTAGTGGTTGATTTTGTCGGCGCGAGCGTCTCCGAACTCTTCCTCATTGCTGGCTGGAAGACGTCGAAGGAAGCAGGACAATAAAAAGGACGATGAGCCCTGGCGGCGATCTTACTCCTGCGTTCAGAAGGATCCGTAAAATTCACGCAATCGTTTTAAAGCAGACAAGGAAAGAAAAAATCGGGGGGGGGGGGGGCGCCGACGGTGAGAAGAGGATGCACTTGGCGACACTCGAGGAACGAAAAAGCCCACGTCCTTTGGGTTTTGCCAAACACATTTTTCGTAACGAGTATCTTCTGCAAAAGAGTCCTCTTACAAGAGTGCATCCACCTTTGCATACCTTTGCGAAAAAGGACACCATGCAGGTGCTCTACAAAAGTCAATGGACTTTTTTAATATTACAGTCGAATATTATACAGGAAATGAAATCCTAAGATGGATATAAAATCGTAGTATTAAACTGTCAGAATAATAAATCATGAACTGCTTAATGTTAGTCTTCAAGCATGAAGTATGGTGTTTGAATTCGTAGGCTTGTTACAAGAATACGAAATTTAAGAAGAAGGAAATCAGGAAGAAAAAGCCCACGTCCTTTGGGTTTTGCTAAACACATTTTTCGTAACGAGTATCTTCTGCAAAAGAGTCCTTTTACAAGAGTGCGTCCACCTTTGCATACCTTTGCGAAAAAGGACACCATGCAGGTGCTCTGCAAAAGTCAATGGACTTTTTTAATATTACATTCGAATATTATACCGGAAATAAAATCGCAGTATTAAACTGTCGGAATAATAAATCATGAACTGCTTAATGTTAGTGTCCAAGCATGAAGTATGGCGTTTGAATTCGTAGGCTTGTTACAAGAATACGAAATTTAAGAAGAGGGAAACCAGGAGGTCGCTGTTTTTGTATTCCAACAACGTTTAAACAAAATCCTGTCCGTCAAATGTTCATGGTCCACCAGTGTTTCAATGACGTAATAATGGTCGAAGGAACTCAGACTTAAATTCTACCTTTTCAATACAAAATAAATATTTATCACCTATAAAAAATCATCCAAAAACAAAAAAAACCTACGATTTTCAATTTAATACAGGTTTTTATATTTAATTCGTGATAATGAAACTTAAAGCCACATAGTTGTACTGAATTCCGTGAGCCCTCGAGACGAGGCACGCAATACTAAACTGCCAAAGTGAATACAAGGCCGACTGCTCTAACATGCTGGTTACGTTTAAACAAAATTCTGCTTGGCGAATCAGAAGAAGCATGCGTCTGGTATTCTTGAAAAAGGACCTTGAGATCCCACGGTGGGCTAAAACGGCAGGCTGATCACGCTTGTTGGATCCGCCTTGATGGGAAGCATCGGGAGCATACATTGCTTGATTCGAGCGAATGATCACCCAGGAACCAAGGAATCCTGACCGGTCATCCTAAATTCCCTCCAATAAGAATGGCCAAATGACAAGAACGCGCCCGTCCGGTGCGTCCTTGCGGCATTTTCGACCCCGAGAATTCAGAATAAGTGGGGATAAGATGTATGTGCGTGTTTGTCAAAGAGGGACGAAAGAAGAGCTTGGACGAAAGAAGAAGAAGAAGAAGAAGAAGAAGAAGAAGAAGGGTGTGTGTGTGCACTTCCTGAGCAAGAGGAGTTGGAGGGTTCCGTTCTGTGCCCGTGTAATTGGGGTCCTGTGAGGCTACTCCCTGAGAAGTCAGCTTGGTGGGGGTTGCCCTATGTAAGCCCTCGAAGAGTCGAGGTCCAGCCCATCCAGCATCAGGACATCGCGCAAGGACTCAGACCCATCATCTACCTTTATAACCATTGGTTGACCATCGATTGTCGTCGCAGTTCATCACAGATAGTTCATCAGATATCAGTGCAAGCAAAATTGTGTAGTATTGTGAAATTATCCATTGGATCTTTTCCACCCTATGGTGAAAAACAAGATGAAGCATCTAGTGATATTCGCCTGCTTATTCATTGGCGTTACAAATGCTGCTAGAAGAACTAGACCTACTAGGACAACAACTATTCCTCCGACACCCTTGGATCCAATCTCAGAAGGCAGACAATTACCATTTGCTGGACAACCAGAAGGTTAATAAATATATTTTTAATCATTAATATAGTATAAAGAGAGTAGAATCAGTAAATGTATTTTTGTTACGTGTTAATTAATGTTATAATAGGATTAGAAAGTCTATGGGATCACATAGACATACAGAAATTAGACAACAAGCCTGATCCTTGGAGGAAACCATTGGAATCAGATAATAGTAGTTCTGAATTCTATGGTCAAGGACCTGGAAGACAATTTTATCCAGGATCACCTAATAATCCTGGAGATAGTAACGAGTTACCTAGTCCTATTGGTACAAGACCTCCACCACCACCACCTTCATTACCTCCAGGATGTTTAGGTCCCAGAGGTCAATTCCCAAGTGAAAAAAGTTGTGCTAATTATTTGAATTGTTGGGATGATGTTGTCGTTGAACAAACTTGTCCGAATGGATTACTTTTCAATGATGTCTCTGGCGTTTGTGATTTCGATTACAATGTCAATTGTGGTAGCAGACCTTTGCCAACACCAAGTAAGTTCATTCACATTAAATTACTTACAAGTTTTCGTATGTCTGTTTTGATTATTCACGATTCGATGCATATTCTTTGAATCCGGTTTTATAAGAAGTTACTTAAGAACTTATTTAAGAAACTGGATTTGAGGAGAGAGTCTTATCTTAAAGGGAGTCATTGCTTTCTTTATTAGAACCACCGCTACCACCAGGCTCGAAATTATGCCCGGATATGGACGGCCGATACCGCAGCTCCACCAACTGCTCGGAATTCTACGTGTGCGTAGCTGGCCGACCTATCAAGTTCAGCTGTCCCCGTGGCTTGGTCTACAGTGACGTAAGGATCAAACAGTTCTTAGATCATTCTTGGAATATTAACACTCCTATCTAAAGCTACTTAAAAATAGAATCATTTTTATATTGATTTTTCATTACAATTTTTATCAAATCATAAATGTTATATAATAGAATATATAATAGTAATTCTATGTCTTATGTTTCACTTGTTAGAAAGTCTGTTAACAAGGTGTCGATGAGTAATACTGACATAGAATCACAATGATCTTAGAAATACCGTAATACTTTATGTTCTACCTAGCCCTTGAAGAAATTCCTTACGGTCAATCACCGACCCTGTACCGTAGCCTTCCGCGCTAATAAATACTGAAATTCGCCTCCGACATCTGCATGTCTAATATATAAACGCGTCGTGTAGAATACAAGCGTTCCAATATACATATATGTATGTCGAAGAAAAGTCCATTTGGCATTTGTGGAAGTTTGGCTAGGAAAAAAAAGCCCACTAAGAATCCCAAGTGACTAATATTGGTCATACTAACGTACAGAATATATTAAGCACGTGGTTACTAAGAGAATTTAAAGGGGAATCCTTGAGATATCGGTCCAGAGAGGACAAAGAGTAAAGATTCAAGGGAAGCTCATTGTGCTTTCGAACGCTCGCGCACCATGAATTCCAGTCTCCGTGAGGTCCATCCTTAATTTCTTCTACCCACAGATACTGAACGTTTGCGACTATCCGTACAACGTGGATTGTCAAGGTGCTGCAACACCAAAACCACAGCCACCAACAACGCAAGGTCCATCGCAACAATCAACAAATCCTCCTAAACAACCAACATATCCAACACAATCACCAACAAATCCATCTCAACAACCAACATATCCAACACCGCAACAACCATCATATCCATCACAACAACAACCATCCTATCCAAGCGCTTCTTATCCAGGCAACCCTTGGCTGACTAAACTCGACTCAGACCACTGGCAGCAACGTTCAGGTTCTACTGACAAGGATGATGAACAAGAAGAGGAATCATCGAGTATCGAAAGTGTCGCGGAAGAATTACAAGACACAACTGTCGTTTCAAATCCTTGGAAGTTAGAAACAGTTCCGGCTAGCTTGAGCAAAGTGCCCTGCGAGAACGGTGAGATACACAGGCTGACCGAGAGCTGCTCGAGCGTAGTGGTATGCAGAAGCGGTCGACCCCAGCTGGTCCAATGTCCCACGGGCTTCACGTACGATAAGCCATCGGATTCCTGCAAGCCCTTCACTCTTGCCAAATGGTACGTCCTCGTTTCTTTACAACTATAATATCTACTTTACATTGATATTATTAGATATCATTTATTTAGTAATATAATTCTTTCTTTCTTTTGATATTAATTGTTTATTAATTCTCTTTCAGCTAAGTCATCTAGATCATACGCTTCGTACTGACTACTTTTATGGATTAATCGTTAATAAAGGCATCGACATTCTCACTGTCCATGATACGCCCTCGGTTGGCAGAGGTCATTCACACTCATCTAAGACGATAATAATTATTTAAGTTAGATCATAGAAAAAGAATTCGTATCGTGATTCGTTAGTGAAGGGATTAACATTGTTCGTGGAATGTAAAGTGAAATAAGATCTTTATTGTTTGATATTAATGTCCTTACGATGGTAAAATCAGAGGACGAACAGGTCGTTCTATTCTCCGCTGTAAGAGTGCGACACTATCCTTTGGCATACCTTGAAATATTGACTCTCGAAAATAATACGAAAGTATCAATATTGATAACAAAAAAAAAAAGGAACATGTAACAATACTTCTAAGCATGATTCTAAGTTCTAATGAAAACTAAAGACTATTAAATCGAGCTCAAATATCGTTATTTCTAGACAATGTTTTTTCAATGATTCAATGTACATTCTGACAATTTCTTAACACATTGTACGAATAGAATTCCCATTGATTCAAGGAATTTTTTTTTTTATTCATTATTCCCCTGTTTTAATCATAACGAACTTATAAGAATATAGAATCTGTCGTTCACTTCCTGAGCCGGGATCCTTTTTCCAAGGACTTTTTCGTCCTCGCGCGGAATGTGTCACGGTTGGTCAATGATCGGCCAAAATAGAATGTCTCAAATCGGAAGTGAGCACCTGTCTATCCATCCAAGAGACGCTGAAGAGGTGGAGGAGGAGGAGGAGGAGGAGGAGGAGAAGGGCGGAGAGAATTTCTAAAAGTGTTTAGAAACCATCGCATCGAAAATCTGGCGCGCGTACGTTCAGTTTCACCGCGCCATATAGTACGTTTTCGTTGTAAATCTCTGGAAATTACGCAAGCTAAAGGATACGCAAAGAAAAGCGAATAGCATGTATTTCGCACTGTGAGTGGCGCTCACAAGCCTTTACGATCTTGTGCTTCTCACTCAATCTTATATAAGTTACGGACCTATCGAGAACCTTGATCCGTGCCCGAATGGAGCCCGACAAACAGACAGAGAAGAGATATCACTTTCCCGGCTTTCTTAGTCTGCCACGCCCGGCTACTGTGCGTGCTTTTGCGCTAGCATACCTTTTCTGCGCTTTTACACGAACTTGAACACAGTTAAATGAAAATATATCTTCTAATTCGAAGTATTTAATAAAAGAAATGATTTTATAGAGTTTATATATAAGAAAAATTCAGAAGTTTGATTAATGATAGTATAAGTCATTATTATTGAGATATTAGTACCCGGAGATTCAGCATACATTATTTCAGTGGTATAAGTATCCGAAGGAAGTAATAGGAGATCTCAGAACCGGAAAGGGAACGACTGAATTCGCAGTTGGAAAAAGAAGCGCGTGAAAGGCCTGCATTTATTAAAGGGGAAAATGGTGATGGAAAAGAAAAGAAGTTAATAGGGAAGAGAGTTTTTACTCACTGCTTTCTTACAGTGATACTTAGAGCAGAGATTTCTCGATATAACAGACATACAATAACTTTAATCTTTCCTGAAATAATCGAACTTTTCCTTACATTCCAAAAGAATACAATTTTAATATTACAATCTAAGTATTCTTTCAATTCTATATAATTATTCATAACTCTTCCATTACCTCGCAATGCTAATAATTCCAGTGACTCTAACGGAATGTATTATACTCGACTTTGTCGTACTTTCTTCCGACTGAAACAATACTAGTCGACCTGGCCATTTACCTTTCGATCATTGAACAAATGGCATCGACACACTTCAACTCACTTCCTGTGTAGAGCGGTGTATTTGAATCTTTGAGTCAAGAGTGCAATCAATCCTGATAATGATTGGCACTCGTGGACTACTATTCGACTAGTGCACCGATTGAATAGAGAAGCTGCGGGTGTCATTATGAAATTCCAGTGGAGATGCTGTCGCTAGCACGAACCGAGAGGAAGAGAGAGAGAGAGAGAGAGAGAGAGAGAGAGAGAGAGAGAGAGGGAATTTTGCCTTTCTCTCTTCTTAATAACGGTCAAAGGACAACGTCCTTTTGGCAGGAGGGAAATTGCCGGGGCGAAAAAGGCGACGACACTGCTCTCCACGAACTCCTCTCTCGAAATGTTGAAAGAGACATTTCACTACTCTCTTACGGGAATGCCGCTATGCTGACACAACAACAAGGAAGCGCTGCTAATTGATTTCATTACTTCTTATCCTAGCACCTCCTCTCTTTACCGAGTCATTGTAATTCACATGCCACGTAATCTAATGTGCCACCGAGTGAATTACTAGGTTGTACCTTAAAAACGATTACAAACAAACACGCAAACCGCTCATCATGAGAATTTAATGACTTCACCTCAAAGCTTTCGTTGAAATACTTCATTATTCTGTCTGATTATTATGACTTCGTATAATTCAACGTATCTTCGTTATAATACTATAATTAATATTAAAAAAATATCGAATATATTATTTATTAACTATTTGATTATCCTTCGAAACCAGATGTATTATGAAACGATTCTTGTACAGAAAGTAGCCAGGCAGGAATACCAGGACGCACGAAAGTCGAAGTACAAGTACATAAAACAACCAAGTGGCACTCGCCAAAGTCCATCGCAATTCTTGAATTCGGACGACACGTGTTTTTTCTAGTAGGATAGCATTCGTCAAGGAGAATCGTGTCACGATTTGTCTGTTTGCGCGCGGACAGCATAATAACCAAGCGACAATGATTGAAGGATCGTTGAAGAAACGAACATGTAGAATGCCTGCTAGTTGGTATTGTGTGATTTCTGATAGTGCGTGACGAACTTATCCCTTTGAATCCGCTAGGAGATCCTGGAATACTCACGGCTCTTAAATTACCAGGATACATGAGATTACCTTCGGATTAATCATACCTCGAACTATACTTAGCACTTCCCTTTCTCCTTCCATGGACTTCCCTTATTTAAATACTTCCAATCATACACAATCTAATATAATAATATATCTTTATAATTCAAATAATTCATAATCACAAAATATATGTAATAATTGAAAAAAAATTGAATCAGCCTGTACAAAATGAGCCTTTTAATCATCTCCTTCACACTCGAGTTCCACTTATTTCCATTATTGCTACAATTTGATATTATAAATAAATGTCAATGTGTGGAAAAGACTCGATAAATACTCCTTTATATGAAAATTATTCAACACCCTATAATCATACCATTTTCAACGACGTATATCCATTATTGGCAATTCAAAGGCAAGTGAATCAGCCTGTACATATCAGAATAGTCGAATATAAAAATTCAAATTTACAGCGAACGAACAGTAGAAGTAGTTCACCCACCCACTTCCACAGTAGAATGCATTGTCGTGGCAGTAAACGCGAGTACATTGCACTCAAGGAACCTCGAACACTCTCAGCCATTATGACCTCGGATTTTCTCGAGTAATTAATATAATTAAGAAAATAAATAAAATAAATAAAATAACTTAAGAATGGAAAGATCGGGGAAAAAAAGGGGGGGGGGGGGGAATAAAGCGAGGGAAGATTTCACGTGGGTAGAGAGAGTGCACCGTGGCAGTTGGTCGCCCACGTGCATCGTCATTGCGTGCCAGGATTTTTTCACCTCGAAAGAAGGAAAGAAAGACCTCACCTGGACTTCATTGTCCGTAGGTGTGCCACGAATTCTACGAGTTCTTTCATCTCGCTCTTTTTCTATCTGCTATCTCTCTCTCTCTCTCTCTCTCTCTCTCTCTCTCTGTCTTCATTCCTTTCACCTTGCCTTCCTCAGGAACCTATAACCCCGAGCGAACGCCGCTACTACTAGTTTCGACATATCGCCCGAAGAAAGCATTAACTCTCGTTCGATATAATTGCGACATATCATCGATAACATTGACAAGACATCGAATGTGAATTCAATGGAAGATCTTTTGGAGAGAATACTCGGAGAGATTTAAAAGTTTCGATGACAGAAGTGTTGATAAACTTTGGTTAAATATTATAGTCGATTTTTATTAATGAGATAAATCAAATGTCGATTTTTGCTAATAGTGTTGGTAGTATTAAAGTTAATAGGAATTGCTGAAAGGTTCGATTGAAATGGGAGGTTCCAACCAACTTGGACCGAAGGTACCTACAACTGGGTCACCTTGCCGGAGGTTTTGCAACGCCGCTGGGTAGAAGTGTATCTAAGGGAGCAGAACAGACTCGCGGCGTGTCTAATGCAAGAGACAGCAAAGCTGGGAGAGCTCGTATTCTGCACGCTAGTGTGCACCGCCGAGACTGAAAATCCGGTTTGGGGAAAATAACGAGTGGCCCGCCAGCAGACACTGTCTCTCTTTGTGCTCCAAGGGACCATGCACTCTCCCACCAACACCCTCTCTTCTGGCAAAAGCCTTCCACTGCTTCTTGGAACGCATTAACAAGACTTGGACGCCACGATCCTCGACGCCTTTGTCCGCCAGAGATAATTTTAGAATGCCATAAAGAGACGAAAATCCAATTATTGTTCCACTGATATGTCTGAATATCGATTAGTAATCTGAAAGAGGAAAGTCAATGATTTTCATAAGGAATCAAAAGGTATTTCATTCATCTTCATGATGATCTGTTTTAGATCATGGAAAGCGACAAGTATTCTGGCAAGGTCACAACCGTCAATGAGTAGAGGCCGACACGCCTCGCAAATAGAAGGCCACTTTCCCCCGATCGTAACTTTTTAACGATGCTTCGACAAACTTTTTATATATATTTTTCATTTCGATCTTATAATAATTTATGTATTTTTATTGAAACTAGTTGATTATTCTTGTGGAGTTATAATTTTTAACACTCTAAAAAAGTATAGAAGAAATAGTCTGTTGAATACAGAATTGGTTGTTGTAAGCAAGGGTGACTGTCTGGCCACGTGCGGGTCGTTTCTACTTATACTTAGGATCAGAACGGAGCTACTAGGAGAGCGTTGCTCATAGAATATGTGTCACGTATTGCATCACGAGGCCTCTTCCATATCTGATCGTATGGGAAGTGCCGATTTCTTCAGACATCCATGACGAAGTGGTTCCGTCGTGCGAACTTTCGGTCCCGCTGTTATTCGGACGCATTTGCATTGCGCTGCAATCGGCAAGCTCCGCACCACTTTCCTATAATAGTTCCGTCATAAACTTGCTTTAACATCGACTTGTCGATGGTTGATTTGTACATTACGTATGTCTTACTTTCGAAGCAGTCTTAATCGATTTAAAGTTTATATCTTAATACAGAGTGTTTCAGAAAGGTGTTAAAATAAAAGGATTAACAAGTGAAGATTTCAATATAAACATAAGTATTACATAATCAATGATTTCCTTATTCATTAACATTCTTAGACATGACTAGATTTTCTAAATCATTCCCACAGACTAAAGTCATTTCCATAGAGTACGTGGAAGAGGAATGACTGGTATTATGTTAACATTTCTCTGGAGCAACCTGTAGACTGCAAAGGCCGACCGAATTGAACGCGACCTTATAACAGGAGAGTATAAGCAGATTATACAGGTCTCGGATCACCGGTGCGCCGTTCGTCGAGTTCGTCGAGATGCGTTCGTGGTACCAGAAGGTGAATTACGCAAGAGCGGCATTACGTATACGCGCCACTCGCTTCGCCTACCCGCCTCGTCTCGACGGGAACAGACGCGCGCACACGTGCACGCATCACTGCGTACGTATGTACGCGTGCGTCGATATTGGCGGTAAGGTTAAACCCCGGTGACATTTTGGACGACTTTCACCGATCGACGCGAGTAGCAACTCTGCTTTCTTCGTCTTCTTGTCCGGACTTGCTCGACGACGACGACGACGACGACGACGACAATGAAAATAAAAAGGAAAAAGGAAGACAAGAAGAAGCGGCCTCGAAGCTACCTCACTTGGCCAGTACAGGAGACACAGATGATAATTGCATTTCCCTCGACACATGGGATACTCCACTTGCGACCCTGACCCAAATTCCCTTGGCTCGAGTGCTGTTGCAAAGAAGCAAAAGGGAAGACATCCGATGCCCGATCGGTGGGAAACATCCTTGATCGGATTTCGGGATCGATTCCTTCTACCGATTCAAATATATATACTCTTTCAAAGACATCTTCCAATGATATTATTAAGAATTTCAATTCCTTACGAATATCATATTCCTGAATAATTAATGATAAATAATAAGTAAGCTGACATTTAAACTATAAATACTTAACATCATCCAATACATGGATGAGCAAAAGTTAATTAAGTATATTACTTGCTACGGCAATTGGAGAAATTAAGTTCCTACTTACAGGATCGTGAACACCTCCGAGCGATATTACTTCGTACGATCATCATGCAACAGCTCAGCATAAAATGCTAGAGGAGAGAGATGTGTCGTAAATCGTTACGGGTATAACTCCCCGGATTTCAGACAGTTACGATCTACAAGCTAGCTGATGCGATGCTGTGTCGTAAACTCCGGTCGTAATTAATAAGCTTCTTGAAATCGATTATCTCTGTCGATTTTTCGCCCGGTTAACATTAAGAATGAAACGCATCAGCATTGTTTGCTATTTTATTTATTTTATTTGTTTCATTTGTTTCATTTGTTTCATTTGTTTCATTTATTTCATTTATTTCATTTATTTCATTTATTTCATTTATTTCATTTATTTCATTTATTTCATTTATTTCATTTATTTCATTTATTTCATTTATTTCATTTATTTCATTTATTTCATTTATTTCATTTATTTCATTTATTTCATTTATTTCATTTATTTTTCAAATCGATCATATCAATCGATTCTTCACCGCGTTAACATTAAGAATGAAGTGCATCACCGTTTCACCTGTGCGGATACGCCTCTAATCGAGTTGGTACACGCGGGCATTAAGGAGAAAGCGGGAATGCGTCGGGAAAATAAGAGCATCGAAGGCGCCGGTGCACGCCTTCTCAGCGTGTATGCAAACGAGCGCCGTTTAGTAGCCGCTTGCATTTTCTCCATACATTTCCCTCGGCTCTTTCCTCACTCGGTGCGCCACCTTTTTTTCCGCCACCGCCCCTTACCACTTATATACACGCACACACACACACACACAAACACAGACATACTTAAATATATACTCGACTTACCGGTCGAGATATTTTCCATTCGATGGCGGAAGAGAATCGAATCGTCTCGTCTAAATATACTTCACTATCGGCCAACCACACACTAAATTAAACACGTACGAGAGAATATTAATTGATAGTTTAAAATACACAATATATATTTTTGAAGAAGAGAATAAATTTCGTTTGAAAAATATTTATCGTGTTAAAGTGAGATTTTAAGAAAAGATATCTGTGAGATTATTGTTTTGTTGTTTTTTTTTGCCATTGCATGTGTGACAGGCATTTGCATGGGTGGATATGGGGGCGAAGGAGAGTCAGCCAAGGGATTATATACATATATGTATGTAGTATGTATATCTAGGGTGCAGCGAAGTGGTTCTCCTTGGGCAGCCGATGCCGCATTCCGGCTCATGCATCTCCTCGCTTGGTAGTTCCTTTCTTCGTTCTCTATTTCCTTAACTCTCTTTCCACATCAGCCTTTTTTTTTTTTTTCCAATCTGTCTCTCTGCTTGGAGTTCGAAGAAAAAGTTGGCTCCTTGTGCGACCGACTTCCTTGGTTATTGATAGTTTGGTTTGAACAAACCTATAAAAGGAACTCGTACTTCTCAGGTCACTGATTTCAAACTATTAATATACTTCGTGCTTGTTCGATTCTAGTTAATAGACGACTAATGAATATGCGAACACGAGGCATGGCCTCTCGTAAATTAGAAAAATTGTCACATGGTATGCCATTTCTTTTATCCTTGTTGCCCTTGAATTCCAATCTCTGACTCGCTTTCTTATTAATCAAGGAAAGAACCGGCGACGACGAACTCCTCGCGAAGCCTTCGATTCTGAATACTAATCAGAGTGTGGCCTGGACATTTTACTCGTTCCGGTTGCAGCGGGTCCTTCACGCTACGCTTGCATTATGTGTTACGTGCTAATTGGCAGCGAATATATTAATGAAAGCTATGTTGAAGATTTTCCTATTTTTATAGATTTTTATATAAATTATTCTTATTCGTTTTTAGATATTAATACTTTAGAAATTAAAAACATGACTGACTTATAATGACCTTGAAATAGAAATAGTTCATTTACCACTGTCTATTATAACAATGTATTCATCGAAATTAATCGAACCACGGTGAGAATCGATTCTTACTATATAAAATCGATTGGATATACAAGAGATGGAAAAAGGATATTGACAGAAGCCTCGGGCGCCGGATTTGTTGGAACATTTAGGCGTAACGTTCCTCGAACTATCGAGATCACCTACATTCGACTATTCTCGATTACGTGGCATTTCACGATTATACAGTCAAGCTTCAGGCGATTTGAACTATTAATTACTGGCCTTGAATCCAACTATTCTACTAACAGACTCACTGCACCCTTCAAACTTAAGTAGAATGATGACATAGTCTCGAAATTCTCCGAAATCATTAATAACGTTTCCCTTTGTCGGTCGCGAATTGGCAGAACTTCTTACATCACCAGAACAAATTGATCAAATTCCATTACATCAAATGGAACGTATGGAATTTATCGATAAAGATTGATACAAGCATCCACATTTCTTTTGAAATTCATCAATTTCTAATCTGACATCGAAAATCAAATATATCGAAATAACTATGATCAAGTTAATTGAGTGTATATAATACACATTATAAATGCAATTGGGTTAAGTGGTATTGGTAGCAATCACTGAAGTGTCGAAGTTTCGTAACAAGTAACTCATCATCCTAGCACCGAATGTATTACCAATATGACGATGATGTCGAGCGGTGTGTCGCAAAAGCTTCATTACTCCACAACAATCATTTCATGATTAATAGTTACGCTGACTTTCACCAAGTGTTCAACTGAACGTCGAAACGTCCATTGAAATAAATAGGACTTATTTCCGATAGAAAAGAAATCATAGAAATTCATAGAATTCTACATCAAATTGCACTCTCGTGTGAAGATTAATTATTGGTACAATCGATATAAAGAAAAAGGTAATACGAAGTTCGAAAACTGGGGAACACTTAAGAGTCTTAACGCGCAACGTTCAGTCGGAGAAAACCGTTTGAACGCTTCGCAGAATAAAACGCAGCCGGATTCTCGCGAAAGGGAAAAGACGTGCCAAGCAGACAGACCGACAGACAGTTGAACAAAGTCGCAGAGACCTAGGCAGAAACCTTGCGAAATCAGCCCGAGGAACTTTCTTCGGGTTCGTTACGTTTTTGTTCCATTGAGCGCGTGCCTTGCGAGTCTTGTCTTTTTGCCTCGGTCAATGAAGAAAAGTGCTAGTAGTTCGGATTGCGAGGGAAATCCAGATGAAAAGTGAGATTGGCAGAGAGTAGTGCGGAAAATACTGAACAATATCATTTGTGCTCTAAATATTTGTATACTTTCCTATATAAAATAATATTAATCTAACAAGATAATATAATTCAGAAATCATTCAAATCTTTCTTAATATATTTATCTTGATACATCAAATTAAATTAAATAAAATCCATAATCCAATTATGGTTACATTCTCCAACACATACACACAATGTTTCCAGTCGGTGCTTTTGCGGCGATTGCAATGGTGCAATAACTTTACGTGGCAGAGTTCATATCAGGCTTTATCATCGGGCGGAGGAAGTGCGAAATCGGCATTCGATCGGTGGCATGTGTCGGCGGTAGCCTCTCTGATTGGCATTCACAGGACACCAACGCTGATGATGAAGAGACCGAGAATACAAGGAGGAGCTAACAAACACACACGTACACG
Source organism: Ectemnius lituratus (assembly GCA_910593735.2). Lineage (NCBI taxonomy): Eukaryota > Metazoa > Arthropoda > Insecta > Hymenoptera > Crabronidae > Ectemnius > Ectemnius lituratus. Next base: position 3,709,706 of record OU343042.1, read on the forward strand.
TATATGTACAGATTCATACACATCAAGAGCATACAAAGGCGAAGGTGTCAACAACCTCGTTAGCCTCTTCCACCCGCGCCGCCTACGCTGCCAATCCCACCTTTTCCACTATTTGCATCTCGCAAATTGCCGCTCTTGCCAACGGCACAGAATACCAAGCTCTTACTGCAAATGTTACGCTTATGGGATTCACTGATCAGAAAGATCAACTTGCATTATGTTGATTCATTTGTAATTCATTCAGCTTGTACTTTGATAATATTTCGATTTTTTATTTTGTATTTATTTTTTGCTTATGTAAGAAATAATGCTTTTTTGAAATATGAAATGATTAGTATTATTATAAGTAATGTGGATCAATTGGAAGCTGACATTTGTAAGAATCTCTTCCATTATTATTATTCCAGAAGATTTGTACTAATTAGCATTATTCATCGAGTGATGGCATATCTTAACGAATTCTCTTACAAAGTTGCATAAGTTTCGGGAGACATTTCTCCCACCATTGCAATGGAAAGACAGGTATGAATGGACGGTATTTCGGAAATGGTAGAGGTCACCGTGGAACAGTGAATTCCACAGTACTGTCACGAAGAAAGTATTACTAGTTGTGTAGTATGTAATGAATCATCATAAGAGAAATATGATTTCTTCTAACTTTCCTTATCACTTTCTGATACTAATTAACTCAATCTGACATTCATAAATTCTAGATTTACTACATTTACGACTTAACCTTTACACTATGACATTTGATTTCTGTTGAATTCTTTAATTCGAAATAAATAAATAAAAATGATATTAAGAATTGTAGAAAATTTACAATAAAATATAGATTTTAAGAATAAACTAAGCAATATGAGAAATAAATACAACAACTTAAGAGTTAAGGCGATGAATATTATACCAGTGAGCCTTGGATGCATAAACTTATTGTTAGCGAAAGAATCCACGACATTTGTAACGAGAGCCAAGGTGCAGGTTCAGATGGTGTGCGCGCACACCTTGTACACGCTTCGATATGCAGCCTCTTCACTTTCACCCCGGTAACTCCAGCCGAGAACGCTGCATCGAGAGCAACCTACATCTCCACTAGTCTTTGTTCTACTTGACATGGTCTAATAATAGCGTCCAATATTCCCTCAACAAGACTTCACTTTTCCCTAGGAAGTTTTTCCTATGTTCCTAGTTTTCTATTACTCACGAATCGTGAAATATTAACAATCTTATTCATATAAATAAATATTTCAAGAAATTGGAAAACGAATTCTTACTATTTCAGACATAATAATTTGTAATGATTTATCAAATAGAAAGAAAATTATGAAAATAAGAAAAACTTCGTTGGAAAGTCGTTCGTTAAGCTTTCAAAGTACTAATACGATAATCGAACCATGGATTCTTGATTAAGCGATTAAAGCAAGAGGAGATTTGGCTCTTATAGAGCGTTCATCACCAGCTCCTGGACTTTCACTCGTAAAGCCAGGGTGAACGATGCGCTCTACCAGATAAAGAGGAGTTAAATCTACCTGGGCAAAAGGAGCCTGGCCACCCCAGCGATGCAAGCAACCGACGAGGGCCACAGTGGCCTGGGTGGCATCTCTTGCTCTTATGCAACCGGACAAACCTTACCTCAGAAGATCGTGCACGTGAAGGATTACCGGGTGCAAGCTGGTGCACCTTCAGCATTGCCGTTGATCTTTCCGTCAATTAGAACAATTGATTTCATTTAATTAATTTATTTGATTTGTTTCATTTGTTTCAAAGCATTTTTTTGCAAGATATTGTATTACTAGCTGGTGCACCTTCAGCATTGTCGTTGATCTTTCCGCCAATTAGAACAATTGATTTCATTTAATTAATTTATTTGATTTGTTTCATTTATTTCAAGCTGGTGCACCTTCAGCATTGTCGTTGATCTTTCCGTCAATTAGAACAATAGAGTTTATTTAATTAATTTATTTGATTTATTTCAAAGCGTTTTGAGACAGTTAATAATACAATTCCTGAGCCAACTCCAAGTGATTCCTGTTGCATGCAAAAACAACTTCTTGTAATGCTATGCAACTACTAATAACGGTACTATGAAATGCAATGAAAAGTAATGAACTTATATCATACAATTTCTAAAGAGTTATTCTTTTATTGGAGCATTTTTGTCGAGAATTTTTAATTCAGAATTGATTTTTCTTGATAAAATCTTATGACGATGAATCTTATGACATGGATAAAATAGGCTGTTCGATGACGAGACTTGATGTAATTATAATGTGGCAGTCGAAAATGGCTCTCGAACGACGAGTCGCATATTAATCATCAAAAGGCGCGGCACCTGCATATCCTTGGCACATACAATGACACGTAACGAGTCTGACTACCACAGGCAGCGATCACTGCTTCACCGCATGCAGCTTTACCGTTATCCGGAAGACATTTGTGCATTAGCCATCCGGTATAACAAAGCTTCCTCTTTCATCATTTTGCATTCGATGATAAAATGACGATGATCATAAGATCGCTGAAGTTCAACGATACCAAAGGCTAATTTAGTCATCGTTCAAGCAGTAGAATTGGAGATCAAGTAGTTTGTAGTCAGACACGGAACCAAAGGCTAGAATCAAGTATTTAACTCGATCCTTGATTTCTTCTTTTTAACAGTGTACAAACACATACGCAGTTATAGTCGCACAATCGCATGCCTGAGCTTTTACCGGAAGCTTACTTTCCTGATAACAGAAACATTGAGAGTCTCTCGTTGGAACAGGATATCCCTGCATGTGAATATCCGGTTTGTATGGGAATTAGTTTCTTGAGAGCATCGTACGAGAAGATATCTTCCTACTTGTTTCAATAGTAGAATTGTTACTTTTATACTTGAATTATTTCATATTTTATAAGATGTTATAACTATTATATTCATTGTAATACATAATGCAGATATTAAATGTATCCCAATTGAGACTTTTCAAGGGTGCATTAACACTTACAAAGCCAATTGCTTAATTATTCGTGACATTTCGCTGGAAGTGATGGTCTGGCAAAAAAAAGGTCATGCAAATGATGCCTTTTACTAAGATTCACGGATGATGCCTGTGCCGATTTCTGTCTCGAGAAATCGAAGGACGACAGGAGCGTAATGAAGCTTTTCTCCTTTGTTAGATCGGACCGCGGCAGCGTGAAAATGTAGGTGCCGCGGTGAGTGCCAGCGCGACACGATTTATTCGAGAAACTGGATTAAGCCGAGCGAGAAAGTTTCGTTGTCGTCGAAAGCGTCCGACATTAACATGCGCGTGTCTGCCCTGATTGAAATCGTCCTTCAACTACTTTTCTACGTTGTCCGAAAACATGGAGAAACTAAGAATATTTCTTGGAAATAATATTATAATTAACATCTAATATCATTTTTAGATTTATTAAAAATCTAATACGAATTTTATTCATTTAACATAAGTCAACAGAAATGAGAGAATTCTGTTGAAATGCTCGCCAAACTCAAGGAACTTTCTTTCACAGCAAACGTAACGGCTGACGGAGACTGCGAATGGATGATGTAAGGAAATAAACACCGATCGCTCGTGCGAGATTACGATACACAAAGATATCAAGATCCGTGTCATTATTAAAAGTTATCCATCATACATTTTTCGGGATGATTACAGATCCTCTAACAAATCACATCTTACTAATCACATAATACTAATTAGAATGAACTGAGAATACTCTGGCGTTAGTGCGTATTACACGTTACCAAGCTCAAACCTGATACATAACCGACTTTCTATCGGAGAACCCGAAAAACGAGTGTCCAAGGAAGAAACGCTCTCTTCGAGATTGTGCTCGTACAGAAGCTATCGTTCCACTCGATATCTTCGTGATCATTGATTTTGACAATCATTTCGACTAACAAGAATAATATCGAATAACTTCAGGATTCTTTAAATTTCAAGTTTTAGAAATAATAGCTATTAAATTTGAGATAACTTCAAAAGAGAAATGTTAAACAGGGTGGTTCGATAGTTTTCTGGGTGTCTTTCAATGAGTCACGTTCTCGTAGTGCTCGACCTTCGGCCCCTTCCAAGCATGCCCGTTATTTTCTATTTATCACGTACACACATACATACTCGTTCGAATGTGTAATCATTATTATGACCACGTCTCGATCGGCCGATACTCTGCAAATCGTGCGATCGCCGTAACACGCCCGTCTGCCAAGCACCATTGCGGTCTCAGCGAATTTCAATGGCGACAGCTCGACCATGCTTCCGTCTGTGTATGTGTATGTGTATCTGTGCATTGCCCTGATTCGATTGTCCAGTGCCACGTGCAAAATGTAAAGAGTATGTGATTTTATTAGGATTTAAAGAGATACTTGAAATAAGAGCAAAGAATTCTTATAATCAAGTAAAAAGAAGTCAGACAAACGACTTTTTGTTGACTAGTCTTGAACGAGCGACAAACTAATCATTCTTAATGATCACTAATAAACATATCGAATCACTGATCAAAAAACTAGAAGACATCTCCGACTTTTGTCCATCCAACTAATTATAAAAACCGGTTTACAACGAAATCTTAATCACAGTGCATACATCTTTCCCCACTGTCTACCTCAGCAAGAGGAATGTTAAGTAGCGATCAATTGAAAAGCCATCGACCTCTTCTCCCCCGCGTTGCATTATAAAACTTGAGTGGGAGGCAATTTCTCTCGAGTTACGATTTACAGGAAGATCTACTAGCAAAACAATTGTACGAACCATGAATAATAAAAATCATGATCCATAATACAAACGTCAACCATATAAAACCGGTCCAATCAATATTAGAAAATAACGATACAACTAAAATCCAAAGAAATGTTGGAAAAAAAATCCACTATCTCGAAAACATAACATAAGACAAAAAACTATCAAGTTTAAACGACGTTCCAGGACTATAATGTCGACAGGGATTAAGAAAAGAAGGAAAGAAGAAAAAGAAAAGAAGAAGAAGCAAGAGTCGATTCGAGGACTCGGAAGAAAAAGGTGCGGAGCGTAGGAAAGGGGGTGGTGAGAGGGCAAAAAGCGGATATGATTGGTCGCATAGAGCAGAGACAGAGAGTGCTATTGCTTCGGCATTCGGCTTCTCTGATGGCATTTTCAGCGACGTGAGAGAAGACACCGTCATTGGCGCGAGAGAAGGAGAGAGAGAGAGAGAGAGAGAGAGTAAGAAGTATCTACACGAGTAAAGGAGACACTTGGAGAAAGAGGCATTCGGAGAAAGAGGGGATTTCCCTCGGTGGGAAGAAGGGGGGCGGTAGAGGGAAAGAAGAAACGTTCGAGAGGTACTATGTACCTCTTCTTAAAGTGACGAAGCGTCCAAGAGGTGGTGGAGAATCAGGAGGGGTACAACACGTGACCAATGACTTATATAAAGGTGGAGAACCGCAGGGCGCAAACACAGAGTTCTCTCTCCAGAGTGGAACCAGTGAACGCAAAAGTGACCTGTAGTTTTTTTTTTTTTTTGGTTGTTTAATCTCGCACCCCGAGGCGCACGGACACAAGCCACCACCACCGCCACCACCACCACCCCCCCCTTTGAAAAAAAGAGACAGAGACAGACGTCGAAGTGAACATATAAGCAAGTACCAAAAGATCGACCGCGAAGAAACAACACTTTTTCGTTACGATGAGGTCGTACTTCGTGATAGCAGCCATTCTGCTCGCCGGTATGTAACTTGGTTTGGTAAAAAAAAAAAAAGAAAAAGAAAGAAAGAAAGAAAAGAAAGAAACGGAAGGGATGGAATTTGAGGGTCAAATACAAGGAGAATAATCTTGTTGTTGCTGAGTGATCGAACACGATTGAATGATCGTTGTTAGAAGAATTGGGAAGAAGTGCCGGAAAGGGAGATACGTATATATTCACTTTGCATCGGTGAGGTGAAGGACAATCAAAGTGTGTGACATATGCCCCTGTGGATTCACGAAGAGAAGAAATACAATCGTCCTTACGTCATTCGCGCAGGATTTAGGGAGATATTCTTCGTATAATAATCATTGAGAAGTCAGATCATTCGAATCATCGCGTAGTATCATTATACTTCGAATCACTCACTTCCTTCCACTACGTATCGGAACTCTGCGCGCGCGCGCGCGCGTGTTCGTACTGCGAACTTTGCATTGCCAAACGTCTACCGAACGTCTGGTCACACCTTTTATTGGAATCATCGAGAAACATATTGAAAGAAATTGATAAATCCTTGGCACAGATAATCTAGAATAAAGCTTCGAATTCCTTAACAGTGGTAATTCCGAGTAAAGTAAAATCACGCATCACGTAAGTCTCGAGAAACAAGTAGAATTTAGTGGGAATCCTGAGCGAGTTCTGAGCACTTTCGCAAAAGAAAACAGGGCAACTTCCGTAAAGAGAGATACCTCTCAGTCTACATGGATTACTTTCTCACATATCCCTCTCGTTTCTCTGTGTTTATGCGCAAATCCTAACTGACGCGCGCGCGCGCGCGCACGCGCAACCTTGGCCCAGATCTTGACCCTTCTTTTTAGCGTTGACCAACACTCTGTGTGGTTGAAGGATCCAAATTTCCCGAGGATCTTTTATAATTCAAATAAAATCACTTTATTAACAAACTCAAATTATTTCCTTCCATTTCGAATAACCGATGATCGATTAATAATCGATTAATAACACGCGAGACGATACTTTCGGACGGCGGGACCGGTTTGAAGGAAAATGAAAGTGCGCACGCACTCCTTGCAAGAGAGACACACACGTAGAATCATGTTAAGAAGTGTACACAGAGGTATGATAGTATTAGTTCTCTCAGAGGGAGCACACACGTCGGAAACGTGTGGAGGAGAGTCGAGAGTGAACGGGATGCTGGGAGGGCCCAGCTCACGAGCCATGGCGGCTGCTCTTGCTGGTAGGAGCTGGCCCGCTTGGCACTAGGCCCGAAGTGAAAGCGTCTGGCGAAAGTTAGTTTGTGCCCTTACATAAGTCGTTTAGATTATTCACACACCAAGGAAAGAAATAGTTTATTAGACATTATTGTCAGAGAATGTGCCAAGCATAAATCATTAGTTAAACGAGAAAAATCGATCAAATTTTCTCTTTAACATCCAAGAAATTTGAAACGTTGATTTATGAAAGATTGAAGAATTAGAAAGAACAATTTTAAAATAACAGAGGAAATGATGGTTTGTGGTTATACTTTCATTCAATTGCAAAGCATCGTACTAACCAATTATGACAATCGTTTTACGAACGCCGGTATTAAAGTCGATTAGACTGTTCCAACTCTGTTGAATGTTATATCGACTGTAACCGCAAGATACTTTATTCCAACGAAGATTTGGTATCGAGGCGACGAAGGCCTCTGAGTAGGATTGAATGAATTATTCCTAGATCTGTTAGAGAGAGGCCTCGAATTCAGAGATCATTAGCCTCTCTAGCGAGAGTAAAAGTAATCTTGAAGTCGTAATACATCTGCGGGAGCATCTTTTAGGAAGCTGTGCGACCGCAATGGGATGATTCCTATTATTAGTTCCTGTTTAAGCGGTCCGTTTTGCGTAATCATCATTTATTCGACCCAACCGGTTTCGACAAAAGACCACCAATCTACTTCTTCCAGAATAAAATAACAGTGGTCAAAGAAAATTACCCATTGATTATGATCGATTGGTATTGGATGTGCAATTTCATTTTACAGGCACAGCTTCGGCGCAAGAGAGCTTCAAATGTCCGGATGACTTCGGATTCTACCCGCATCACATATCCTGCGACAAGTATTGGAAGTGCGACAATAATGTCGCTGAATTAAAGACTTGCGGCAATGGCCTCGCTTTTGATGCCAGCGATAGTAAATTCCTCACAGAAAATTGCGATTATCTTCACAATGTTGATTGTGGTGAAAGAACGCAATTGGAACCGCCAATCACTACGCCTCATTGCTCGCGTCTTTATGGTATCTTTGCCGATGAGAAGAAATGTGACGTCTTCTGGAATTGTTGGAACGGTGAAGCTTCCAGATACCAGTGCAGCCCTGGACTCGCATACGACCGTGAAGCCCGTGTGTGCATGTGGGCCGACCAAGTGCCCGAGTGCAGAAACGAAGGTAACGAGGAGCTTATTGCCTTTCACTACCGAACACCTACTAGTCTCTCACGCTTTACTTCGATCCACTAGAAAATGCTGTTCTACATTCCCGTTTAATACTTAGGAGAATCTATCTTTCGATATTCTAGGCAAAGGTGAAACCTTTCTAACTTTGTATAAACAAAGTTTCATATTAACCCATTAATATTACTTCCAAGGACAATTATAGTTATTTTATATTAATATATCTTTGAAATTTTGCAAGATTTATAAAGCTAATGAATTGACAGAATATATAAATCACTAAGACGAAGAAAAGTTAGAGCAGCTGGAATGACTTTCCTTATAGATTCTAGTACAAGTTGCGCTTACTCGGATCTATGAAAAGGGAAGGCAAGTTCTATTGTTCACTCGGTGAGTTCCTTGGTATTCGATGCACGAGGTGCCGCCGGGCCGCTTTCCCACACGGGGAATGCATTCTCATGTTGTATATGTTTGCTTCACGCTCGCCTAGAATTCTCTGCCGAACCCTCTTCTTGCCATTCACCAGGAATGATTGCAGTGAAGCACGATGATCTCTGCCTTTCTCTCTCTCGCGTGTGTGTTGCGTTTACTTATCGATGTGCTTTGTCTGATTGCGCAGAGGTCGCCGGAGGTTTCACGTGTCCGGCAGCGGGTGAGGTGAGCGGTGCATCCGGCAGCTTCAGCAGACACGCCCATCCCGATGACTGCAGAAAGTACTATATTTGCTTGGAAGGCATTGCCAGGGAATACGGTTGCCCTATTGGAACTGTCTTCAAAATCGGCGACGCTGACGGTAGCGGCGCTTGCGAGGATCCTGAAGATGTTCCTGGATGGTGAGTGATTTCTTTTTTGTAATATAGAAATATTCACTTCCTCATTATTGACATTCTTGTTGCTAATAGACTTGGAGTTACATATGTAAGTCTCCGGATTAACCAGTAATATGTGTTTGGAATCTATGAACGATTTCGTACCAGGATATATGTTTGATTGATTTTTTCTAGACTCGACACTCTTGCTCGTAGTCCAGTTTCTTATCGTGTTCTTGCTCACATGGTGTAATGTTGAATCGCGTTACATCATCCCTGGATCGACCAGAATATATTTGAATGACTCTTGATCAGTTAACAGTAGAGAAAGAAAAATGAAAGGAGTGTCTTTTACCTGTTGTTACGGGTTTCAGATAGTTTCATCGATGGTAGTATTCTTGCCATTGGAGGATTGTGAGAATTGTACTTCTGATGTGTGTTGTTTAATTCTGAGACACTCCTTTAAAGATTGCCTGGGAGTGTAATACTCTCCTAGCTAATTCACATAAAAGAGACTTTGTTTTTATATCGTATTTCAAAAGTCGGTCGAGTGCTTCGGGTGAGAGACAGAATAAGACTTGTGTAAGTGTTACGCAAACAAGCCTTTCCACGTATCACAGTTGTAACATACAACCGAATTGGAGTATTCCCGTAATTATAGTCGTCAAACTTTCGAGTCGCTTGCGAATGCGTCCAATTCCTATTGGGATACACATTTCGAATAGTGTTTCAGTCCTGGAATTCTAAAGTGGTAGGCGCCACGCTTTTGCTTTTGTAACACGCACGAGACTTAATTAGTTTTGCGTAACAGAACGGTCGGGCAAAACGTCGCCACGACGATCTTTACATAATCCTGACAGAAAAATGTAAGATTGTCTCGACAGTCTAATTTCGTATGGAGCTTTCATTCCACCCGGAACAGTCGAGTGAAGAAGGTAGAGCACAGTGGTGTATAATCTCGTCTTCCATTAAGTGTCTAACAATTATGTTCTATAACAGCCAGCTAATCTGTGCCCGCCACCGTTGATATTGCAATTTCTCCTGTTGATAGTTCACTCACCGAGTAACTCGATTACTTCACCGACCGTCTCCTGAAGTGTACCCGCTCTTTTTCCCGGGTACATTGCATCTCGAGCAATATGTCTTTCGCCATTCTCTCAATTAACTTACTTCCTCAATTGAGTGTCTAATGATTCATTAACACGATTGCTACAACGACTTCTAACATTAAATTAGTCAAATTACTTGATGGCATAGAAACATATTGCTCGTGAATTCAAAGTTGAATAAACTTACACATTACACATTGTCAGATGTGTTCAACATCCTTAATCGTACAAATACGTGATTAACCGGTGATGCACGAATGAGAATGTAATCTGGCATGTGGGTTGGCGAAGCACGCTTGTCCTAACTCCGAGGTTTCCTCGGTTCTGCTTTTCAGTGAGGATTACTATGGTGACCTGGACTTGAAGAGCATCAGGAAGAGCGAACTGCTTGCCGGCATTCAAAGTTCGGGAGAGACCAGGAAGCACCAAGGGAAACCCAGGCCCCCATCAGCACCCGCGAGGCCCTCCGCACCCCTTCAAGAATAATCTCTAACTTTCTCCTTTGACTATTTCCCCTTTCTCTCGCTCTCTCTGTCCCTTCTTCACGTCCTCTTCATCTGTCACATAGCTCTTTCTTTCATTCTACTGTGCCCCTCTTACACCTTTTCTTCTTTATTTCGCTCTCTCTCTCTCTCTCTCTCTCTCTCTCTCTCTCTCTCTCTCTCTCTCTCTCTCTCCTTCTATCGCTCTGTCTTTCTCGCCCTGTCATTGTACGAGATACATGACACACACGGCACACCTACACACACATACACAAACGAACTAGAGTGCGAAGATCAATTGCGGAGTAAGTGTCGGAAATCTGCGATGATTGTTCACTCACGTGCGATTATGTAGCATATGTTGTTGCAAGCATTGTATTTCCGATGATGATGAAATCGTATGAGAAATTAGCGCGACCCAATTAGAAATGAATTCTGAAGTATTCAAGAGGCAGAGTCTCTCGTGATCGGAGGAGACGGCGTGCGGGTTCCTCGAGAATGAAAATCATTAATCACTCGTGCCCTGGTTATCGATGATGAAAATTTGTAAGCTTTTTTGTTTTTCCTCGTCGCCGCCGCTGTTTAGATTAGAGAAATCGTTTCAGATGTGGCGCGGTGATATTTTGAAGAGACTGATCACTAGGTAGTACGTATCTCGATGGGACAAGAGTGGTTGAAGTGATCGAATTGCGGAGAAAATTGATTCCTACCTGCCTTTGGGAAAGTTTGCCCTTCGCATTCCCCATACTCGCGTGTTGAGTTTCTGGTCGTCCTACAACGGAGAAAACATGTACACGCGTGTATCTTGCATTTATATGTGCACTGCACTCACAACTTGACACGAGAACTCCATTCGACAATGATTCGAGTTATGTAGAATCGTACTGTCTCACTGGCAGATATTTTAACGAAGCTCTGCATCAGCTTCTCTTTTTTTCTCTCTCTCTCTACTTTCCCTTTTGTCGTTCTGTAATCTATTTGTCTGTCGTCCAACTATTATCTATTCTCTGTTTGATTTCTTTTCTTCTCTCTCTCTCTCTCTCTCTTTCTCTGTCTTTCTTGACTCACCTTTCACATCCCTTCCGCTGCCGTGAGACCTTCGATTTGAAAGGAAAAAAACGCTCTGTGATTGCGCCATGTACTATACACGAGAATCCCGCCACTGGATTCATTTGAAAAGGTCGGAATAAAAATTCAGTGGATAGTGAACTTTCGAATTTTGTCAATCCGAGCCTATTCTCTTCCCAATGGCTTGGCCACCACTTTCGGGGCTGAGCAAGTTCGCGTAAAGCTAGATCCACTGGCCTGCCCGTGTACATCTATATTTTTAAGTACAACGAGAGATTCGTTTAATAAAAAGAGAAATTCTTAAGACGACATACCAGCCTAATATGTATGCATTCCCATATATTCTTCCTGGATTGCTCTCCTGTATATATCCGATCTAGGCGCATGAACACCTTTACCATTCACCATTACAAGGAGAACTGCACTTTCAAGTGCAAAGTGTAAATGTAACTGGACTTTTGTAACCTTTCGTTGCATGACGTGCTCTAATACCGTGTTGTAATTAAAGTCTGACAATGGCCCTGCATCGATGAGACTTGGTTGTGCACGTATGTAACTGTAACAGCTGACTGAGAGAGCCGGACAGAACCAGCCGGTACCAGATGGTGGAACAGCGGAATATAAGATTTATCGGTAATGTGACATTCTTTAGCGAGGACTACTACGGCGACGTGGATCTAAAGGCTCTAAGAAAACTCGGCTACAGGAAGTGAAGTTGCTGGCACAAAAGGAATCGGAGAGCTGGCAAACTCTCGTCGATGGAAACGAGTGAAAAGATTTCGGCCGTATCAAATACGATCGATCTTTTCACTACTTTTTCCTGCGCCCCATCTACGCATATGGGAGAAGGACTGGATTGTCGAATCAATCTCAATGGTCACGCTCTCTACTTGCTGAGGCCTTACAATCGCATCTCATGTTTTTCAGACTCATGTATTATCATACGAGATCACTCGCGCAGGCGAGCACTTAGATTACTGTGTAAATAAACGTTTCCTACAAAACAGATCTTTTTATTTTCTTTTATATCTAATTTTTATCGATTGAAGATCCAATCGCATCCTTTGTTTTACCATTCTTTGCTAATTTGGTATTTTATACGTGGCACCATCTCTTAAATACATATATTACTGTAGTTGAAACATCATCGATTGTCCCTCTGTGTTTAATATTCGGAGACACTCAACACATTTTTCAGTCGGTTGTAGTTGCTTTTAGAAAGCCTTTCGAAAGAGTGGGTGTTTACATGTTCGCTTGAAAGAAGGTAAGGTGTTCATTCGCTCATTGGGAGAAAGTCCAACCAAGATATCGTACTAAATGGAATATGACTTAACAGATTTGCTTGCGTTTCCTAATGTCCATTGCCTTCTAAACTCGTTGAAAGAAAACCTAAGTTAATTGGGGCAGTAAACACTGGAATATCCAAATACTTCGATTAGGGATAAACGAAACTATCGAGAGGATTTCAATTACTAAAATTATCATACTAAACTATGGAGGAAATCAACTATGATATAATTGATCATCAGAATGAGATTGATGATGATCGTATTAACAGTTTATTTGAAAAAAGATTCTCCATTGCCGATAACGAATGTTATCAAATGCCTTTACCAGAATCAATGTTTAAATCCGATCCCTGGAAAGTGGAGGAATTGCAAAAATTGAAAGATGAATTAAACGACACAAAGAATCAATTGAGTAATTACAACCTTTACAAATGGCATGGACACACAAGTTTCAGAAATAGTGCTAGAGATGTTCTTAGAAGAATAAAGAAAGATATCGGGCCTGAATTTCTTACTCAAGCTTGGTGCAAGTTCTATGAAGTGTTATCTTCGTACCCTGTGGTTCCAACAGAACTTATCAATAGCAGGAATAAACACTTCAAATCGGTTCATCTCTGTGAAGCACCTGGGGCTTTTGTAGCATCATTGAATCACTGGATACAAACGAATACAAAAGATACCCATTGGGAATGGATCGCAACAACTCTTAATCCATATTATGAAGGCAATCTATCATCAATTATGATAGATGATGATAGATTCATGAGGCCCACTTTAGATCATTGGTGCTTTGGAGAAGATTATACTGGGAATATAATGATTCTAAGAAATTTGGATAATTTAGTTGAGATGTCTAAGACTCATGATCATATATTCTTAATTACTGCTGATGGTAGTATATGTTGCTTAGATGCACCGGATGAACAAGAAAACATGGTAGCTCAATTGCATTTCTGCGAGATTGTAGCTGCCTTTCATGTTTTAGCAACTGGCGGTAGTTTTGTATTTAAAATATTTACTACCTTCGAATGTCATACTATATGCCTACTTTATTTATTATCCTGTTGCTTTGGCAAAGTAAATCTCTTTAAGCCAGCAACGAGCAAAGAAGGAAACTCAGAAACGTACGTGGTATGTTTAGATTTCAAAGGTAATGCGGTGACATCGAAGTATATGAATGTATTCAGGGAACACTATGAATCTGGCCTTAGTAAAGCCATGTTTCGAAAGGAGGATATACCGGATACTTTTATACAGACAATAATAAAATGCGGTGCATTTTTCAAAAGTCATCAATCTTTAGTCATAACACAGAATATTATAAGTTTTGAACTATGTAATAATGCTATAGCGGTACATGAAATAAAAGCACTACAAAAAGCTGTGGCTGATAGATACATGGGAAAGTATAAATTGAAAAAATTAAAGTCAGGAGAAATAATCGGAGAAATGTTACAAGAATATTCCTACAATCTAAATCTACATAAAAGACCAGTGCATGATTCATACAACGAACGTTGTAAGAAAAAGAGTTTGGGTCCATGGGATAAGCTGACTCAATGTCTTAAAGAATCTGATAGTATAAAGATTTATGAGTTCCAACAAGTTACAGTAAGTAACTAAGTTTTCCTGGACTGTCTAAACCTACTTAATTATTCTATTATTTTAAAAATTGGTACTTTTGTTTTTGTAGTTGTCTGTTCCCAAAGTGCCGGAAGATTTAAAAGTGTGTGTCGGAAAGTCATTTGATAGAGTATACAGCTCAAGATTTTGTGATGCTGCAGCGTTAAGATTACAAAATGAAGTTGACAATGTTATTCTAGAATTGAGGTGTAAAGTAGAATTTCCTCCAGAATTTGAGGAGGTTGAGTTAGAAAAGACTATTAAGGATATCTCTGAGTATACTGTGCTACCTTTTAAGTACACTGATCCTTTTGATAGTCATAAAGTAATAGCAATAATCTACGAGAAATTACAAAATTTAGAAGATGGGGAAACATTAATCTTGACTGGATATTCTCTGCTGACACAATTTAATGTTGGCCTTTTCCATCTACTCAGATGTTCATTTAATGAAGTAGAACTGCAAATGCATCCTGTGCTAGGATACCAAATTATTTTAAAGCATTATAATTATAATATGAGAATCATGAAACATTTGATCGATATAAAAATTGCCTCCTGCAATTGTAAAAAGGGAACAACTGTTTTGAACGTACTGCCGATATCTTTTCTATATGGTAAGATACCAAAATTACCAAAATTATAGTAAGATTTCTATCGATAACATGATTACTTTGTTTATAGAGTCGGAGCTATTTCTAACAATATTCAATATGAATAATTCGATGATCAAAACCTACATCAATTTTGCGGTGTGTAATGTAAAAAGGAATAATAGGGGCTAGTTATAATATTTATTGACTTCCTCCAAAGCTTTAATTTGTAACACATTAATCGATATAATAAATATGACTATTGCATGTGTTCAAATGTTGTACATTATCTCTATGTTGCCATTGACATTGCCATTGAAATATAATGGCAAATAGCTTCAAAATGCCGTTAAGGTGGGAATGTAGGGGAACAACATTGACCCACATATGACGTACAGCACGCTATAAAAGGATGGGGAATTAAAAGTTCCACGCAGTATCGCTCTAGATATCTAGACGTAAATATCTTGGCTGCCTTTCTTCCGAATTTCTCTCGTCCAAAGAATTTCACTCTATTTTTTACATGCTTTCATTTTAGACAGAATTAGAAGTCATATAATGAGATACGGTGCCATTTACAATTATGTCCGCCACTACTCCACGGAACAGATTATACCAAAAGTCTGCATAATTGGTGCTGGTCCAGCCGGATTCTATGCGGCGCAACAAATTTTAAAGGTTTGTTGTGGAGTCAATGACTATGTAACGCGTAATAATCCATAATCGTTAATTCTAGACTTCGCAGAACGCGACGGTCGATATAGTCGAAAGATTACCGGTGCCATTCGGCCTAGTAAGATTTGGAGTTGCACCTGATCATCCCGAAGTGAAAAATGTTATTCATACTTTCGAAAAAATTGCCAACAATCCGCGTTTCCAATTTATAGGAAATGTTAATGTAGGCAATGATATATCGATAAATGAACTGCAAGAAATTTATCACGCGGTTTTACTGGTGGGTTTTCTCTTCTCTCAATAATATTAGTTATCTAATCTTTCTCCACGTAATTCATCCATTAATAATTAGACTTATGGTGCCGAGGAAGATAGGCTGCTTAACATACCAGGGGAACATCTAAGCAATGTTATATCAGGAAGACGTTTCGTTGGCTGGTATAACGGAGTACCAGCTGATCGAAATCTGAATCTTAATTTGGATGTAGAGGAAGCAGTGATATTAGGTCAGGGCAATGTTGCAATCGACATCGCAAGAATACTTTTAACGCCATTAGATAAACTTAAGGTACTTAAATTTCCTGAACAATAATTTATAGATTTATTACGATGCTTTAAAAACTCTGGTTTCTAACTACTTTAGACCACGGACATCACATCACATGCATTGGAGCAATTATCGCAAAGTAAAGTGCGAAAAGTTCGACTGATCGGAAGAAGGGGTCCTCTGCAAGCAGCCTTTACAATCGCCGAACTGCGTGAAATATTGAAATTAGACAATTGTAAAAATGTTTGGCGAAGTGATGACTTTGCCGGTATAAAAGAAATCATTCCGAGCTTGGCACGCCCGAGGAAAAGGCTGACAGAACTTATGTTAAAGTCCATGGAAGAAAGCCAGTCAATTACAACGGCATATAAAAAGCAATTCGAGCCGATATTCTTTAGAAGTCCCCTGGAATTTGTGGGGTCTGAAAATCTTACAGGAGTCAAACTGTCGGTGAATAAATTGGAAGGGAAAGATATTCTGAGACAAAATGCAGTTGCAACTGGTGCATTCGAAGAAGTTTCTTGCGGGATTGCATTTAGAAGTATTGGATATAAATCGATCCAAATAGATGCATCGCTGCCCTTTGATGCAAGGACTGGTCGTGTAAAAAATAATTCGGGAAAAATAGATCGAAACCTTTACGGTGCGGGATGGGTTGCGACTGGACCAGTAGGTGTTATTTTATCTACTATGACAAATGCCTTTCAAGTTGGATCTTTAATTTGCAAGGAATTGTCGGTAACGGAAAGTAAAGCAGGATCCGTGGAACTTCAACGAATTATCAACGAAAAGGGGATTAAATCAATTTCATATAGGGATTGGGAGAAGATTGATAGAGTAGAATGCGAAAGAGGGAAACAACTGGGTAAACCAAGAGAAAAGATAGTAGATATTAAAGAAATGTTGGATATTGTATCAAGTTGACGAGAAATGCCTGTAATATTTGTTATACCAAAAAATTGTCATTAAAAACTAAGGATAATTTTGTAAGTAGCCGTGAGAGGCAACACAATTTAAAATGATGTAAATATACGTTTTTAATATTAAAAAAATATGGCGCCCGCGCAATTTCATTTTTCACTTGCACACACAATTCACAAACAATTTTGATAAATTTCCAAGCATGGTAATCAATTTTTGCTAGTATCAATTGAATTGAATACTTTGCATTAATATTTCCCATGAATACAAATATCATGTATATTCGCAAATGCTGCAAAAACAATTCGACGCTGTGGATACCCAAAATTCGAAGTTTAGGAAGAAGAAGCGCCATTTTAAAATGCCATTTTATTCTATTACATCTAGCACTCACCGGTATCCCGCCAGCGTCCTGTGATCCTTGAGGCATCCGTTGAATACTCTTGAGTAATCCAAAAATAATGGCACTCTTTCACAACACAAATATATTGCACTATTTTCACTCAAAGACACTGCACAATTTTACATTGCCCTATTTAAAAAACAAGGGATTCAACACGACACGAAAGCCGGCAATGCGATTCAAATTTCGTAAGATTTCGGCTACAAAAAACACTTATCGGGCGCGCACTTCTACTCCAAGAGTATATATGTCATGTTGTTTAATGAATATCGCTAACACGAAAGTGGACAGAACTTATTAATCACTGTATTTCCGTAATTTCATCACAGCAAAAGCGAACAAGAATTAACTCGATCCCGGCACCAAAAGTGACTAGTACGCCGGAAGTGGCGTTGGTGCAGCACACCGATGACGTAACACGTTACAATCATTCAAAAATAAGAATTTATAAAATACAGCCTGTAAATTAAAAAAGCATGCTTCAGCTGAAATAGCAATTGGAATTTTCAGAATTTATATTTATCCTTTAACTATCAAACTCTAAATCGAATGTCTCAGAAATATAAAACGTAGATGTCTGAAGTTCGCTATACTTGGAGAAATTAACCGCCACACACTAAAGTCAGACTTCCACTTCCACCATAAATAATACCGGCTCTACAGTTTGAGGTTTATAACTCTTGCAAGTTAAATTACATACAAAACAAACATTAATACTAATTAATTGATGGCAGCTCGTGTGATGTAAATTTACGTTTTAATCAGCATCATATTCCTGCATTATTATAGTACGATATACTACTTGCTGGAAGGCACACTTGTTCCAAATAGTAAGGGCTGCAGTGGTGCGATGATATGAAACTATCAAGATGAATTTAAGAGAGCCAAAGAAAAAACATAATGTGAAGTTAAAATCGCAACCTTTATTTCCCATACCAATTGGAGAAGAAAGCGAATGGCCTATGTATACGGCACATCTCACATATACTGGAGCATGTTTAATTGATCCTGCTGAAATTCATGCAGTATATTCTATGGTAAATATATTTTAGGAAATGAGACTTATGTTATCTTTAATTTAATTGATACAATGACTACAATGCTTATTTAATATGCAGGGATTTTTTGGTAAAGGCTCATTATCTAGAAGCTATCCTTGCTTTGGGAAACAGAAGCATGGAGTACCTCCTATTATAAGGAACAGACAATGGGCTCATAGGAAAGAATGGCTCGAACAAGTGAAAGAATTAAGTATAGAATCCAATCTTGCTAAACAGACCAGTTCGGTAAATGATGGCAAGAACAATCCGCAAGATGAAGGAGGTATAACTTTACTTATCTAGAAATCGGATTAATTGTAATAACTTGCAATGATTACTTTTGTTTAAGATATTCAAAAAGTAAATGGTGACAATAAAATACCAAATGCGGATATTATACCGGATGATGCTGGAATCAATGAAAATAGACATTCACCAGAAAGTATTGTCTTGGCAGAAGATGAAGTACAAACTGAAACTATTGATTCGAGCGAAGAAGATGATGTACATATAATATTGACTAAAGCTATTGAGGAAGAAAGTAGTGCAACTAAAAATTCGCTGTTAGATAACAGTAGTAAAGAAGATACTTTTAACTTCCCTCATGAAGACTTAAGTGAAGGAAATTCATGGGCTTCTGAATCAAATACACCAAATAAGTTATTGGTTCTGCCAGATAGTGATTCAGAGAATGAGGAGTATTTAAAAGATATTAAACCAAAGGTTGAACCAGAAAGCTATCCAATCCAAGAAACGCTTCATCTAACGCACGAGGAAACATTTTTCTTATTGTATGGATTGGGATGTTTGAATTTAGTTAATTTTGATGGAACTTTGTTAAATATAGATAGTGCTTGGCATTACTTTTGCAAGACTGATAGACACTTTCTTCAGAAATATGTTGTGTATCATTATTTCCGTAGTAAAGGATGGGTTGTGAAACCTGGCCTTAAATATGGTGGAGATTTCTGTTGGTATTCATCTTATATTATATTATATTATTCTATATGAATTATAGTAAAAAAAGAACTGATGTTACAGTGTTATACAAACAAGGACCACCATTTTATCACGCATCGTATATTGTGATAATAGATGTTGTAAGTGCAGATACTTTAACATCAATTCCAAGTAAATCCATGCGAAATTTAAGATGGAACAGTTTGCTAGGACTGGAAAGATTATCTGAAACAGCTGCTAAGGTATGAGCTGTATCAATTTTTAACATACAAGTACATAAATGTTAATAGTAAATGTGTTACTGTTTTTTTATTCAGGAAATCCTATTTGCTCAAGTTTTGTGGCCTACTTCATTATCTCTTGACTCTGTACCGCCTAGTCCTGATGGGTTGTGTGAATTTAGCATTAAGGAATTATTGTGGAGAAGATGGAAACCAAAAAATAAAAATACCACCACTAATGACGACGACGACGACGAAGACTCGTGCTAAGGCCTTTGATATTACAAATTAATATATGATATATATTTATTTACTTAACAAATATTGTTTATACATTTTATACAAAGCATGAAATAAATGTTGGCTGAATGTGTACGCAGAATCTGCCAATTTATTCAGAAACCTATAACTACCTTGGAAAACAATGTATATTCTAAATAGATGTACTCTTTGTGTATACAAAAATCCCTGCTTAATTATGA
Organism: Ectemnius lituratus; assembly: GCA_910593735.2. Lineage (NCBI taxonomy): Eukaryota > Metazoa > Arthropoda > Insecta > Hymenoptera > Crabronidae > Ectemnius > Ectemnius lituratus. The sequence goes on from OU343042.1 coordinate 3,730,040, forward strand.
TGTTTGTTGTGGTAGTACATCCCTTATCTTCTTAGGTATGCCAGTCTTTCTGTATTCACTTCTTTCCTTCAAGTATTGTTCGGTACATTCTTGTACAAACTCTTCATCAAAAAACCATTTCTCCAAACAGCTTTTCATAACTTTAGTCTGTTCTTGGCATGATACGACGCTCAAGATATTAGCATCCTTGCAGCACTCACCAAATGCTATAGGAAAACCAGTACAGTAGTGACATCCGAACCAATTGCAGTAGTTGACTAAAAATATAAAATGTTACTTCTGCAAATGCGAGTACCTGTAACTTCTGCAACGCATTTTTCTGTTCTACTTCTCTCCCTTACTTTTTTTGGAATAAGAACATCTTTCTCGACCCTTCTTAAAGTTCTATCTTCAGGGTCACCTGAAATTATTGCGTTAATTCCATGAAGTATTATCTATTTTTAATATTCTTTAAATTGCATTGCTCAGACTACAAAACTATTATTCGTCATTCAAAAGAAATAAAGGTATCTGCGTCACATTGTCGATAGCATCATATAACCTTCGTTACATCGGATTAAATGAAATAGTCATTGAAGAGTATATAAATGACAACACCAAATGAAATAATTACCTAGTCCGTGAGGACCGCCTCTTGCCGGTAAAACATACGTTTGGGAAATTTGCTCTGCCATTATTTTGCCAAAAGAAATATATGTCTATCTACCGTGTATAAACGATGTATACTCCATTCGCTTTTTGCAAACACCAGCGCCAGCTGTGTAACGAAGCCGCATAGCTCGTGAGTGTGCACATTTGAGTCTTGTCACCGATGCTTTGAAAGGAGTGCTCGTTTTATGCATTGTTAGACGAATAACTTGCAATTTCCAACGCAACCAAGTGCAGTGAGATATTTTCAGAAAGGTGCGCAAAATCTTTGGTAAATCCATTGAAAAGACTTACAATTTCAAATTGCAATTTCTTTTGCATAGATAACCTTTGCAAATGTTACCTGCATAGTCTGAAAATGTTAAATCTTGTAGCATTACTAACTCGAAAAGCATCATTGTTTATAAGATGTAAATAGTTGCAGATCCATTTGTGCGTTTGTCGGAATACTGAAAAGAAAGAAAAATGGATAGGCTCCTGAGATTAGGGGCTGGTATGCCTGGATTGAATCAGGGTCCTCCTGCTTCGGATGTTCCTGTTGTTGACACAGCAGAACAGGTATGATTTATTATAACTCGATTATTCATATTAATCTATTATACATTGATGACTAATGTACCTGCTCCTTTGGAAAAAAGCTACATAAAGTTATTATTTTTAAATATTCAGGTGTACATATCATCCTTGGCTCTCTTAAAAATGTTAAAACACGGCCGTGCCGGTGTTCCCATGGAGGTGATGGGACTTATGTTGGGAGAGTTTGTAGACGATTATACTGTCCATGTCATTGATGTTTTCGCTATGCCACAAACGGGAACAGTAAGAACCAGTTGAACAAGTTATGTCCAAATATAGAAAACAGTCTCACAGATACATTTTGTTAAAGGGTGTTAGTGTAGAAGCTGTTGATCCAGTGTTCCAAGCGAAAATGTTAGATATGCTAAAGCAAACTGGTCGACCAGAGATGGTAGTAGGATGGTATCATTCCCATCCTGGTTTCAGTTGCTGGCTATCTGGAGTTGATATTAATACACAGCAATCATTCGAGGCACTCAGTGAAAGGGCAGTTGCTGTTGTAATTGATCCTATTCAATCTGTAAAAGGAAAAGTTGTTATTGACGCATTTAGATTAATCAATCCAAATATGATGGTAAGCTAAGAATATGAATGCAACTTTGTATAAATTCTTGATGGTTCATAAGTATAATTCGAATTCTGTTTCCACCAGGTTTTAGGGCAAGAACCACGACAAACAACGTCGAATTTGGGTCATTTACAAAAGCCATCCGTTCAAGCTTTGATTCACGGATTAAATCGTCATTATTACAGCATTAGTATTAACTACCGAAAAAATGAGCTTGAGCAGAAAATGTTGCTGAATTTGCACAAAAAGACTTGGATGGATGGTCTTACACTTGCCGAATACTCGGAACATAGCAAACTCAATGAAACAATTGTCTCAGAAATGCTTGAACTTGCGAAAAATTACAACAAGGTATACCATATATTTAAAATGCAAAATGATCAGTATGTGATACAAATATTTATGAATTGGATATTGAATAGGCTCTGGAAGACGAAGAGAAGATGACACCTGAACAATTAGCTATAAAGAACGTGGGCAAGCAAGATCCAAAACGACACTTGGAAGAAAAGGTCGACACACTTATGGCTACAAATATCGTGCAATGTTTGGGGGCTATGCTGGACACTGTTGTCTTTAAATAACCATTTCTCAAATCATCACTTGGCATATAAGATGTAAGAAAAATATACATGTTTTTGAATGATGTGAGTGTATTTAAATTCTAGAGTAGGAGACTACAGGAGATATCTCAGGTAAAGCGATACTTTGTACAACTGCCGATTTCGTAGAAAATTTATTACGATAGATTTTAAGTTTATACGTTTTTATTGAAAATACGGTTTTGTAATATCCCTAAAAACTCTAACATTCAAAAACTGCATAATTCCTCTTTATCTTGTATATAAAGAGGTGGGAATATGTACATATCTGGAGAAGTCTGGCGTGAGGATTGTTTTGGCAAGTAATATATCGATGAAATACTGGAAATGTTATATAACAGTTTAAAAGTAAAATATAAAAATCGAAAGTGTGAGTTATAAAGAAACTGTCTTCTGGTATTTGCAAAATTGTTCACTTATTTGCAAAGATAAAATTCTCTATGTACACCTTTGATAGAAAATTTTTATAGACATATAGCATTATTAATTATCTCTCTATTGTATACCTTATCTAATAGCTTTGATGTTACACTACGGTTCATGTTACAATAAACATGAATGGGTCGTATAACAACAACGCAATCATATTATTTGGAGCATGGAATCCCTTACATTTCATGAGGAAACATATATAAGTCATTTTTGATTCCACTGTATACCGCAATGATAAGTATATGTATAAAAATTTATGAGACTTAGATGTAAGTCGTGATCTTATGGGCACGAACTCTCTCTGAAGGTGAAGCTAACTTTCGAGGGGCGCCTCTTGGTCCTTATCTTTCTTTTTCTTTTTCTTCTTCTTCTCTTCTTTAACAGGAGAACCCTAAACAAACACGATTTAGTAGTAAGCATACTTAAATTCATCAATCAATTCGAATGATTTAATTTACCTCCTTTTCTTCTTCCACTACCATAGATTCTTCAGCTTCTGATTCTTGTTTATCCTTCTTCTTTTTCTTTTTCTTATCTTTCTTGTCTTTTTTCTTTTCTTTCGGTGATGCTGTTTCAGGATCATCCATAGGTTCTTCTTTTATGGTAGTTTCAAGTGTCGATTCTTCAACTGGTGTTTCTGGCTGAACTATAGCTTCATCATGTTTTCGTTTTTTACCCGCAATTTCAGCGGACACTCCGTTTGTTTCGGTCTACATAAAAAATGAAAACAGAAATATGAGAGTAATATTTATCAAATTCTATACTGGATAAGTAATGAGAAGAAAACACCAGAAATCACAGTACCTTAATTTCGGAGTAATCTTTGTAAGAGGATAGCCAATCTGTAGGAGTATTTTCATTTGGTTTTCCATGTTTGTCTAGTTTACCCTCAATGATCATACGCTTTTTCACTGAGGCTTTTGGCCCTAGACCCCACTTTCTTGGATACGCATCCCTTTCCATAATAACTCTCTTGATCTTGGCTGCTACACCATGATCACAAGCAGTCATTGTTGGGGATGTCATCAAAGCAATAGCTATAGAATGAAAGAAATGCTATTAGAAAGAAACTTCTACCAAATTAATCCTAATACATACTAATTTAGAATAATTTTTCGATTACTAATAGAAGTAATCATGTTTGATTTATGTACGGCATAGCTATAATACTTTGAAATTGTATTTACCAAGTGCTATAGCCTCGCCCTTGCTAGTTACTATAACGATTTCCTGGTTCATTTCTATTCCCTCATCGTATAGCAAAATACCCGGCAGCATGATTTTAGCTCCATAACAAATAGCATTTACCTATTGATTAATGTATTGTATTATGTATTGCCGAGCCAATCAATATTCATACTGTTTCTAATGCATGATACTCACAGCACTATCTTTTACAATGATCCTCTTGTGATTAACAAGAAGTGCTTCTAATGGCTTGATTACCCTGCGCAAATATGATTCATCACCATGATTTTCATACAACCATTGAGCATCAAGAATGTCATGCATTGTGACCATTCCATCATTTTCTGATTGCACTCCAGAACGATTTCTCCGGAGCTCTTGCATTTGACATCCAGTGCCTAAGAAGAGCCCAAGGTGAACACAGATGGTTCTAATATAAGAACCAGCTTCGCAACTAACGCGAAAGACTCCCATGTTGCGTTCTGCATCATAATCGAGGAACCAACTATCATAAACCGTCCTGACACGTAATTGACGCTTAACAGCTGATATCAATGGAGGCCTTTGAAACAGTGCGCCTCTCAATTTTTCCAGAGCTTGATTTACCTGAAAAATAATAATTATTTAAAAGTGCACCAGGTGGAAAAGCAAACAAATGTACAATTATTAGAATGAGACATACCTTTTGAAGGTTTTCTGGAGCTGAATGCAGTTTAAATACCGACACGTATTCTTTACCTGCTGATTGCTGTGACTTAGCTAATCTTGTTGCTCTATCAATGCATACTATTAAACAACCCGATACCTTTGGATCCAAGGTACCAGAATGTCCAGTCTTTTCAACTTTTAAAATTCTTTTTATCCAAGCAACCACTTCGTGAGAGGATGGGTTGCATGGTTTGTCAAGATTAATACAGCCTGATTTAACATACTCTGACAAACTACGATTTAATGGTGTGGAACCACTTTCTAAAGGTGTGAAATGCTTTGTGCGTGTAAGCATTTTATTGAAGTTTTTGAACAAGAGTGGCCAATCCTTGCACTCGAGTTTCACATCCTCGGTCGATGGTTCGATCTGGCACTTCATTGTTGCCTGGATCTCCCCAAGGGACTTTTTCTTGCTTTTCTTCTTACTTTTGTCTATGTGGAAGAAGAAGAATTAACCTACATCCTAATAGATGGTATACTCTTATCAATAAGTGTCATCAGGAAACAAGCAAGTAAGTTCAGGCATAGGGGTGAAACTCATAATGAGCTGGGCTCATAATAGTTTCCATTATTTTATCGTATTTACTTTGATATTTAAGATCGGAATTTCTGTAAGAATGAAAACACGTGTTTACTGCCAAGCAAAGGCATGCTGTTTGCAACGAAAATGGAACGCGTCCAAAATATCATCACAAAAGAAAGGAAATTCCCATACTGAACTGACCGTAATTTCCCTCCTGACACTAGAAATAATACAGAAATATTGAAAGTATTATTTATTACCGCACTCTGCCATTTTTAAGTTAGTATATGACAACACGTGCAAGCCAACGACCTAACTAAAGGCGACACCAGGCCAAACCACGGCCAAACACTGTGCGCGCCACTGCAACTGAATGCGCATTCGGTCAAAAGTCCCAGTTCGGAACAGAACAATTACTCTCTTTCAATTAATTTATTAAAACATACACTTTTGATGAGGAAATTAATTTTTGTATTAATTAAAAAATTAATATGTGTTTCTACTCTTTAATTATTCTATCAGAATATTCTGGAAATCGGCAGAAACAATGCACTTTTTTCCGTGTTTTTGAATAGAGACATTCCGGGATTTCTCCAGAGCTGGCAGTGATCGTTCGTTTCGGAGTTTTCGCGGCAAGCCGCGCAAGGGTGAATGAGGGTGAAAAAGTCAGTGTGATAAATGTAAAATAAAACTTGCCCATGCCGACATCCGCCGCAATATGTTCGTGGAAAACTTAGAAAGGGAATTTTACCGGGTTATACAAGGAGAGGTGAGTGTCGATTTTGCACGAGTCTATTGCGAATAATTACTCTCCCACCGTGTTATATAGGTTAAATAGTAACAATGGAATTTGTATATTTGTTACTCTCCTTTGTATTGACATTTGATTTAGCATGGCATCGATTTTCGATTATCAACAATATCATTGATTTAAATATACAATATACACATTGTCAATTTTATACAAAGTGTGGCTGTTGTGTTTTTGTTTGCTCAATAATAAATAAAATTGTAATTATTCAGTGACATGTACAACAAACAAACTTTCAGATTTCCCTTTCGCTTTTCAGAGATGTTTACTACTTGTTAATTTTGATGTAGATGCGATCTGTGCCTGTAGGATATTACAGCATCTTTTTAAGAATGATAACATGATATATACCCTTGTACCTGTCCAGGGAATACAGGATATGGTTCATGCTTTCGAGGACAATTCTGAAGAGGTACTATGTTTCTAAACAAAGATTTTTATACATCTGTTTTACATATGATCGTTGTACTAATCACTAACATTTCTCCAGATAAAGAATGTTATAATGGTAAATTGTGGGGGTACATTAGATTTAGTAGAATTACTACAGCCTGCAGAGTCTGTGATATTTTATATTCTTGATAGCCATAGACCGTATGATTTATGTAACATATATTCAGAAGGGCAAGTCAGAATTCTTGGTAAACCAGATATTGACGATGAAATACCAGGATATAATGATGTATTCAGAGATGATTCGGTAATTATTTGGAATTTCTTTATCATTCTTATTCTTTACATATACAAATCAATGTTCACTCGCAAGGACATATATACATTTTAGTCCGATGAAGAATTGGACGAGGAATCTGATGGAATCGAAGAATCTCAACGAACTAAGAGACGGCGGTTAAATGAAGAAGATATTGCAAAAAGGGCAGCTAAGAGACAGTGGGATGAAAATAGAGGAACAATTTTATTTAATTATAGCCAGTATAGCTATTATGGAAGATCAGTATGTCAGATCATAAAACCTTATATAACTAGTCGTTGTAACTAGTCATCTTGAAGCAGGAAAGGGCATTTTATTTCCACAGAGTGCTACAATTGTATTTGAAATGGCATGGAATATGTCGAAAGATAATTTGGACATGGCATGGTGGGCTATTGTTGGCTCTACAGAACAGGCAATTCTCAGTAAAGTTGAGTCTCGTTTGACTGTCTTAGAGGAAGGTACTCTTCAAGCACACATATCAAGATTAACACATAAACAAGGAGTTGAGATTGACAAACAACAGCACAACCCAAGTGGAGTTAGAGTCACATATGACAAAGAGTATCCTTTAGATCACCTGTTACAAACATATGAATACATATAAACTAGAATAAGACCCATTTTCCTTACAAAGAATAATCAGTCTTCAACTTGCATTATATCGTCATTGGACTGTTGAGGCCACTTTAAGACATTCAGTAATAACAGCAGTATCTTTAAAGCTTTGGTCGATCAGAGGTGAACAACGTTTGCGTGAACTTTTAGCTGAAATGGGTTTACCTTTGGCCGAATCTAAGCAACGTTTTTCTGCGATGGATCTCACATTAAGACAAGAATTTCGACAAATGATTGAGAAATTAGCCGGAAAATATAAAGTTGATAATATTATAGGAACTAGTTTTACTCTTCAATATGGCTATCGTTTTAAATACTGCGCATCGGATGTTGTCTATGCGATGTTATCGCTGTTAGACTCCTCTGTAAGTTATCAGTGTGTGGATGTCATTTCTTCCATCGATGGAGCAATAAATATAAAAGGAAAATTTGGAATGTTTCAGGGAAAGGAGAGATTACCACAACGATGTTTTCTTGATGCCCTGGACTGTTTGTCGCGGATGAAAAGGGATATTCTGCCAGAGGGTATAGAAAAAGCAAAGCTTATGTTGACCCTTGTATTTAAGACTGCTCAGATTCTTTTAGAAATGAAACATGTTGTAAACGCTGGCACGTTTCTTTATATCATTGTTCCTGAGGGGAGTATGGATCATGGGTTATTCTCTCATCCTCATCCACTAACAATGTTAGCACAATTCACATTGAAAGCATATGTAAATTCTTCGCGAAACAGACGAGCGCCTGAATGGCCCCTTGTTGCCTCGTCAATGTACAACATAGAAGATGGTACTTGCCTTGTTATTGGTATTCCACCTGTGTGCGAGGATCAGCCTAAAAGGTAAGAACTATTTTTTGATTGTCCACATAAACGCATCTTTCGATTTTAATTCTTATGCATTTATAGTCTCTTTGGGAAAGCCTTTGAACAAGCGGCGAAGAATACCAACTGTTACATAGAATGCGACTATTTTGATACAACAAGTAAGATACTGATTTGACACTAGAATTTTATAAAGTCATTCCTGTGTTGGTTACTGTAAGAATACTTTCCTTTTGCAGTAATAAGACTGAAGATAGAGGAAAGGCCTAAATTTCTAGATGCTCTGGCAGCACTTCTTGCATGAATATTTTAGGAAGCTTGTATGACATGTATAGTAGCGTGATTGCCTTACTCGTTTATTTATTTCATAAGCAGCGACAGTACAAATGACTAAATCGAATTAAATTTTATACGCGACGACGATAAATTAATGTTACGAACTTTATTTTTCCGTGACATATCATGTACGATAACATCACTTTTCTAATCAATGCGACTTCTGATCATATATTTTATAACAAACGACGTGCCTAGCTTTAAAATTGTAAAATAGAACTTGTACAAAGTAGGTTTTACGAAACGCTCAGTTCGAAGCATCGCGGTTTCCGTACCGTAACTATTAATCAAAATACAATTATTGAAATAACATGAACTAGAAATAAGCAAAGACAAAGTTTTGTCCATTTCTTTGTGAGGTCGATACATGTCAGACGTGTGAGTTTTATTTATATAAAAAAAAAAACAAGCCAGTAGGTATAAATTTTGTATCAAGAAGAAATAAATTCATTCCATTCGTTATATGGCAACTTAACAAATACTGTAAAACAAGATATGGTCAAATAAGAAATTTTACATGACAAGACTTTCGAAGTATGCCCTCATGGCGTTTATTAAGTAGTACATAATAATATATTAACGTATTCGTGTGCGCGTGTACACTTGAAAATACAATTCATTCGATTTTCTTGACTATGATATTATACATGTCTTTTGGTTATTTCCACAAGGGGTTGTGCGAGTACAAATACAATTTCCGCGCGAGATCCGTCCTACGAAAGGAGCGATGGTATCACAGAAACAGGATTGAGAAGAGAGGAGGGGGAATTCATCATTTTGTGGTTCCATAACGGCCACTCGAAAACCTAATTACTCCTTCCTTCACATGGTTTCCGACATAAATATGTAAGGAGCGCCCGTTCGCTATTCGCAATCAAATGCGTTCAAGATGTGATTTGGTCGTTTTTGGCAGTCTTGTGTACGGCAACAATTTTATTAATTGGCAGCTTATCATTTCGAAATCCATCAACAAATTGTTGCACAGAGTCCACAGTTATCTCCGCGCCATCTTCCATTACCACATATACCCCTCGCGGTATATCTATTGCTGTTAAAAGAGGTACTGCATCGTCGAGACCCACAAACTCACGCAAAATGTCAGATGTTTCACACTGTTGAAGAAAAATAAAAGCTTTCCAACATAGTATCAATCTTTTTATATATACCCAATTATACTTACGTCTAAAGCTATATAGAATTGCAGAACGTCATCAGGATCATCGTAATTGGCATCGTAATCAGGCCGATCTCTTCGATAGGCTTGCGCTGCGGGTAGTAATACACTTTCCGCAAATTGGATCTCGCAGTCATCACCCTCTGTTGATGAAAATCATGAAATCAGAACGTAACTAGATAACTTAATATCAACATCACTAAAGTAGTCCAAGATCGTTATTTTAATTGAACTTACCCACAAATAAAATAATTGCTGGTGCGTCATGTAACGAAGTAGCATACTTCTCTGTTAAAATATTTACCAAACGTCTCGTCCATGGAAAATTCTGTAGTATATTAGAAAAATAACTGATAACAGTTACATATTACTCTATGTAATATACTACTGTTATACTTACCAGTCCTTCAGGATCCTCGAGTAACTCGGCACGGCCATCCAAAGTTATTATGTTATCCCGAGGATCGAGTATCACTAGGGTAGGTATTGCTTGTACGTCGAGAGCTCTCGTCAATTTTCTGCGTCTCTCCTCTTGACTGAAAGGTATCCTCAGCCAAGGCATTGTTTCAGTATAAGCGTTATAAGACTCTTCACTCCTGGTGTCATCAAACCAAACATTCAGTTACAAATAATTCCTAACAATCGTATAAAAAATTATAGAAACATTACACACCTATCCGAACTGACAAAAATCACTTCAAAGTCGTGTCCTCTTTCCCGGATTCTCTGATAGGTGTCCACAAGTTGCGGTGTGAATGCCTTGCATGGTGGACACTAAAAAAAACGGATCAATGATGCAATCTTGCAAATTTAATCAAATAAATGTGAGATTTGTTTATCAGTACAAAGCACTAGTATAATATTAGAAAGACGTGGCAGGTGCTGTTCATTTAATCACACTTGATGATCAACTTAATGAAGATAATAAAAATAAATTGGAGATCTCTTTTGTGCAGTCATTACTGCAAGTACAGTTGTATCATTTACGCATGGTTAGAAGTTTACCCAATGAGCACTGAAGTAGACACCCTTAAAGCAATGCCGTAACTCTTCATGAAGCATGGGCTCGTTACTCTCACGGCCTCCGCACGGAAGTAGAGGTCCATCTTCAAGAGAGGCTTTCGGATGCGGCGGCCTCCAAGGAAACTCAGTCCCAGTGGGATCGGCGATCGTTCGTTCCACACCGCCCCTTGTTACCACCGAGCCGTTTGTTCCCTCCAGTAAAATCAAAGTCGGCACACCGGCCTTTATCCGATACCTACGAGTCAGTCTCGTCTGCAAAAAGGGTACTCGATTTACTCATGAATATTCACAATTAATAGGCTATTCCATTCTATTGGAATTGTTACCTAGCAAAGCATCTTTCGAGTTCGTAACTTCCATCAATGTATTAATTAAGCAAGACAAAATAATCCAACAAAAATCATTCGCAACGAAGAGGAAGGTTATAACGTGAGTTCCTTTAGTTCGCGTTATCCTTATGGCACCGGGAAATCATGGCATGGTGCGAAGGGCGCAACGAGTGGCTGACGTGCCTGCAGGGGAGTGTTGTCTGCTGACAATGAGAGCTGTCCCTCCGGCTGTACTGCATGATTACAGTAGAAGGAGAAGCACGGGGAATGGTCTTGAGGGCGACGTTGACGATGGCTTTAATGCAAAAGGTTTCCTAGTCGAGAGAAAGAGAGAGAGAGAGAGAGAGAGAAAGAGAGAAAGAGACAAGGGTGAAGACAGAAGCCAAGACGCTCGGTAACCGCGTTGGGCAAAGATGGATCAATGCTGCTCCTGCAGAAATGGACAACCGGAAAATGTTCCAATGGCGTGCATTCAACGTAAGAAGATCATTATCTTAATAATAAACGTATAGCAGACAAAAAACCAGCTGATAACGATCATTCTAAGTGAATATTAAAGTTAGCTTTAATACCAGACCTGATCCTAGATAAGAGGTGCCCGCTATATGACTGGCAAAACTGTAGTCTAGCTTGGTAAGAGTAGTGTCTAGTGATTCTACATTGATAACGAATCAGCCCTACGGCGCTATGCACGAATACACAAACGAGAGTAACTTCGCCGAGAACAATGGCTTGCGTTTTCTATCTATTGTCTACTGACAAACAATAGAGGCCTTCGTAACTTGACATCTACAGTGCTAATTCGTGTGTTAATTGAAATCCTCATCCGCTCTATTTCTTTCTGTATTACGAGCGAGACGAGATCCATTTTTACAGATAAGCGGGATGAAAATGAGACTGTTGCTAAGCTGTTCCGGGGAAAATGCCTGCCGGCAGCGATTGCACCTTCCTCCTCTGGGCCTGTCTGATTACAACGAACAAGGGACGAATAGAGAAGAAGCCAAGCGCGGCGATAGCGGTGGATATAACAGAGAAAGCCTCCAGCGCGGAAGAAGATAAGATGGAGTGGTGGATGAAGCTGCAGATTTCATGGATTCCTGGCTGATCCTCCGTCGTACTTTGTCGGCAACTTCCAGGCAACCCGACTCCCGTCCCATTAAAGTGGATATTACTAATAGCGAATATTATACTAACCCGTCATTTCAAACCACTTACACGATGTTCGATTATGTGTATTTATCTCGTGTGAAGTAGCGGAAGGGCCGATGATTAGTGTACGGAAATAGTCAAAAGATACACGATGTAGATATACAAAGAGTGAAGGAAAGAGAGTATAACAAGAAACTTGGTGAGTCAAGATTCGACGATGGAAGTTCGCCTTTTGTTCATCATGGTGGCTATAAGTCTAATATTCTATTCACTGTTGTATTACGGGGAGTTCGGGCGAAGTGGGAGAGATAGGCGAAATTCACTATCGATGTGTTACAGGCAAACATAAAGAGGGGGACCGCGAGAGCAAGCAGCGCAAGAGAAGGGTACGGAACGTGCGACGTCGTACGTTATCGCGACCCTCCACAGGGAGGCATTACCTCGTCCCTTCGTATATTTCCTACGGGTGCTTTCTCGTTCGTTCCTACGGTCTGCGTACCTACATACATTCGTTTGCCGTCTCCGTCTCGGCCGGTCGATAACGCGTACGTCCTCCCTTGGCGTTGCTGCCGCTTGCTCGACGCTGCTATCGTTATTTCCCCCGGTGGTCTCTCTGTCCCCTACCATGGCACCCTCCCGGCGCTCGCTTTTTCACTCTTTCTCAATCTCTTTTTCTTTCTCCTTCCCTTTCTCTCCCTCTCTCTTTCTCTCTATCCCTTCTCGCTCTAACCCTCTCGCAACCGCCGCGACTCCCGACCTTCTCTCGCTTCGAAACCAAGCTCTCACTCTCACCCTTTCGATTCTGCCCTCTCTTCCTATCGCGCGGATCAGCGAGGATCTGCGCGAGCTATGAAAAATATCGGGCTGATGTCAATATTTTCGAGGATCACCCCTCCAGGAATATCTGCTTATTGAATGCCGGCAAGCCTCTCGTTAATATCTGCTTCATTAGCTTTGAAAAGACGAGCAGGCAAGAAAGAAAAGGATGCAACACTCGTACTTGCTAAATGTGGAATATGAATGCGAGAAAATGCACGGCAATTCCAATCGGGCGAGATATGAAACCCATCGAACGTATTGCAACGCTTCCTCCTTTTTTTTGGATTGCGATTTTCAGGCTGATAAGCACTGTAGTTGCCGAGTATTAATGCTTGATCTCAATGCACCGTATGATTTTTGCAATAATGAAAAATTCGACAGTGGATTGCTGTGGCGATGGAGTGAAATGAAATCATCGGAGCCGTTCTCTGCAAGCGTGGTTTCATCGCCTCTCTTCGCCCCCCCCCCGTGTCATCGTCCGCGCGAGAACATCGCCGCCGGCAGTCTCCCCATGAAAAATGCGCTCCCTATTGTGCAGCGCATCGTCTGGTGGAAAAGCTTTCCGTGCTCCTGATTTCCTTCTTTTTTTTTTTGCTCCGCCGCAAAACGGTCTGACCGCGAATGCAAGTTTTCCTTCCCCATTGAACTGGAGACCTGCGACTTCTCATTTCACCAGTTTTGACCGCTGTTTTGTCTTCTCTTCGCTCCAGGCTTCCACGCCGAATGAACTCTCCAGCGTCGGGTATCTCGTTCCGACGGCGAATGTTTTTTTAATTCCTGCCAGAGAGAGAGAGAGAGAGTGGCGTAAACCTGGATGGGTGTCTGTGCTCGCTGAAACACGCACGTGTCGTGCTTTGATGCGGTGGCTTGCATATCATATATGGGATATTGTATGTCATCCATTTAGTTCCATTAACGGGAGAACTCTGCTTGCCAAGTTGTGCACCTCTGCGTTGAGAGCTGGCAGAGTGAGATCATCATGTTCCCTCCGTCTTCGTCATGCGACAGGATTTAACGAGACACTGTACATTACCGCTGGTCAACCCGGGCAGCTCTTTTCACTCCCGACAGTTTCAATTACACGCAAACGAAGAATGCCGCCGGGACTTTCGCGGCAACGCACTACAGAATGGCCATTCTCTTTCATCCTAAGACGATGAACTCATGAGAACAGAAACCAGTATATCCTCGATCACCAACTAGATCTCTTCCACGTGTCTTCGTATTACATAGTCAGACATGCATTGTTTATTTAACATCCGTACTGCAATATAAAACGGTTGAAACAAGTCAACTTCTACGAACAAGCTGTAAAAGGGTATCACTAAAGAGTAGGAACGGCGTTCTCGATAATTTGTGAGAATGGATTGCCGAGACAGAAAAGTATCGGGATGAGTAAGTACGTGTGCATTTACAGTGAGCGATGCCATCCAGCTTTTGTTTCCCCGTGGGACTTTTATACCTTTTATCTATAGGCTTCGCCTGATATCAGTCATCAAAGGCTCGTCTGAGTTTCGGGGCTATAGGTAGAGAAGTACATTTGCCCGTGCAGTTCGCACATACTTCAGGCTTCCTTTGAACTACCGGCGACCCCACGAGTAGGTCGCATGCAATCTACGATATACCCTAAAGACTAAAAAGCATGTAGACTGTAGGAAATACGCGTGTGATTATGGTGAGTAATGTAGTGTGCATGCTACCCTTCTGAGCGAACTATGTCAGAGTTTCTAGTTATAAATTCGTCCTCCAGAAAGGTTCGGCCCTGTAATATCTCATTTCTTCGGTGCAACATAGGTTCGCATTGTTCTGGCTACCTTTTTTCTTGGTTTCCATATTTTCTTCGTTCTCTTTACCACTGTAAATACACACAAGTAAGCATATTTCCACTCTCGTGCCCCCCGCCGACCCCCCTTCAGCCTTGGCTCCTTTTTTTCAGCTCGACGGGCGAATGAGAAAGCTATTTGCGGAAGATATGGGTCGGCCACCCCGAATGGAAAGGCTGCTCGGCTCGACTCTTTTTTACGCCGTTACCCTGTCGGATCTTGTCGTCAAGTAAAGACGTGCAGCACTTTTATGAAACAGTTTACGTTGCACAAATGATGAGCAACGCTCTCTCTACACTGCTCGTACCTCTATCCACGTCGGCTCTTTTTTCCCTCGGGATGGCAAGCTACTACCAACTCAAGCGTATACTCTTAAACTACGACCCTGAGAGAGTTCGAAGCAGCCAACGCAATTCTTGTGATTAGTCGGCGCCGTGCTAGAATGTAATAGAGTAATATCCTGGATACCTAAAGCTTGATAGATTCAAATTTTATTATCGATCTTTACGAGAGGATTGACGAGTCTCATTACGACGAGATGAACAAGCTTCCATTCTACTTTATAGATGCTCTAGACAGCTCGAGATTCAAGAGGGATTGGAATCAAGAGTCTCTCATTTTCTTCGAACGTAGCTGCATGCAACGACTGCTCCGGTTTTTCTTAAATTAATAGGACGGAATACAATGGATTCGGGATTTTAACAAAATCATTCCCCGTCGCCGTTAAGAGAGATCCCTGGAATAACGAAGGAAGAACGGTAAAGCTACTTGACGCTAATTGCGCAGGACGCTTATCGTTACATTTACCCATGGATCGGACCATTCGATATGTGTGTGTGTGTGTGTGTGTGTATACTTCACAAAGCCACCTCAAGTAGTCTGACTAATGATGGTGGGAAAAGAAGAAAATAACGAACTTCGATTCGCCGCTTGCATTTAGTCCTGCGATAATGCTGATGCAATTCTATGAATATCTGCCATATTTAACATATATCATAACGGTTTCCAGATTTACTGGCAAACTAGAATCCACCAGAGTATCTTGTAACAGAATAGTGCACTTGTTCTATTTCCAGTAAAACAGCGCACAAGAATACTCCAACTCTTGCGAAACGACAAGTGCATAATGAAGACACGAAGAATTATAATGCGATATTTCCCTTCTTTGGTGAAACTTAGTAAAATACAATAAGATTTCCTAGTTACTTGACTTTCATCGAGAACGTTATGTAATTTAATTCTCACAGTGGATGGTTGATGAAGCCTTTGACGAAAAGGTAGCCGGTCGATGAAGCGTCAGAGAAGCCGCGTGTGATGGAAAAATTACGATAAAAATTGATTAGCTAAAAAGCTCCCTTGGCAATGCGCGTCTCGCGCGTATATTGACGAACTCTGATATTTCTCTGACGATATTGCTCTAGCGATATTCATTCGACGAAACACGACTCTGGCTGGTGTGTTGGCGCGAATAAAATCGGAACCTAAATAGCATGTCTGGCGAAGGGTTAAAACACCCGGAGGAAATAAAAAAAAAGGCGGCTGTGCGCGGGTCGTTCTGCATAGCGGCAGTGCAACGTGCTTTCGTACACATGCGAGAGCACGCATGACTTTATAATAGATATGTGCACATACTTTCAAGCCACCAGTGGCTCAACGCCGTATCAAATATTCTGTCCCGCCATTCAATTTGCATGGCGATCCAAAAAGTCGGAAAACCGTTTTGCAGTTTTGCCGTCTATTCGATCAAATGATTCAAAGCCGACTCCATAAATTCGTATAGCAGACGATCATTCAGCTAGCAAATTCTTTCTGCTATTGAAACACACGCTTTTTACAGTACACATCCATGAAAAACTGTATAAAGTTGTTGATAGTGGAACGAAAGCATAACTCTGAACTCCAAGCCAACGTCGTAAAGAGTTGTTACAATTAATATATGCATTAATACATTAATATAGATGAGCGATTTCTCGAAAGAGCTTTGGGTCTAATTGAAGAAGTAGATGGAAGAGGGTGATACCTTTCTCTCATAATCCCTGTTGGGCACAGCTAGCCAGGGTAATTCAGAGACATGAGCGCGGAAGCTGTCTTCGAAGTCGAGGACGTCGGCTACATTACTCCAGAGTACCACGTGTACGATCTCGAATTTTTTCCGCCTTTCCTTGGCACGACAGGTGTTCTCGGTGTCACAATCATTATCCCCGTTCACCGCGTTGACATTCGCGTAGAGGTCCATCAGCTGACGAGTGAAGTCGTCGCAGGTGGCATCGGGATTAATGAAACTAAAGTAGACACCGATCACCTCACAACTGGCTTTGCCGTCCTCGTCGATAAGGGAGCCGGTGGCGTCACAGGGCTTCGTATCCTGTTGATTAACCTGACTGCATCGCGATAGTTGTTTGCCAAAGAGTCTGTGCTGCCAGCAGACCGGCTTGGCGGCGGCCGCAGCTGACTTTTTCGTTACGTCGCTTGAGGCAGACGCTGCTGGCTGCTCGCTGACACACGCGGCCATCGCGCACTACAACTGCTCCGCTTCATTCACCGGCACCGACCCGGCACCGCGACGTTCTGATCGTTCTGATCACCCAAGCAAGCTTTCATCCGGCTCCAGCACGCCTCCAGCGATAACCGGCACAATCCGCTCCGTTGCACCGGCTGTGGCAGCTAAGCGCACCACCGAACCCGCTGGACCGCCTGGACTGAACGACTGGACCGACTGAACTCCCTGGACCAGACCACCGACCTCTACCGACCTCTACCGACCTCCACCGATCCAGTTCCAGTTGGTTCCAGTCCTCTTTTGGCACGCTTTTCTGCCTCAACCAATCACTGCAAGCCGCGCATCGCGCACCCTTCATACGCAGACGTGGCGCGTCTTTCTTTCTCTCGAATCTGCCGCATTAACTTTTTACCTTATCCTTAATTAAGTTGAAGGATATGCAAGGCCTGCCGATAAAGATTTCACGCTAGTCAGTGCAGTCGGTAAGCTTGTCACGCTACCACTATGCAGGCTCTTAGTCACGAGTAGATACGTTTGGAATTGGAATTCCTGGACATCCTGCGGGATGCAGTACACGGAGATGAGAAGTTTCTGACACTTCATGGAATATTTACTCTTCAAAGCCTCTCTTTGGACTTTGTAAGTATTAATATATCTGATTCATACAATATGTAAGGTTTTTTTAAAGTTTTTTAATAGTTTCTATGGATGTTACAGTGTTATGATTAATACGTTTTGCTATATGCGATGTTAGCTTATCTCATCATTTTTTTTGCGTTTCCGTAGAATCTACTGTATCATTGGATCACCTTGGATAACCTCTTCCGTACGGTGACTGTAATACTATTCGGAGCACTTTAAATTGAACTAAATCATATATTTGCTATATTAGAGTTGATTTATAGTATATCTCTAAGCGATTTAGAAAAACATATAGCGCACTTATCGGCGTATCTACTGCACTGTACTGCATCTGCCCTCATCTATTCTTGATTGCAGAATACATTTGGTTCTTGCACTCAATTCCGGCTTACGTAAAATGTCCATCAAGTATTAATCTTATAGCCCTGATTTCGGAGTGCAATGTTAGAGAGTTTTTTTCCGGATTTTTCCAATGTAACGCTAAACGTGACATTTCCTATGTCGGATTAATATGATTTCAACTGCGTATGTAAGTTGACTGCATGAAGGATCGACCCACGTGTGACGCACTTTGATGTTTCATGTTGTTTTTTTACTGCAAAGAATATCAATAAGGCGAAGTATCAAAAAGTGTGTGTTTCACACACAGAAGTCTTAGAATGCCGAGGAATATGTCTTAGGGTTTGCTATCGTACATGTAACACGTGGTATACGTGTGTGAAGATTTTACTAGATCAGCTTAACAAATTAGGGTCAAATTTCCAGTATACTAATTCCTCGATAAAAATGTAAATAGAAAAAGTGTTCCGATAATATCGGGCCAATCATCTTATCTGTTCTATCTCTATTATCTTTGATCGCGAAAAGTGTGGGTATTGAATAATAGACTCCTCTCTCGGTCGATACTCGGAGTCATCAGAAATAATTGATACTTTACTTTGACATCACACGGTAAATATCCCGTGTGCGTGTGTGGTATTTGCCTTTCCTGTTTGTAAAACGCTCGAGTTGGATATAATTCCGTGCAAAGAGAACACAGAGTTTTCATTGTAAAAGGACTTAGGAGACCCATATGTTTATAGTTGAGCTATAACGGCAAGTGATCAATGGAACATCGGATTTCGCGCTCGCGCCGTCGTTCTCTTGACGTCTGTCGTGGCTGATTTCTGTCTTCGAATGTTTATAATTCTATCGGCGAGAACTAGTGAATCTCAGGATTAAGTGATTGTTCCACGAAACTCTGTGCGAAGCAATGGGCCACCTAATTAAAAATTGTTCTCGTCGCGTGCTGTAACTCTCTGTTTAATTAATTACCATAATGGACAAGTATTGACTGAACTAGCAGCCGCCTAAAATCAGGTAATTCGGCGACTCTGACATGCAGTATTCTTCTAGTTCTTGTGTCGGTAGGATACAAGGGATTTAATTATTAATAATTAAGTAATATACAAGAAGATCGCAAGATATTCTACTCATTTCCCACTATAAAATGTTCTCACAGGGTTCGGCATATATTCTAGTGCTACACTGGTCCAGTTGTTACCACGTAATGTGTATATAATTATACTTATTGTCGTTTGTAATGTTCATGTGTCGCCACTTTTTCTATGCCACGTTATCTCGAGTGCATAGGCAATTCATTGTGTTCAGGCAATACGCACGCCTAGTATTACTACGACTGTTGTGGCTTCTAAAGGTTTCTAAAGCCAATCCAATTTTATACGCAAGTTCATTTTCTTCCAGTTTTAATGCTTTATTCACATCGGGCGGAGCCATAATTACTTATTAAATGTAATAATAGTGTTTTTCGAATTATGTCGTAACATTGTAATATATTATTCAACTATCTTACTAATATTATAAATGTAATTTTTACACAGCTTCAAGATGAGTTCCCCCCCAATTGTGGTACCTGGTGGTGAACATAGGTCCCATTCTGACATTCATTCTGCATCAGTTGGGAGTGCTTCGGAATCTTTCAAAACTATGACACCACCTAATGTTAGCCGATCACTCAGTAATCGTAAGTATAGTCTATTGACTTTTACGCTTTCATATCTTGGAAATACATATAAAGTATATATCTGATAAAAATTCAAGAAGCAGATATAAAATTGATAATCATAATCAATGGTATATTTAGATGATTGTTTCGTGCATATGTTAACTCATAAGAATTGAAGAGTTTTATATTAAAGATACAAAGTGATATAGAAAATGGTAGTATAATCTTTTCTTTCAATTCCTGATAATAAACTATTTGCATTTGTAAGAGAGCGTCTCAGCTATTAGTACTAGATTTCTTGTCATTGACTTTTGAACCTGTTATGAGCAGCAAAAAAAGAAATGAATCCTGCATGTACATGTCAAAGTATCGTCTATTATTAGAAGACTACAAGTCCGGGTACAATGATGAAAGAGTTTCTTTTCCTTTAAAAGTGTTTTGTAATAAATGATCTCTTCTTTAAAATATCAGTCATTAAAGTTTTATATGTATACAACTATTAAGAAATTTCATTCTACTTTATAAACTGAATATCTTATTATTTCTAGCAGTTTTATTGTTACAATAAACAATCATTATTTAAAGGTGTTCTTGACAGTGGATCTGGTACATTGTTAAATACATTAGGTAGGCTTATTAATATGGATAAAGTGTATAAAGTAGTGAGCCTGGTTGGTAGAATAATTCTGACTAACAAGTAGCTGCATACTTGTGTCATATAGTTTTACATTACAAACTGTATTGTTGGTGCTATAGATATTACATATTGTTACATAAACATAGTCGTATTACTTGGTTCCATGACTCATCACTGGCAGACAATAAAAACACAGAAAGCCATCCAGACCCAACTTCACCGCCTGTATAAACTATTGAAATTCCATTAGAATGTTTGCTCTATTTATTAATACAGCATGTCTTTCTATAATTCAACAGTACAACCCTGCCTATTTTTTCTCTTTGAGTTTTTTCTACGATTTTAATTGAATTTTATAATATTTATACCTTGTATAATTAATTATACTGCTTATTTCAGTATTTTGCATATATCTGCACTTGTAATATATATTCACAAATACACATACAATATATATATATTTATGGCCCAAATGTAGCATGATTGTAATTCTTTAAGTTTATAAAGTAGTGTTTTTGTATAACAATGGCATTGTGATAGTAAAGCTCTTTAGGAAAACTTCATGTTACACTTATAGTTCAAATAGTGTGCAAATGTTATTTCCCAATCTGGTACATTTTTTTTTTACATCATGCAGTCTAAAGATTTGGTATCAACAGTCTATTGTAAATATGTGTCTTTGATTAGAAGTTTTGTTTCCGGATTTTCGACATCATTTTAGGCGTTTGTTGTTAGTGTAATTCAAGTCAGTGATATTTAGAACAAGATAAAATTATATAGTGTTATTATTCTGAACATATACTAGAACAATATAATATAGTCTGTAGCTGAAACATATATTTGAAGAATTGAATTAAAAAGACATTGTTTCTGTGAACCATTTTGATATAAAATTTTGAGATAGTAACTGCGACTGAAAGCAAACTAAATATGTAGAGCCAGTGGATCGACAACTTCGACGATGCAGCGTCCAAGTACAAACGCCACCATTACCTAAACTTCCATCATCTGAGTCTCTATCGACAAGTGTTAATTTAACAACCGCTGCACCTCCAATGTCTCCAGGTATAAATAAGCATAATGTTATACTAATATCATATCTGGTAATAAATACAAATTCACTGGGAACTTAAAAACTTGTGTAAGAATGAGTACAGTGTAAGAATTCATTGTTGATGCTTTTACAGTAAGGAATTTCAACATTTATATAACTGTGTGTGCGATGATAAATTAAAAATCAGTCATTTTCAAAGATTTGTATTGCACTATTCGCACAAAGATTTTCTTATGTTTTATAAGTTGCCCATATATTTATCTCACATATTACTGTAGGGATAATATTGCCATTTATCTTTGAATTTCCAAGCTTGCCATGCGAATGTTCAAAATGCATTATTTTGCTTCAAGATTCCTTAATACGCAAACTTTATTGCTCGAATATTTATCGAAACTCTTGAGAATACAAGTAGCTTTTTAGTATAAACTTTATGGCACGCAATTCACAAGTTCATCACATTCATGTCATCATCAATTACTAGTTCTGTTATAAGTTATAACTTGTAATCTGCGTTTCAAATAGCTTTATTCGGCTTCCTCCCAAAGTTTTTGAGGATGCATATAGATATAAGACTAAATATGTGTATTAATTTGCTGAAATTACAATTCTCTGTTTTATATTAATATTTTTAAATTTAATGACGCTATTATTGTTGAAGTGGACTCTGTGTGTACCTAAATGATTAGTACAGATCCTGAAAAGAATTAATTCAATTCTAATTTGTTACAGGATTATCCACATCGGGGGAGAATAATCAAAAAGCAGACAACTCATCTGACAAGGTTTGTGTGGCTGACATCATATATAATATCAAATAAAATAATATATTGCCTCAATTAATTAATATATGTTCTTATTTAAATTTCAATGTTGCAGTCATTAGACGCTTGCAAGTTAACGCGGAAAGAATCATATAAAGCACAAAGGAAAAATTATAGAATGGAGAAAAAAAGAGTTGCTAATGAACTGTTAAGTTCCTTTAGAGATCCTACTGTTATTGTAATGAGCGATTGGCTTAAAGTTCGAGGAACTTTAAAGAGCTGGACAAAATTGTGGTGCATTTTGAAGCCAGGACTACTTTTGTTGTACAAAAGTCCGAAAATAAAAGTATGCATTTTCATTACTATTTTCTTGTTAGAATAATAATTTCATATCTGTGTTATTATTACAGAGTAACCATTGGGTAGGCACTGTCTTGTTGAACACCTGTCAAGTAATAGAACGTCCAAGTAAGAAGGATGGTTTTTGTTTCAAATTATTTCACCCATTAGAACAATCTATATGGGCTCCAAGAGGACCAGAAAAAGAAGCTATTGGTAAGAACCCTGATAAATCTAAATTTCTTATGCAGGTATTAATGTAATTTATTTTCAGGAGCTGTGGTACAACCTCTGCCAACTTCTTATTTAATCTTCAGAGCTCCTTCCCAAGCAGCTGGGAAATGTTGGCTCGATGCACTTGAATTATCCTTAAGATGTTCATCATTAATTGTTCGCTCAACAAGTGCAATACCACGAGCAATACCTCATGATGCAACAACTACTCATGAAACTCAATGGAGTGAAGCAGATTATGAGAAACACTTTGAAGAACATGGTAAGTTGACCCAATCCTTATCCAAAAGAGTTATTTAACAAAAAAACATCATGAAAGATAGTTTGTTAGGATCCTTTATAAACTATTATAAATATTAAGCTGTAATATCTTAATTATAATAGTTGCAAAAGTTAAGCTTTCGAATATATGATCAAGTTATTCAAGATTGACTAAAATGAACGAAACTTAGTTAAGCAAGATACACAGTCTGAACGAAAATTTATTAAATTTTTATCATTACTCCTTTCCTGATGTTATTTATCCCGCACATTCACCTTGTGCATCCGCAGCATATTTAAGTAATTGCGAAACCCATTCTCTGTCAACCCCGCAAAAGCGCTTTTTGCCATGCCATGCACTGACACCACCCGTTACAAGATTTACAAGAAGTATTTGTCCACCCTCGACAGTAATGTTTAAGCAGTTGAACCAGGCACTTGCATTTTGGGAAGAAGAGTTTCATAACAAATCTTCACCACCACATTCGGATGTAGAAATTATGGTGTCTTCAGCATCTATTGAAGAAGTTGATCCTTTAGATTATAATGAGCCTTTGCATCGAGTTACTTCAGCAGCTAGCTCGTCCTCCACTTTTGTCCGCCGCATGACTGTCCCTTCTGTACATATCCCTCAATTCAAAACCCGTCATGTAGTAACGCTAGGTCCTGGCTACACCTTACCCACAGATCTGGACGATATTAGTCAAGCGGAGAATGGAGTTGCGGCTGATGCGGAAATCAGTGCATCAGACAGTGAATCAGAAGCATCAACAAAGGATGATCAACCAGAAGTAATCAATGAGACACCATATATATCAAATGAAAATGAAGTTCTTGGAACAGTAAGTGTTGATCTTATTAAATAATTCAATTAAAGTGTCTATGTCTATTGGAATAATCTCTTTTTTATATTATATAATTTAGGCTGGTGAAGTAGTTACCGAATTGCAAGAGGAACAAAAGTCCCTCATATGGTTTTTAATGAAACAAGTTCGACCTGGAATGGACTTATCTAAAGTTGTTCTACCAACTTTTATATTAGAACCTCGTTCATTCTTGGAGAAATTAGCTGACTCTTACTATCATGCGGATTTGCTATCACAGTAAATATATTTATTCGAAACAATCATCTTGCGCGGGAAAAATACATCGCGACTGACATCATTTTTTCTTTCTGTTTTACAGAGCAGTGCTGGAAGATGATGCATTCACTCGTATGAAAGGAGTGGTGCAGTGGTACTTATCCGGATTCTATAAGAAACCACAAGGTTTAAAGAAGCCATATAATCCGCTCTTAGGAGAAACATTCCGATGCTACTGGCAGCATCCAAACGGGTCACGAACATTTTACTTAGCTGAGCAGGTAATTTATATGCTCCGGTATAAAATATGCAGAACCAGCTGTGTACTCATTCAATATATTTTGTATACAGTTATCACATCATCCACCTATATCAGGCTTCTATGTAACCAACCGGCAAGATGGATTTACTATTAGTGCAACAATTATAGCAAAGTCTAAATTCTATGGTAAACATTTCTTACAGCTCCTACCCAAGGCTAATATTTTTTTTATCGATTTAATAAAAACTTACTATTTACAATCTATAAAGGAAATTCGACATCAGCGGTGCTCGATGGTGTTGCGATATTAACAATGTTACCCAGAGGGGAGGATTATACAATGACAATTCCATATGCTCATTGCAAGGGTATTCTAATGGGTACATTATCCATGGAGCTTGGAGGAAAAGTTAATATAAATTGTGAAAAAACTGGCTATCATACTGAGTTAGAATTTAAACTTAAGGTAAATAATTATTTGACTTTGCTAATATTTAAAATGTTTTCATAAGTTCCTGTGTCAGTTATTATTCATGAACCACTCTTTGTTAGCCTTTTCTTGGTGGAGCAGAACAGATGAACCAAGTTGTGGGTAAAATACGACTTGGGAAGGAGACTCTCGCGACTATATCAGGTTACTGGGATGGGCAGATATTAATTACTGATAAGAGAACAGGGGTAAGACTTTTCGAAATGACGTTTTTATACGAATGCTATTTATAAAAATTGACATATGATATTATAGCAAGAGAACGTGTTTTTCAATCCCACCGCCGATATGCGTCAGAATCGGTTAAAAAAATACACTGTTCCTTTGGAATATCAAGGATCATGGGAGAGTGAAAAGCTCTGGTTTGCTGTTACGCAAGCGATAAATCGTGATGATCAAATTGCTGCTACTGATGCAAAAACACAACTCGAAGAAGCACAAAGAGAACGTGCTAAAGAACGAAAAAGTGTTGGGCAAGAATGGATTCCGAAGAACTTTGTCCAGGTATAGTGTTGCAACACACTTTGAATGTGACGGTGCAATAAACAATCTAACTGATTTCCTTTGTCACTAATAGGATATTATCACGGGTAATTGGGTATACCGGCACGCAGATGTACGACCGTGGGATCCAAGAAATGATGTTGTGCAATACGAACATGATTATATTGTGCGTACAAAAACAAGGCACAAAACGCCAATCATGCGTACTGGTAGCATTGTATCAACGGAGCCAACACAGGTAGTTGGAGTTAACTAAGGATTATATTAATCAGGATATAATAATTTATTAATTGTTGTTAATGAAATTTTATGTTTAGGTGCCACTCTTACAAGCTGAATCTCGTTCTTCTTTGTCGGTATTAAAATCATCCAAGAGGCAACTATCTAACAACATTCCACTAACTGAAACCGCTCATGATTCTGGTAGCTCATCTGCTGAGGCACATTCAGATTCTAGTCAATCGATAGGAAAAAGGAAACGCTCTGCATTAAGGTAAGTTTTATACAGCGTATAGTTTATAATTGTGAGTGTATAAATCATAAAGCAAGGCATACAAAAACAATAATTTCAGAGTACTGAACATTATGAAAGAGATCGAAAATCAAATGTCGGGTTACGGTGAGAAGCTTAATCGGATCCAGCATCTAATAGAACAAGTTGCAATAAGACAAAGAGAACAAGTAGAACAGCAACATAATAGAAATATGTTGAAAGTTTTTGTAGACACGATTCTTGTTATTATTATCTTGTTCTGTGTACAATACTTTGTAAAAATCTGGTATGACGACTCAAGTGGGGGAAAATTCGATCTATCAACATTCACATGAAAAGATCGCGATCAAGGAATTTTGCGAATGTGCAATTGTCGGCGTAGGTAATCCTAAAATGTTTCTTTCCTGGTGGCGGGAAAACATAATTGTCGTAGAAATGATGATTCTAAGGTTTAAAAAGAGTATTAAGATGATCATAAAGAGTATATTGTCTGTTCTAGTATTAGTGCAATGGTGTCCTATTTATAGTATGAACAATATAGTTTTTGGTTAAGGGATCTTATTATGGATCTTGCGTTGTATATAATTCTTTATGTGATATAGCACAAGCGAAGACGTGCTAATCACAATATGTTGTATCTTTGTGTCGATCTGATCCATTCTGCGTGATGAAGCTTTTTCGTGAGGTGGAAGAAAACTAATTATGTTAGTAACTCGAGCGAGTCATGAATTTCAGAGTTCATTGCGCACGAGTTATAGGTAAGGTGCCATTAATAAATTAATGGTTTACCAAAATTCACACTTGATAAGAGTATATAAATCGTATACCATTTATAAAATATTGATGAAATTTCGTCCACTATGCAGCAAAAGCATCGACTAGGAAAAATCGCAGATTGGTATCCCCTTCTCAATGCTTTTTGCCTATGCAAACACAAAATTACAGAACTTGTTATATATTTGAATTTTGCGTTATACATTTAACATTATAATGGAAATACATAGAAAGAATGGTAATAATCAGTATTAGTGCTGTTAAAGATCAAGGACTATCAATACGAACTAATATTGAAAGGAGTAAATTGTGCACATTTCAAATGTATGCTTCTATACTTACGCAAATTTCAAGAAATTCCAGTACAATCTATATGGTTTAAGGATTAGATAAAAATCAAAGTCGCACATTGGAATGTACACACTGAAATTCTTGCACTTATACATTTTTGACGCTGGCTTACGATCCGTAGACTTAATACATTTGTCAGAAATAATAGCGTGCAACTGATCTGGATCAGTGATAGACCATGCGCAAATTCGAATTTGCTATCATATAATGACAAAGGTCTAAGAATGGCAATTATTTTCCGAATCAGAAATAATAATACTGTATACATTGGTATACACATGTATAGAAGAAATTGTGCTGATACAATTTTATTCCTAATTATGACTGTTCATTTTAGTGTGCACTTTGTATGCATACATTAATGAGAAACATGTTTTTGTACAATATTTCGCTTCTTTATTCTGAGATATAGTTGTTTTTTATCTAGATACGTGCATCTAATAAAGAAGCACTACATTCCTTGATGTTGAAAATTGTATTATTTTATTAAGAATGAAATCTTGATATCTGTTATATTGACTTTAAAGATCAATTTTTAATATTGCTTTCTATGTGCAGTGTATGCGATTTAAATTATACTCGACTTTCGTAGTTACCGTCAGATATAATATTTTAACTAAGATTTTAATATGGTTACATTGTCAGTAAAACTATGTATAATAATGTCCTATAATGATGTAACATTCTATTATTTCGCTTATTGCAGCAATATAGCTACTCAATTTACTAAACTGTTTAAGATCTATATACTTGACGCTCGGTAAATTTATGATAAACAGCATTAAATGTCTATACGCAATCTGCTAAATCGAGGCATATGTTCTTTTTTGCACAAAATTTTATAATCAGCCTCAGACTTCTATAATTATATAATACGCTTGATACTACTGTGCTTTAATTTAGCCAATTATTATATATATCAAGTTTAAAATAATGGTGTATAGAGTACCTGATATTCCTGCAATGTATGCAAATTATATTTATTTGCTTACAAAATTCTAATATAAGTACTTGAAACACTACATCTCTTATACAACACGATTTGCGTTCGGTCACTTGCTTTAATTCAGAAGACATTGATGGATCTTGAACAAAACTATTGAAGGATATATTAGGTAAAGTGAACCGCATACACATATGTATATGAGGAAATTTTGTATATATAAGAGTCCCATAAATATCAACAATAGCATTGTGAGTATTGTACCATGTTGCTTCTATATACACAAATTTTTAAATGTTCCAATTATTTCAGTTGACTGTTTCCACCAAAAACACGTATAGTTCTGTAACCAAATAATTATGATATACCGTAAATAAATGCAGTTACGAAAAACGCGTACACATTGTACATTTATGGAAATAATAAAAAGATGAGTTAAAATTAACCAGTGACATGTTTATGCGAATGGTATTTTTCAACAGTTAATAAACAAATTTATTGCCCATCAATAATAATATAATACGAAGTGTAACCGTGTACCATATCATAATATGTTTATTTAGACAAAACATCAAGTTTATGGGCAAATTAATTCGGCATCGATAATGTGTAACTGTTCAGGTAGAACGCATATATTTTTTGCTCCAGGATATTAAGTATCCTTACTTATTAATATTTATTTCTATCATCAACATTTACGATTTTGGTCCTAGCAAGAAGATATACCAAAGTAACATTACTCATGATTCACACAGCTGTTAAAAGACTGCAAATGTGGAGATCCCATGCAAGTTTGAAACTTATAACAAATTATTTACGTCATAATTATCCAATTCAAACTAATACACCAGAATTTAAAACAGAATTAACAAAGGCATTAACCTTTGCAATTCAAGCTGGTTTAGTATTAAAAACAGGAGAGGATAAATACTGTCTACCAACGCTTTTGCAAGAAATACAGTTATTAACAGATGCAGATGAAAAAATAAGTAAAAATGTAATTGATATGGGTATAATCTTTTATTATATGGATTCATAAAATACTTATATTCAGTTAAAACATTGTTTTTTTTAGAAAAAATATAAAAGATCTCGGCGCAAATAGATTGAAGACAAATTGTACACTCACCCTGATGACAAAACAGTAATACAGTTAAAACTTGCGTTGAACCAATGTTATATGGAAATGTCCTCATATCGACCTTTTTTCTTTTTCGGTCTTGAATGATATTGCTCAGAAGCTTGTATTACATCAGAAAATAAAGGTTTTAATAATTGTACGAGCATATTGAATAATCGTAAGACGGTCGGCGAATTCTGAAGGATGGTAGTCAAGTATAATTGTACATTCTTTCTTGATTTCAAATTCGAGCATACATTATACAAGAATGTCCCATTAAAGAGTGTTGCCACATTCATGCTTTCGTAAGGATAGTCTAAGAGTGCATTCAAATCCCCGCTATGACGAAAGCACATTTGAAACTCTGTAAAAGCATGTACTATTGTTCTATCAAATCGCTTGGGATTACTGTTGAGTTTTTCATCAAACTCAGTATGCGATATGAAGAATGCCGCTACTAATAAACAATCATCTTTATCCAATTCCTCATAAGCTTGAATTAATGAAATATCTGTTGGAAGACTTGATTTGCTAATTGATTTGTTCCTGTCTTGTATCTGAGACACTAATCCACCAAATTTATTTTGAAATCGTGTCACAGTTCTGTACATCCCAATTTTCTCATCTACTAAATAAAGGAAAAGACACAAAAGTAAAGAATGAAAATAGCAATGTAACTTATAATACCTTTCACCCGCCTCATCTATCCAATACTTGATAACTGCAATATACAACTTCCATATTGAAGGGATTTGTTCTAAACATTCTTTGTGTGTTATGCCTAATGTATGTATTAAAATTTCTTCTTTTACATCTCTCGGAGCTTCGTTCAAATTATGCAAAGACGGATATATACACGACGTTACAGTGGAATCAGGTATTAGTCTATAATACTTAATTCCACCTCGTTCCCCCCTTGTTATGTACTTCATACAATAAGACTTTTTATGTATGCCTGCTACTAGTAATTTATATACAGTCTTAAGGATTTTTTTGATGGTATGAGTTACAGCGGGAAGCGAAGTGTCTTCAATTCCCACTGGACAGACATACAAGCTATGAACGATTAAGTCCATAAAGTATGTTGGCAAACGAGCTTTCATAAAGTCATTAAGAAACCATTGTGGTAAGTTATAAGTAAGTAATTGTGTAGAAACAATCTCAGATTCTTCAATTGCATCTGCTAGTTCAATTTCTGTTTCTTCGTCATCATCTTCTGATTCATCATCTTCGCTATCATTGGGATTTCTGTCGGTAACTCCTACCAACTCAGGTAGATTGTGAATATCTCCCTCAAATTTAAAAGATTGATTTGTCCGCTTGTTATTTGAATCTTGGTTGTGTCTTTGAGATAAACCTAATGGTCCAAATATCTCTGGAGGTGCAATTTCATATCCATTCACATGTTCTTCTATGATGTCTAAAAGCTTCTTCCTGAATTTCTTCGGGACTCTACTTAGTATAAGAATTACAGCATCGTTTATACTGTGTCGACTTAACCATGAAAAAGTAGCTTCTATCCTGCGTTGTGTTTTACTGATCTTTCTTCTACAATTCTTTTGTAACTTCATGTGTCTGAAGAAATATTTAAATGTTCCTTTCTTGACATAATCATTACCTAGTAATATAGCTGCCAATGGTAATGTTGATTGACTCAATCCTTGGAATGAATTAAATAGAGTTTCCACCCTGAATATTTGGCATGGAATCATATATCCATCATCGGAAGGTGTTCTTACTACATAATTCTCCAATGTGTTAAAAGGTACATATAACGTTCCAAATACATAAAAATCAGAGTCATAGCTAAGAACTGGACAGTTCAGGATTTTAGCTACTGCAGCAATAGCATTGTCTGCCTCGAACAAGCACTGCACTTGCTTGATCCCTTTTTGAGTCGAAACCGATATAAATACTGCCTTTAACATTAAAGGTAGAAACTTGCTACTTGCTTGTGATGCCGGACAATATGAAGCGGCATCTCGTGATTTCTCTTTAACTCGTAGTATAAGAGTCTTTAATTTCTTGTTTTCAAATCCACCATCGTATATAACTAATGGTGTTATATGACACTTTAAAAGTCTGTCATAGAAATCTGCTATGCATTGTGCATACTTGTCATAATCTCCGCCAAATGCCGAATTGCACTTTGCGTACCGGACATAAATTTGGCATGCAATACTATTTCCATCAAGAACTAAATATGTGTTATGTAGTGCATGGTGCTCCAAATAATAACGAGATCGGTTGTTAATATATGTTGTCAATCCTCGTATTCCCATTTTATCGCACTTCCTTTTTATGCCTTGCTGTAATAATCATTTTATTGAAAGAAGCTTCTCTAATGTTATTCCATTGGCGTATTTATTAATAATCATACTTGCTTGCACAAAAAGAAAGGTTATATTGTCTAAATTACAGTTTGTTGCATCGCCCAGTCGGTAAAAGCTATGAACTGCTATAAACGACCGAGCGTCGAGAAATGTGTTTAGACGGAAAATAATATATTCAGGTTGGTACCTACTGAATAAAATTATGTTGGCGCGAGACTCTATCGAGTCTCCTGATATAAACATAACCATAGCTTAATGGATCACACTAGCGTTGTTTGACATTTAAAATTATAATTCATTAAATTGTGAAAAATAGATCTAGTTTTCTGACAACATGGGTAAGGAAAATGACTCGGACAATACAAAGAAAAGAAGGAAATCTGTCAGTGGTAATTCCGGCACGAATATCAAAGACGGTGATATGTACAAAGTATGCAATATTAAATATTTTTAATATCTTATTAGAGTGTAACATGAATACATTCAATTTTTATTGTATTTGCGTAGACCATTATTAGCTATGAAGAAAAGGAAGCTATGGACAGATTACCCGAGGGTGATTCGGAATGCTTCCTCTCGACTTGTGACAGTATTCGTAAAGCAATGAGCAAAGTTGCGAAATTGAAAAATAGTGGTGATGCGAATGTATGTATTACAAGGTGCATTGTCATAAATTCTTAGTTTATTTCACTGTAATTTTCAGTTAAATTTACAGGCTAAAGAAGAGATCCGTGAACTCCAAATACAAACTTCGCTTGCATTTATCGAACTTAAGAAGTTGAATAGAATGGAAAAGTTTCGTACAAAATTTGCCAGAGATTCTCTTATTGCGGCAAAAAGTAGTGTGGATAGTAGGCATTTACATTTACAAAACTTGTTGTATGAAGTATTGCATTTAAAAAAGGAAGTTATAAAATGCCTCCAATTCAAGTAATGTCTTTTTTGTCAACACGTGTTTCTGTTGCAATGGCTAAAAGTATGGATTCTTATGATTTTTGTGCATTTACAGATCAAAAGATGAATTAATAGAATTGGTATCAGAAGATGAGTTTTATAAGGAAGCGCCTGAGGGCATTTCTAGGCCAGTGAGTTGAAGTTATAACACGTGTACTTAAGTCGTATTATTTTGTTGCACATATTATTTCTACATTATTCATTTTAGGACATAACAAAAAATAATCCACACCAATTAAGATTAGCCAGGCTAGAATGGGAGCTAACCCAAAGAAAACAATTGGCCGCATTATGTGATGAATTGACAGAAAGTAAAAAGGCTGTTGCTGCTAGTATTGAATCAAAGCAAACCCGTTTAGATAATTTGGCACCACAATTACGATCAATATTAGAAGTAAATTTTATTTCTGGTAACAAATCATTTTATGTATACCGAGTACTTTGATACAAATCATTCCTCCACAGGCGAGCAAGCCATTACAGGAAAGTCTTGGATTACCATTAGATAAAATTAGACAAGAACATCAAAAGGCTGCACTACTTGCATCTCCATTATATGTGCTTTATGCAAAGGCTTCAGCATATAGAGATGCTTATGGTAGATTTCATAGCTTGTTTCATTTAAGATTGGGTTGTACTTAGAATCATGCAGAGTTCTTCACAATCTTATTTTACATTTACAGACAGCTCATTAATAGTAAAAGTGGATGGTGATGAGGAAGATGCAAAACGATCAAATTGTCAGGATGGATTACAAGAATCGGATTCTGATCCTGACACTCAGAATGATAATCTTGTAGAGGAAACACTTGTTCATAAAAAGAGACATCATAGAATGTCCAGGGAAGCGAGACAAGAAGAAAAGAAAGCAAAATTGTTACTTCAACATCCATTATATGTGACAATATTGATTACTCTTAAAAGTATGTACAGCAGAGCTATAAATTTAATTCAGCATACTTGATAATCTAATTTATTTTTCAGATGAGACAAAGTTAACATTACAATTTTATTATATGATATACTTAAAGATAATTACTGTGGAATCAAAGCTTGAAGCTGAAGATTTTGGTGGTGTTAGCGCAGGGTATTACGATTTCTATTTATAACATTGCTTAACAAGTAAAACAATTACATACAATGCTTTCATTCTCATAGAGATATGTTGATGTCCGAATCGATTTTGCGCGAATTATATACAGGAGATTTGGGATTAGAGAGTCCGAATCCTGCGAATCATTATCAATTACTAAGATACAACCTTGGTTCATTTTCTACACTTCGTGTGGGGATTCCATATAAATGGGCGCAGCGTATGGCTGGTCTACATTTCGTCTCACCTGATATGCGGGAGCATAAAGTAATTAACTGCTGATACCTAAATGCATGTGTGCAAATATGTATATGATGTTAAACTTATATGTTCAGGCTGCTAATTCAGAATCCAGACAAGACAGTGTTGAGAGTGTATTAAAAGAAATTAAGCGACGTGTTAAAGCAAGACTAGATTTATGCATGGAAATTCGACAATTGGAATCTGGAAATCTACCGATCTTCGTGAACACAGTAGATCCATTACCAGAAAAATTCGGCACTATTTTGCATAGATTTAGTTCTATGACATGGAAGACTTATTCCACATATGCAAACACACTGGCTACTCAACCAGAAGGATTAGTGACATCGGTGGATATCTTTTACGAAGCGATTTTACGTCGTGGAAGCAGTAAGATACAATTCACTATGTGCAATTTTAATGAATGATTTAAGTTTATGCCCAATTATATTCCTTACTTTGATTTCAGGTGAATTAATAGCAAGAATAGCAATTAAACCTGATTATCCAAAAATAGCTCCAGTATTTAGCGTGGTTATCAGTCCTATGGTACCAGCTTCAGCTGATATATTACGTGATATCGAAAGAGAAGTGAATGTTATGTGGATGAAACCCCCAACATTATCCGCTCAGTTACAGCGATTGAGGGCGTGTTTCGATATTTATCTCGAAACAGAAAGCATGGCACCAAAGGAAAAAATATTCTTTCATCCAGTAAGAGGACGTACACGTGCAAGGCCGTATAAATATTTGCCGTTAGGAGGTGGTATTTTTACACATAGATAATAATTTAGATTATACGCAGTGTCACCTTTTTCGAATACTTATATTTGAAATATAAAGACATGGACACAGATACGCGATATTCAATGACATTTGATGATCCCAGCATCACTTAATTCTCTTGTAATTGGATGGGTAACTAAACTTCCAGAAACTCCTATTAAATAGGTGCGTAAACTTTGCTTCAGTTGTCTGTTTTCTTCCGATAATTCACTCAGTTCTTTTTTCAATAAAACATTATCCGCTTTGATATGATTAAATTGTCCCCAAAAGTATCCAAGCTTATCGAATACTTGAAGAAATCCTGGGTCATTCGATCTCGATGGCTCACATACACAATCTTTTAATATGCAATCTCTGAGACCAATAGTTAATGGCTCGATTTTTGAACATGTTTTAATGAATTGAGTTACGGTTGTACCTTTGTCTGAGAGCTTTTCCAGATGCTATAAGTAGAATAAAAGTATAAATCATTTTAATTTTCTTTTTCTAATAATATTTGTAGTGAAGCACCTGATACCTTTAAAGCATCAGTACTAGCAACACTTAGTTTCTTTAGTGTCACTGTGTGAATTGTCTGAGCTATTGAAAATTGTTCCTTAATGTTATCTGTTCTTTCCTTCATCTGCTTCGCTGTCATTTTTAGTTGTGATACACGTTTTTCTTCTTTCGTGGAGAGATCATCGATATTATGACTTACACTATCAATCGCATCTTGCAATTGTAGATGTATCTCGGGAAATTCCGCAGTTTCCACCTTGAAGGCATCGTCTTGCTCTTTTAAGAATTCATATTGTTTTCTCTTAGCTTTGGTTGTCATCTTATATGTGCTTAAAATATCGTTCAGCTGCTCCCAAAGAGTTTCCAGTTCATACGAAGTGTTTTGTACTAATTCGGTCGTCATGTCATCTTTCTATATGTGAAAGGGAATATTGCTAAACTTACCACTCATAGTGTTGCAAAGAAAAGATGAAAGAAGTACATACTATGTATATTATGTTATGAAT
Organism: Ectemnius lituratus; assembly: GCA_910593735.2. Classification (NCBI taxonomy): domain Eukaryota; kingdom Metazoa; phylum Arthropoda; class Insecta; order Hymenoptera; family Crabronidae; genus Ectemnius; species Ectemnius lituratus. Next base: position 3,765,767 of record OU343042.1, read on the forward strand.
ATTTATAAAACATTGTGTTCTCCTCGCAGACACTTTATCGGCCCACAATTCACTTTCTCTTGAATTAATTCTTGACATTTCTTTGGAACTTTTTTCCATACCCAATTTCAAACGATCCAAACCTACTACATCCGTAGAATTTACATTGCTTAATTCTTCCATATGAAAGTCGTGCAAACAACGGAGTTTTTGTTTGTGTTCTTCTGTGTAAAGATCTTCATTATTTATAATCCTTGAAAACATATGATTTTGCACATTCTGTGCTTAGAATAATTACCGATCAATTTGTCAATCATTTCCATGTGTGCTACTTGGAGCCTTCTGTGATCTTTATCGGCGATTTCAAGTTCTTTGTAAAGTCGGCGTATAATATCATCTTTTGTCTTAATAAATTTATCAAAATTGTTCCAAAGATATTCGACATCTTTAAGGAGTTCCTTGCATTTTATTTGTCTGAGTATATATCTCCATTGTTCATTAATCTTTGCAGTGTTTAATCTCGAAAAGGCTTCCTCGCGCTTTAACTTGTTCTATTAAATGTGGAAAGTATAAATACTGAGATATAATTTAACACCTAATAATAATTTATTACCTTTGTAAATATTGCAATCAATTGTTGTTTACGTCGTTTCGCTTCCAATTCGATTTCAGCTCGGTGTTGTAAATACCGTAAGCGCTCTTCATCGCTCATTCGAGCGAGTTTACTTCCTTTGCCTCTCTTTTTCGGCATTTCTTCGAATCTTTATTCAATTATTTCAAATGGTAAGAAAGAAAGCAGGCGTTGATGCAACTTGAGACTTATAATGTTAATATTGTTTAAGAGTTTTATTGCTGGTACTTATCATTAGTAGTATACAAAAATTTCGACAGCCCAGTACTGGAATATTGCTTTTTAGTGGTTTACGTCCATGTGGATATGTTTGATCAATACGTTTGATATAAGTTGTACGATAGCGTCGGAGTACAATCCCACGCGCGATTACGATACCTTTATATTACATCTTGTAGCTCGATATATATTAATATGACGAAATAATAGTTTTATAAATTATAACAATTAGGTTCCTTAGATATTAACTCTGTAGTCTCTCGTTAAATACTCTTAGGCGTCGTTAATATACATAATACAAAATATAATCCATTTGTACAAAACATTAATACCAAATAGAAATGTGGTTGTATATATATACAAAACTCGTAGAAAACATGAACATTGCAGTCAATGGAGATTCGCGGGAATCAAATAGTTGCTCATGTCGAATCATACGTTGCACTAATTTGATCAAGAGTCTCGGTTTGATTCATTTAAGCTCGCTAACGTGGCAAGATCTTTTGTTACAAGGAACTATCACACTCATCTTACCATGCGTCATTCTGTTGCAAGAGAAAACTATCAAAATTGTATATTTATCACAAATTCATCGCAAAATATAAGCTCTTCGTTTATAAGAATATGGGACCCAAAAGTATGATTTCTGTCATACTTTAATGTATGCAGGCACATACCAAAACTGAATACCAACTGCAGGGGAATATACATTTATACGTGACCTGCACGTGTTTTCAACAGTTTTTCTGTAGCGTCATTGTGCGATTTTCAACCTTTTCTATGGAAAGTGGGCGCTCCTTTGTTGTTGGTATAAAGCTCTGTGTACGTCTTATTCTCTCTCCTCCTTTCAAAGGTCGTGTTACAACAATTTGTGCTTCTAAAAGAATTGCGGCTTCTTCCGCGCGCCGTACCTTTTCGCGCGCTACACAGAGCTCAGCACCCAGATGTTCTCTTTCAGCTTCTAATTGCTGGAGCCGCATTTCGGCATCTAGGACATATTCCTTGAATGTAGCAGAGTACATTGTAAACTATTCAAAGAAGAAAAGCCATCTGAAAAATACCCTGTAATTGTCGCTCGTTCTGTTGCTGTTTTCGTTCGAATTCAAGTCTTTTCATCTTTTCCGTTTCTAGTAATTCTTGTTGCTCTTGTTGCAATCTCTCCAACTGTTCTCGCCTTTCCCATTCTTCTCGCAACACTCTTGCTTGTAAGTTTCGAACTGAAACATTATTACAGAATGTAAAGTAAAATAATAATCGCAGATGAAATATATATAAAAACAAGCCTCACCTATTTCTTCATCACGTAATGCTTGTTTTTCTTCTTGTAATAGAATTTCCAACTTATGTTTCACATCTTCCAATTCCTGCACTCTGGCTCCCTCCTCTTTTGACAATGCTTCCAATTTTCGTGCTTGAAATTCAGCAGCGATTCTAGCTTGCCTTTCATGCTGCAGTTCCAGTCTAGTTTCTTCCCTCTCCTGCTTCATTGCCTGCCTCAATGATCTTCTTTGAATAGCTAGGCTTCTCTGATATCCAATCTTCTCCCCCGAATGTTGAATAGCAATTTGAAGAGCAGCCAACCACTGCAGTCTTCCTTTATGATCATCGGCTACAAGCTCTATACATCTATGTTCCGGAGTACTTAGAACAAATCTTCTATCAGGTTTTCCACCATTGGTTAAAGTATCTGCCCAACAATTCCCATTTAATAATATAACACCAGAAGGATCTTTCTGCTGGGAATCCTTGTAGTATGTCAATTCGCCTGGTCTTAGAACGAACCAAAAATATCTGAGGGTTGGAAGAAGAAAACCCTTCTTCATTAAATAACCCTATAACATAATAGAATTTATGAGAGATTGTCATCAACTAGAAGTACTAATTTCACTGGAAGGTATCCTACTTTTTTAACTACGTTTTCAACATATATTTGAAAGAGGTCATCAATTGCTTCCGTGAGTGCTATAGTATCTAGCAATCCACCGCCACTATATTTAGATTCCAATACAGCCAAGAATGTGGGGAATCTATTTTAGAATAAGACAATTTTAAATTATTGTAGTACCACATATAAGTGTATCTGCATATTCCACTCACCTAAACATTCCAATAGCAGCTGACAAAGCAGAAAAATCAGCAGCATCCCATTGCAAACCCAAAGATGTTACCAAATAAGAAGCAACTTGAGCAACTTCATCTCCATGCACTGTGACCTATGAATTTGAATGAAAACCTATAGATTTCTTATAACAAAGTATCAATCACTTAAGATAAATATTACCTACCATAAAAGAGCAATCAGCAGCATCTGTTTCAGTTTCCGCCAATAAACAAAAGACTCTAAAGAGTTGATATACACTGTGATCCTCAAACACTGGATGTGATCTTTCCAAATACATTTTTCTGCATACCAGCCAACAAATCTCATCTATGCCCTCTTCTAAAGTCCTTAATGTTTGTATCGATGTAGCATCAGTAATAGAGGAGAAGACCTAAGCAAAAGAAGTCCATTATTAAAGATGCGGATCCTATTGTTAATGTCAAAGACTGAAACAAAAGAAATGTACTTCTTTCTGAAGGTAGTATATGTACTGTTCAAACGTTAAGCTCGGCGTGCTTCGATAGTGTTCCAATCCTTTCTCCACTCCATATAAGTCCATTAGTGTACCTATGTTCGCTGTAAGGACCTGGGAAAAAAAGAGGTAGCCACTTATACGCGTCGAATTGCCGAAAGGGTTATGGAAAACAACGCCACGCCCGTTTTTCGAAATAATTCGTAATACCAAAAGAATTCATACCTTCAGCTTTGATTTCGCGACAGTGTCCGGAAGATCACCCTGGAGTGCATGAAATGCATGCCAAATACTGTTGGTCAGGTTCTTCAGCAGGTGGGCCATTCTTTAGCTGATATGGCAACAGGTGTTTCGATCCCAGCACCTAAACACTCATTATCGTCATCGATGCATTTACATTACTTCCAGTAGGGCAATTTCTTTTATGCCCTTTCTTGTTTATCTCTACTTCTCACTGCTCTTCCCACGGCGACAGTATCCGCCGTTCCCGTCATTCATTCTCATTCCATCGCACTCTATACGCTCTATACCTTATTCGAGATAATTGTGCGCGAGTTTCAGGATGACTCTTTTTTATCCTGGAAGGTGACTCTACAAGCTACAGTATCATCAACGAACACAAACTATATATAAGTTGCCTACATATTGCAGGCAACTTCAGGTTACTTCATAGAAACAGGAATTTCGTAGGATAGATTCTATGGTTACAGAAAGAAGGATAAATGAATATCTGTTTAAATATTTCTTTATTAAAAATATTGGAATGATAGAAATTATAGTTGATGATGTATATCTATATATGCATTAATAAGCCCAAGTTCACGTGCATAAATAAAGATCTGTTGTTTTTTTGTATAAAGCTAATAGATATAATGAAACATATTTAATGGACTATGTTCGTTTTGCGCTTGGTCCCATCGACGAGTTAAAATAAAAACTCTACACTAACGTAACATCAAATTTCTTATGCTCTTCCTTGGAAAATATAATCTATTAATTCCATGCTTGGCAGGGAATAATTGTGAATTTGAAAAATATATATATATATATATATATATATCACGACCGTCATAGATTAAATAGTCATGCGCCTTGTAATCATCGATTATTTATAGAACGGATGTTCACTGGGTTCGTTTGTTAAAATAGAGATTCTCAAAGTTATTCATCTGTAACTCCTTGAGCTGCCAATTCGGCTAATGTCCTTTCGAGGTAACTCTTGTCGGGATACCCATGACCCGACGTCGATGGTCCTAATTCAGTCTTATGATGAATCTCGTTCCACGTTACCACGTCTTCGCGTCCTGTCGTTACCGAGCGACCAATTGTAAATATTAATCTTCGATCGAAAGCAATTTGCAACAGTCTTAAAACTCTTCGACCTAAATTATTATCTGGAAGATAACACACTCGAGGAAAGCCCACTGCATAATAAGCTTGACCAGGATTAGGATGTTCGTTCCCTTGTATTCCAGATGGAATGCTGTGAAACATACATGCTAATATAAAACACTATATATAAAATAAAACCTTAAACAAACATTTGCTTACTCATAAGTAATCTGAATTGTATTGGTATTAGGGAAGCCTGGCAATGCTCTGGGTATCCTTGTCCAGTTCATAGTACCTGGTGGTTGATTGCCTCTCTTTTCCCCATAAATTAAACGACAAACAGGGCATTGTATGTACATGGGTGGTTGTTGACAACTAAGCATTGCATTGAGGCATGCCAAATGTAATCTATGCCTGCATCTAGTCAATTCTACTGTTAGAGGTTCCGGTGAGCCCAAGCAGACAGGGCAAGAATCAGAATTATCACTTTCCACAACTTTCACATATTGTGAGATAACATCTGACTCTGCATCCACACCTATGATAGAGTTTTCAATTAATACAAAGACAATAATATTATATTACTGAAAGTATTGAGACAACTGTTAATAATTTTACCAAGGATTGAATCTTTGAAAGCATCATCACTTCCCACACTGCTATCTAGTAAATCCACAGGGCTCTCATGACTCAGATATGTGGAAACTGTATCAACACTAGGCCTTCTACCACTCTTTGTACTACTCGAATCAACATCTAACACATTATCCCATGTCTTCCTCTTTTGCCCCGGTCCGATATTCGCGTCAGCATTATTGTTTTCTATTGCATGTTTATTACTAAATATATTAAAATTGCTGAGAATGACCCTGGCAATATTTGATGGTCCGGTCTCTCCATTCTTTCCCTGAGAATTAATAGTGATAGTTTAATTATATACTATCATAAATCATATTGCTGTATCAATGCTACATTAATATAAAATGAAACATACTTTCTTATTATGTTTTTTAGTATTGCCAGGTGAAGTCTTTTTATGAGTGGTTTTAGTAGTTGAATTTTTAACGGACACAGATGTGGATTTCTTGCCAGATGTAACTTGTAATTCTTCCAATGCAACTTTGACCAAAGGATAAGGTGCTTGTTGAATACGCCTTATGGGTCTTACAAAACCAGTACAACATCTTACTTGTGTTAAATTACAAAAGTTTATGATATATGGAAAGCCTAGGTAAGTCTTTGATACATCAATAGTTTTATCTCCCTGTAAACAAATGTGTGATTATAAATTCTATGAAAGTTTGAATACAGATCTACTTCTTTAACATAAATACACACTCTTGCCCATGCCTCTTCAACAAGACATTGAACTTCCATATCATATGTGTGCCAGTCATCCGTATCACCTGCCCATTCCCACTTGGCACCCTTGCCAGCAGGAGAGCTTGGAAGATAGAACTTTCTCCTAACATTATGCGTCTCATCCCCATCTTCGCTGCATTGAGTTTTTGTCTTTAAATTGATGTAATACCTAACATAAGATCCAAAGAAATTATTGCATACTCCAAAAAGTAAAAATTTAATAAAACACGAGACTTCAACAGGACCGGAAATCGTGAATGAAGTTCCTGTCACTTATAACAGTATTTAGTGGAATTTAAATGTTAAATTAAGAAGATGTTGAAGCATGGATAGGAATTATGCACCTGTCGAGATTGGGATCAGCATCGCTAAGGAAAACGCGTGTGAGCTTCTTGCAATGAGCTCTTTCAAGGTGTTGCGATACAGCCGGGCTGTAAGGTCTCCATCGTCCGTGCCGATTTTCCCACTCCCACACAACCACAGCGTGACCGTGTTCTTGCCCCTGGGCATTCATCTTTCCGCTCAGGAATGTCACACGTTCATACTACGCGCGCACACATACTCGCAGAAGGAACGTGGGAACATCTTCGGGGCTCCCACGGTCAACAGGATTCGAATCTTTTCGCACTTCTTTCACCGGATATTCGGTTATCACAAGGCTCTCCTTCAGCTCTCATTCATGCTCCCTTCTTATGAATCACATTCTTGTTGTACACTCAATGTCCACTGTTACAATGCACTACCAAACGAAAGGGGTTATTGCGGGTATAAATACCAGTCAAGCACCGTATTTACACTGTTCTGTATTCGACTGTGTGAAACTGTGTATGTTGCTGTGTGTTTGCGTTTGCGATGCGGGAGGCAAGGTAGGGCCAACTGAGGGCACCATGAGATGTTACCCCCACCACACGTTCCATCCGATTAATTCAGTAGAATGTTGGAAATGTATTTTATCCTCTACGTTCTCACCAACGCACGAAATTGAAGCTGGATTATCAACTATATGTCTCAGTCGTTTTTCTTTCAGAAAGTCCTTTTATGGTTCTCTCCCGGTTTCACTTTCTTTCATTCCCTTTTAAATTGATGCAGAGAACCTTGAACGCGAGCGCGCAAAGTGGTTGACGCATGAAGTTGCGCACTTAAATTCGATTTTTAGTTCGAGATATTGGTTCTATGAGAAATCGATTACACTCGATTCAATTTGAAATGTCGGCAAAGGCGAATGGAGAATTTTAAGTGTAAAAGTGTATTTATTACTGATATTGTAAAGGATCTTGATTGTAATTGAAGGTACTTCGATAAACTTTTATAATAGGTCTCTGTAATAGTGAAACCGAACTAATTTAAAGTTGAAATTTTATCTTATACGAAAGAACCACTCAACTGCGGATTAAGCGATTTATATTAGTTGCATACAACTATTTTATTATTGCCTTTCCTTCTTCGTGTTATGTTTGCTGTTATTTACTGGTGGGTCGAAAATTTGGGTGCTTACTTCAATCCAATTGAATAAGAGAAACGGTCATGTACTGCATATCATTGTGCAATCGCAGTATATAACCTGTATGCAAGTGTTTGCGACGCTGGGGTAGGAAAGGGGTCCGTATTCCATTCGAATAGTGTACTAGCAGATTTAATGTTTATTGTTCTTAAATCGAAAGAGATTCGACATAGATTGCCATAGAGGGAGATAATAGTAGAGGGTGCAATCACACCGGTGAAAATAAACGATAACTTCTTTGAATATACATGCATGCATACATGGCTGTTATCGCAGTGTGGCTTAACCCGGTTGTAGGGCTCCGACAGGCTTTGTTGCTCTCGTCGGATTAATGGAAAACCAATTTGTCGCGTGTCACGACAGCAATCACTTATAGATGAATATGCGCAACTTTACTGGACAGTCGGTCGACCATAGAAATTGATACGTAGGTTACAGCCCGTCAAAGTTCACCGACGCAAATTCCACACTTTACGGAAATCTTTGCGAAATGGACGTAGAACGACTTGCCATGTTTGCTGGCATCGGTTTTGCTATTGCTGTCGTCGCTTTTGTAGTCTGGGGTCCAACGCCGAAGCCTAAAAGAGGTAACACTTCGGAGCTTTGAAGTTACCGCAACCAGGAAATTCAACGCAACAGTACTTGATTAATATCTCTTGAACATTTCCTTAGGGAAAGTGATTGGAATTAATAATTTGGGGTATACTTGTTTCCTCAATGCACTTCTGCAAGCTCTGGCTGCTTGTCCTACGTTTATTACATGGCTTAAGAGACACAGGGACAAGACTACTAAGACCGAGTTCATTCCTTCTTTACTTTCAGTTTTTGAAAGTAAGACACACAAAAATTATCATTGTTTCATTATTATTGAATTGGAGTATTAATGACTCTCTATGATATTAAATTAGAGATCAATGGATATGCGGAAGACTTGTATGGTGATGTAACGCCAGTTGAGATTATTTCCTCGCTAGGGCCATTGTGGACCTTTGCGCCTGATCATCAAGATACTCATGAATTGTTTCATGTTGTTCTTAATGCATTGCAAAATGAAATTCAGCCACCTTATAGGGTAGGTGAAGAAGTATTTCTTAAATAATTCTTGCAGCATAATTGCTAGATGGTTGTGAATCATATACGTATTATGTTGTATATGCCATGGATAAGAAGGTACCATTTTGAAAGTAATTACAGTTTAAACAGGGTGAAGTTTATCATATTTAAAATAAAGAATTTCAATATTAGGGTTTTTGTACAACTAGAAATAATAATTACAGAATGGTAGCTTGTCCGATGCATTACCTGGAACATCACCTGTGACACCCGACATGAAAGGATCCGGAGATTTGCTTACATTCAGAAGTGTGTCTTGTAACGACATAGTTGCAGCAAACAAAAATCATTGTACTCCCAATGGGTTTGATAAGAACTGCAATAATCATATTGTAACATCGACTCCATCTATACCAAAGATCACTTGTCATAAGCCAGGCATGATTCTGGCCAGATCTTCCGAACTTCTTTCGAGAAGCGCAGGAGATGCAGGAGATAGCGAAGTGCCATTTAGATCTTGGAATTCTATGTGTATTGTGCCATGTTCTCCAATGCCATCCATTTCTGTAGAAGCACATCCATTTTCTGGTCTTTTGACCAGCCAATTGCAATGTAGTAATTGTAAATGGAAGGTGCGATGTTTCAAATCCTTTTTTTATGGTACATTGTTTTGTACAATGAATGTGGAATAGTATTTAGAATTTATTCTTATTCGCTACAGTCAGCTGTGCGGTATGATAAGCTGGAGACAATATCATTGCCATTGCCGCCACGCGGGATGTATGCGAAATCAGCATATACATTGGAAGAACTACTAGCACGTTTTGTTACAAGCGAAACTGTACCAGGCGTAATGTGCGATGGATGCTCAACTCGTTGCCTCGCCATGAAAACGTTAACTATTGGCAAGCTTCCGAAATGTTTGTGCTTGCACATTTCGCGAACAACTTGGAGCACATCGGGTGTTCCAATTAAGAGAGACGAACCTGTGAAATTTCCAGCAGTATTAGTACTGGATCCATATACTTTTACAGAAACGAAGAAACGATGTGCCAAAGTAGGATAAGATATTTTAATTCTATTTTAATAAGTTCTGCTTTTGCAGGAAATATTGAAAGAGAATTCTATTTTTCAGGGTGGTCCAGAAGCATCAATGCTACTTGCAGCTTGTGCACCAAAAACTGGCAAGCACGAGTATCGGCTTTGCGCGGTCGTGGAACATCGTGGTGAAGTAGATTCAGGGCATTTTGTTTGCTACAGGCGTGAAAATCGGTCCAATCACTGGTTATTCACCTCGGACACAATCGTAGTAAACGTATGTTTACAAGATGTGCTCTATGCAACGCCATATCTACTTTTTTATGAGCGTATTAATAATACCACAACAAAGTCGTAACGCTGAAATGTATACGTCTACCACGATGCTTGAGTTGAACAGATTGGGCGATGTATCGAAACGAGACTAATAATCTTCTGTTGCAAAGCAACTCATTTAGTTAGGATTATTTATTAAATACGGCGGTAATACTTGCATACACCACCGTGTGACGTATATTGAGATGTACGTCATCTACTCGACAGAATAAAATGTTCGATGACCGCCGTTTGAGTTAAAGTCTGTGCATCACAGCCTATAAATGCCAGCATAGATCTCAGAAACTTCGGGACTGTTCTCATCAGAATAGCACTGTTAGACACTGAAACGTTTCCCGGTAGCCTTGGTTGAAAAATTTTTGTCACATCGATCTCAATACCGCGTGATATCCAAGCGTGCGAAACATCCGTCTATTGGAATATAGTTTCTCGAATAATTTTCCATATAGCGGCTAAGCATACTATCTCAAGTAGCAAGCGATTTAATAGAACGTAGGTGAAGCGATCTGCATCGGCTGTACATTGAGTTGTATACAACGTAGATGACGCGGAGAGCTGCGCTGTCGAACGAAGACTTAAATCGTGCCAATGGGTTTACCATTTTATATACCAAACGAAAACTTATTTTCTGAATTGTTTTGTATTACATATTAAAAATCCCGGAGTAGATGTAGAAGAGCGAGAGAACGGTGTCAGACTGAAATCTGTTGAGCTCCAGGTAGTTGATGGAATGTAATGAACTATGTAAACACGATCTTAGATCCATGGAGCGGCTAAACATTTTAACACCCACTGAATCCTTACCATTCAGTTAGTGACGAATGAAACTTTTTTATACCTTTACCATGTGTCTTTTAAAGAGCTCATTTACATTCAGTAGTAGTTAATCATTCATAGCCGACATCAGATCGCATTAAATTATATACTACCTTGCGTAGAGCTAAAAAAAAACAGTCACTCTTTGTAAATACTTTGCATCCTACTCGAACACTATATCTTATTGGCATAGAAACGTATGCAGGGTAGGAAGACTAATTTACGCTTAGTTGTAGTAGGCGACTTTCATAATGGTTTATATAGCAAATCGATTAAATGAAATAAAGAGTATTAAAACGAAAGTGGTTTTAACAAATTTCTGCTTATGAACCAAGTCCTCCAAACGAATTCGAAACACTGCAAATGGCCGACTACTTGTTAGCTTGCGCCACCTTTCCTATTCTTTTTGTTGAAAATCTACAGTGGCGGATCCATCTGACATTGGGATGATTGGGATGCTCTGTTCTTCATTTTATGCACACTTGTGCGATGTTGTGTATACAGCCGTGTGCGCAATGGTGAAATGTGTTTTAGCGTGAGTGGAGTGCGAATGGTGGGTAAATCAAGGAAAATTTGAATGCTCGGTGCAATGTCAAGATCGAACCACGAAACCATGTTCCTTCCTCACATGGTGCGATGCTGACATTCAAGACATTTTGTACAATGCTTTCTGAATGTGCATGGACTGAATGCAAGTGAAAGAAGTCCGCAGGTTATGCTCGTTTTGTAAACCTTGTAAATACGTCGTTCAACGAAAATTCATTGCATTAAACAATACTTGCGACATTACAACCACATTCCGAAATGCCGCACTTCGTTAGCCCGAATAACAAGATTGTAAGTTAATACATCGTAAGAAAATAAATTATTGGGAGCACTTGGTTTAAGTCAGGAACAACCCTTACAAGTATATTTCACTTCGAAGGTACAAAACATGAACGATATTTCATCCGATTTTGCGTGCCTGAAAGTTTCCGCTCTTGGAAAGGCATCCAGAATATCAGGAGAAATTGACCGAATTACGATCGGGCCGGATTCGATCTCGGACAATGAGTCAGAGAAATCGGAAAACATTGAGAATGAACAGAATTCTTGTAACATTAAGAGTCCTGCGAGGCTTGCGGACTCGCAGAATAATAAAATTTCTACTCAAAGTGGCATTACCTTTTCTATGAAGAAAATCCTCTTAGAGAGCGAATTGCAAAGGAAGGAAGAAGTCAGAGTAAGTCACTTCTGTTTTCTAACATTCAGTCTTATTCGAAAGTTCAAGATCTGTATAAAATATATGTGATTACATTACAATTTCAGAAAGAAATCGAGAGACATTGGCAGCATATGAAAGAGAATGGAAAGGCTATACAGGAACACATGGCTAGGTCTCGTACTTCAATGGCGGAAGAGAGGGAGAGAAAGAGCGCGGAAACACTTGCTAGCATATTAGCTGAGGAAGAAAGAATTGCAGAACAGGAGGAGAAAAGAAAAAAACATGAACAGCAATTACAAGCTCAACGTACTCAAGAACAAAAGCTAAAATTGGAGAGAGAAATGGAAGAGTATAGAAGAAGAATGAGAGAAAAAGAAGAGCTGTACAAAAGAGTTATAAGTCTTAGGAATGAGTTTGGATTAAAATACTGTGATATAGTTGCTGTTTCCAAGGGTTGCAAGGATAAGAACACTGTTGCCATAGTATTATCTTCTTATGCCGCAAGACTGAAAGAACTTTGTCACCAAACAGAGCAAATAGATAAAAAAATTAAGGTAATCTTTGATTATAGGAAAAATGATTTATTTTATGTTAAACAAAAATGATTTTAATGCATCGGTTTTATTTAGACTGGGGATCTGGCACCTGCGGATATTGGTATAGCAGAACACATAGTCCAACAAATTCATGCAATTCTTTCATCGTTTAGATCTGAAACAGGTATGTTTCACAGATCAGTCGTGTGACTAAATTACTTCATGGCTATAATTCTTGTATGTACTCTTCTTGTAGAAAAATTAGAAAGCCACTTTGAAGTAAATATTCCTAATAATGTGCCAGCTGTAAGAGAGGTTCAAAACAAAGTAGAAGTTGTTCGGCAGCAAGTGCCTGAAACCATTAAACAGGCACCTTCTGAAACGCAAGTTCCTCAGCAGACACAAGTTTCCACCACAAATGTTATACATCCCGCAACACCTCCTACTATGCCCCAGTCTATCCCAGCAACTGTAACCTTAGCAAAGGAGAGTACTCCACCAAGTACAGAACCAGAAAGTAAGAAAATGATCAAAGAAACCCTCATGAATTTTTATGAATCAATTTACTACAACAAGCAATTTTTATAGGCAATATTCCCAACTACATTGATAAGGAATCCCTTCATATCTACCTCAATAGCCAGAGAGTTCTCGAGAGTTATGCAAAAAATCACAACGAATTTTTACAATCACAACATACAAAGAAATTTAGGTTTGAATGCCAAAAAGCAATAAATATACCTGTAAATGCCATTTCTGGTATTAGTCAAGAACATCTCAGAGACAAGTATGAGAGACTACATAATCTTCTTGTGGGACGATCAACACCAAATGTTACTCAACATCCACAAGGCGCTGCTTTTTGTAAAAATATATTAGCAAAGAAAATAGTTGTACGTGCTTTGATACTCTTTGCAAGATGCATTAGTATTGCTAGAGTAATAAATGAATTGTGTATTCTACATGTGTTTCATAGGGTCAAGGAGAAACCCTGGTTTCGAGTAAACCAAAAATGGCATTCCCAATCGCAGCAGTTGTAGTAGCACTCTGGAATGATCATCCCGATTTCGGCGAGCTACTTTTAGCTTACTTACACTCCATTTGTCCGTTCACGGTACCCATATACATGCCGAAAACAGAAGGACAAACAGATGAAGAACACTACAAGTTGATGGGTTACAAATATGGTGACGATGGAACAGTCGAGATGCATGACAAGTTTTTGAAACGTATGTCAGGCTTGATGAGATTATATGCCTCAATCACCATCACTGCTCAACGGAAAGGAATTAATAAACCACATCCTTATGGTCTTCAAAATGCGTGGCGCTGGATAGCAGCTATATTAAATACTGGTTAGCTAAGGGAACAATATAATCGAAGCAATACTGTGATTATAAATATTTATAATATTTATTTAACAAACATTTCTATTTTCAGAGCCGCGGCCTATGATAACGGATCTGTGCGCCACACTGATATTGGATATGTTGGAGGTTGCTGGCAATGCGCTATGGACTGCGTATCCGAAGCAATTTTATAAATTATTAATATTATTATCACAAGATTACTATCCACGTATGCAAAGTGTAGGTTGTATCGCAGGTGGTCCATTAGTACGTCTTGAAGAGTTCTTGAAGAACACTCTGTCAAAGGGAATGATCCCACCTTCCGATGGCCAACTATCGCCGAACTTTTGGTGATTGCAATTTTGGGCAGTAATCTATGACGTGTGTCGAATACCTCATGAAATTTTGGGATTGTTATTGTTGTTCACGATAAATATCTTCTAGGTATCTTGTACTTTGTAGAGCGATTTTTTTACAATATTTAATGTGCTATGTGCAAAAGGAAAAAGAGTAATGTCATTTGCTGTAAATGAATTGAGTCTAGCCCAACGAATGCAAATGAGAACTTGGAGTGTGTGAATGTGACTAATTGTATATAGGAAGCCAGAACTGCTTGGAATGTCGTTACATTTATTAAAAAATTATAACATGCAAATGACAAAAATGTAAAAAAGAGTACGATCAATGTATGAAATAAATACAGAAAACCAGTCTTAATAGTATGGCACGCTCGTGACAACAGGTTTCGCGTCATTCAGATCGTAAAGTTCCGGTGCATTATCTGCAAAACCAGTGACACCAAAAGGCGCGAACCTTTCCATCCATTCCTTGTCTTGCTTTATGTTTAGCAAATAAGCTGTGATCTTTCTTACAAGGGAGTCTGTTGTACAAACAAACAAGAATGGTTTATGATAAAAATCCTTAAAGATGGAACGCCAATATTTTCTATACACATTCCCCATGACTTACCTGATAATGATTTATTCACCATAATTCGATACGGTGGCAATGGGCCTAAACTAGTTAGAATACAGACTGATTCGACACCTGGTAGCAAGTTCTTGTGACATTTTATGACGGGTGATTCCAAGATTCCAACTTCTGCTTGCTTACCAGCCACCATTTGTAGTGCGGCTACCTGGGTATTTGCATCTAAACCACATAAAATGTAAGAGGTATCACATGTAAACATAAAATTCCACCTCTATTTGTACATACCTAATGTATTGCCAAAAAATGCAGGACTTTCTCCTCTGGTATATAAATGATCGAATAATAATGCCGCTGCTCCTACTCCTTTACGTCTATCCGGTAGGGAGCATCTGTGGCCACGCAAATCTGTGATATTCTAAAATAAAATATACATAATGAATTGAATGATCGCTATAATTGTTACACTATTTTTCCTACGGTAATATCTTATTACTTCGACATGTGCAGCACGATCAGCAGTGACAATTACATCCGCGTATATAGACGATGAATTGTCTTTGTTCAATCGATGTTCAAAACAGAAGCTTACAGGAAGCAAAACACCTTCTTCCCATTGTCCGTGTGCTGGTAGTATAGCTGAAGTATTTAATTTATGTAATTTTGCATAGCTATTATAAAACTAAAAATTATTATCTTTTCAGATACCATACCGATATCTACTGTATCTTTTGCAACTGGTCGATCACACCTAGGTTCATATAAAAGTACTGCTGGTTTTTCAGTAGCCACTTCGATTGCTTCTACGAAGACCTCGAATAAGCTAATTGGCAATGAAGGTACTAAATGAGTTGCTACAACAAGTGGTCTCTCATGTAGAAGCGGTGTCGACAAAGGTGGATTTCTTCGAGGAACAGCGACCTTGGAGGGCGGGGCCGAATCCTGAAACACAATCCTCAAGTATCCCTCCGCAAACCCGTTCCTATTGTGAGTCCTGATTTAATATCTCCATCAGCTTACCGTCTGTTTAACAATTGGTGTTACTTTATATTTGACTCCAGTATCGGTTTGGGTTGTGGCATTTTCAACTGTAATTTTCGCTTCTGTTTTTTCGATCTTCGGAGGAATTCCTTTTGGTTTTTCAGCAGCGCAATGCTTTAATTCAGGCTTGATGAATTTCAAATCTGTATCTTTTATACTTTTCGATATGCTCTTTTCGTCAGCCTGCCCAACTTTTTTCTCTTCAACTTTAGTGACTTTCGACTCTAATTTCTCGACTTCCATTCGATTTGATCTTTCGCACTTTTGTGCTTGGATAATTGGTTCATTATTATTTAATATCTTAACATCTTGGATTACTATAGTAGGACTAGTTTTCAATTTTTCAGGAGATTTCTTGTTGACCGATGCCAATTCTTGAGCAGATTTTCCAATCGATGTAACGGCTGCTTTCGAGGACATGTTTCAGCTTTATCTTATATTTTTCACTGCTATATTCTCCGCCTTTTCGAATAAACTGTTAAAAAAATGCCCAAGAATAAGGAGATTAATATTTTCCGTGTTTATTTCAATTTGTTTTGATTCATTGAGTGAACTCGAAATCAAAGCGGACTACTGTGATTACACTTAATCTTATCAGGATTAACTTTCCCTCGTAATTACTGTCTACGAGCAACGGACCCAATACAAAATAGACTCTGATCTACCACTAGTCTATGAATTATGCGATAATTATATAAAATATTCACGCCTATTTGTATTCGATTTAGAATTCAATTAAGATACCTGAGCTCTTAATCTAGTTAACACGAGGCTTCACAAACGATAGAAACATATTTACATCTCGAGTATCACCATCGGGTAAATCATAACACCAGAAAACGATTCATCGATCGTAATCGCATGAAGAAGACAGCGATCGGGTTACTCAGTTTCAAATGATCTCAAAAGAAATCGATAACACTCTGCATCAAGCGAGGGTCGTCTGTGAATGTATGTCTTATTCCCTAATCGTTCCAACCACTATAAAAACTGTCTCGAGCACGTGATCGAACGATGGGAAAAATAAAGTGGTAAAGGCGCGATTAATTTACATCAGCCGAGAAAGCATAAATCGGATGTAGTATAATGCATACTGCCAATAACTAATAATCTGCGAAAGGTCCATATCAGTGGAGGGTTCGACGAATGGCAAACATGTCTGGGATTTATCTGCCGACAGAGAGCCGGCTGAGCACGTGATGTCGCGGAAAAACTAGAACACAAGATCGACCAACGATATTGTCACAGGTGTCCAAAGTAGAACTCTCTTCCTTTATCCTTTACAGCAGGATTTCCAAAGGACCATAATATTTCTATCATTTCTTAAACCATTCATCTAGCCTGCGAAAAGAAGGTAACTTATAATCACCCAGTCAACAATTCAATGTCAATCTTGGAATCATCCACTATAAAAAGGAAGCTGAGGGTCAGCTTAACCGGTTCCTAGCTAAATATCGTAATAGGTTGTTAGTCATTCGGTCTTGAAGGTATCTTGTGCAAGAGGCGTACAATAAGCTTGGTCTTGATCGATTGGAAGGATGTATGTATATACTTACAAACAATATCCACAGTGGCGTTCTTCTCAGCGCCGACTGTATCGGCCTGTCCGCAGCTGCTGTCTCGCCGAGGAGAAGTGTCAAGCGTGCGAGCGGGTTGCGGAACTTATACGCCAAGTCTCTGCTCCCCGGTCGTGCGTCGTGACACACTCGTGAAATTCTCGTGGAGGTAGGTGTATTCGAGGGATATGCTCGTCTCTCTTTGTGCCGGTGTGTCTTTCCAGTCGACAGTGGTCGGGATTATCTTCAGTCGTTGGCCGCGTGATGGCTGCGTGTTCCCCAGGAGGCGCGGAGTGCAGGTCCCGGCGATACCGGTCCCCGCTTTAATAAATCGCACTTTGCACCACGTACCAGTATTTTCCACTCACGTAGCACTTCCTCTCTAATAGGCGTGCCAATAAATACGTCGTTATTGATTTTCAACTCTGTTACGAGTTAGTTCCGTAACTACGTTTTATTGCCACCTGTTGGAATGATTGAAGGAGCTGTTAAAATGTAGTCACTAATAAACTTTGCAATAGGGACAACTATTTATAACACTAATCCTTCTCCTGACAAACTCATCCATTGAATAAGTTATTCTTATCATCGTTTAATTAATTTAGATCGTAATGAATGTTCCAGGATATGTTTTAAATTCGATTACTTCGCGCGCCATTTAATTCGATTCTTGATTATCGATTTATAGGTGGCGCAACTAGCTGCGTGCGCAGCCCAGTTCAAGCCAGTTTTCGCGCGCGTCCCGGCTGATTGAAACCGCTTGCTTATGGCTTACTTTCGGTGTTCTTTGTGCTTGTAATATCGAGTGTCTCGTGCCGTATTTGTGCTTCCCGTGTAGCCAAATCACTCCCGCTTCATTTGAACGTAAATTCAAAAGGCCCACGTTTGTACTTCTTTCGATAATTCATCCTCAACTTTTTACATCAATGGCGTCCATTGCTTGGCTTCCTTGCTGCGTCAATCTTCCCTATCCGATGTCCATTAAGAGTGAGTAGTTTTAGAACATAATATGCATGTTGTTTGACGCACATTCTATGCGACTTTGAATTTGGCTTGAATACATAATGTCCACCTACGAAAGCTTTATGGTTGCCGGGTAGTTCGGAAAAAATCGAATACATATTCTATGCCAAAGTATTGCCAGGAGCAACACACTTGTTGTGTGCTGACAATGGCGTAGTTTACTGCATCGTAGTTTCATAGATTGAATTCCTGTCGAAGTCCTGGATAGTTGCTTTACGAGTTCTGCAAACGGACGAAAACCCCACCGACCAGAATATTTCGTTTACGGTCGGTGAAGACCTCACCCGGACGCATAGCTCGCGTAAAGTGCGATGATCTTATTGGCCGACGAGTACTAATACTTAAACCTGCTTGTAAAATGCAACGAGCATATGCATATCGCTAGCCAATAGAAGCTCTTGATTTCTGACGGTACATTGCGAGTTGTAACTCGAATGAATACCTACTAAGTGGAATCATGCGCACAGATAACCTACAAATACAATCATCGTAGACCAAGAAAAGAATTGGTAACGGGAGAATGGCACGCCTCGTTCGAAAGGGGCAGCGTAGTGAAGATAATGGGACTTCCCACTTGCATCCTCTCGGTGCTTTCGACGGGTCCTCGTAAATAATACATTCCTCCGGCAACAATAGGCACAATTAGCGTCACGCTTTGGTGGCGTACCGCTACGGGAGCATATCATTGCCAATTACGGCCAACTAAAATCTCTTCCTCCGCTTTTTTTTTCCACTCTCGTCAATATATGCGCACGAATTTCACTGAGCTTTCTTCTTGTCCTTGTTGCGGCTTCACCATAGACTGTCATTGGTCTTCGCTTGTTTTCCTTCCCATAACTTACGCGCAAGTACTCACACTGTGCACTAAATCCCTCAATACTAATCAGTCCCTTTATCTTGCTGGCGTCAGGTTTCTTCCAGCGAGTGTTCGTCGCACAGTTACCTTTGGTAAAGACGTAGCCTGGAGCTGGATTATCTCAGTTCTTATGGTGCTTTTGTGGTGCTGACAATCCAGGCGACAATGAAAGACGAAGTCCTCGTTTTTCCACAGCGTATTCCTGACGTTGTCTGTGGCAGATACTCTTCTGCTTGGACTCGTTCTTTTCCTCGAGCGATCTCTTACCTTTTGCTCGTCACTTCCCTCGTCCATCAGATTTTCTTTGCCCAAGTTCTTCCTTCTACTGTTGCGGACACCCGCACAGACCGCTTTATTAATCAAGGTGTCTCGCGCTTGAAAGCCAAACCGACAGAACTCACGGCTCTCATTATCGCCAGTCGAATTCACATGTTACGTAAATCCCTGCATGCTCGCGACCGCATCTTCCGCCAATTAACGGCCAGCTTTTTTTATCGCAACGTCACGGTTCACGAAAAAAGTCGGAGTAGCTTTGCTTATAGTTTGCTCGTTATAAATTCGCAATTTCTTTTCTATTTCTTTCTCGTAACTAGTTTCAGTTTAAGTGATCCTTAAGAGTGTTTTAAACGAGCGATGTATATAAGCATCGCAATGAATCATATCGGAATACTTTGTGACGGTGAATGGATGAGTAGGAGTCGCTTTATAGGAGTGGACGGTATTTACGACTGTCTTTGAAGTAAAATCTTTCATTCTTCAGATCGGAATACATCTCGAGAAATGGACTACTATTCTTCTGGATAGTCTCACTTTTTTTCTTCTTCCACTTCCACGGAATATCGCTCATAATTCGATGCGTAACACCAGCGTACTGTTACATAAGCCTGGCTCGTTCAATGCTTCCTTCGCCGAAGATCTCCATAACACGGAGTGCCGCGCTGACATTACAAATACTCTTTCGACACGTGACGTTACGCAACAGTCAGACTCATCTGCTTATTCCCCAAATCAAAAGCGGCCTCGCTTTATAAGAAACTCGGTAAACTCATTAAAACTAGTATTACCAACGATTAAACTATTCCTACTTCTAACTATACGAACCAATCAAAACGATTTCTTCGATACAATATTAAATGACAGGAAATGCGCGAAACATTTGCAAGCGCATAATCGAATCATTTTAAATTATAATCAATGACACTAAACCGTACTGTTTCCAACAAACAATCCTATTGTCAAGAATTCAACATTCCCATGAAACATTAGCGTATGAAGAAGTATTTAACTTGGTCGTTGAAGGAACAGGTGACTCATCGTTCAAAGTAAGGATCTTGGAATTGAACAAGGCGATACTATTGGAAGGTTTGATTGTTCATTCGCTCGTCTTTCTCTTCTCGAAGAAGAGTCTTTCCTAAAGCAAGCCGTCGGCGGGCAAGGGTTTCCGCGTTCCTGAATCAAGCTGTACTCGATTGGTTGGGAGAGTAAGAGAGGACGAAGAGGTATACACTCGTCTCTCCACGAAACCGTGCACCGCATTCCGGCCGGCAGCGGCTACGTTCCGATGTATTCACTGCCAACGCGGCTTCTCGGCCTCCTTCCATCCATCCCATGCCACACACACACACACACACACACATGCGCGTATATACGCACAGCCAGTCCAAGTGACAAGTGCCGGAAAGTAGTGAGAGAGAGAAAGAAAGAAAGAAAGAGAAGTACGTGTTTCTATGGTGCGAGGAGGCTCGCAACGGGAATAGAGCGGCATCATGAAGTAGCTCCTCCAACGACTACCAACCCGTTTCGTTATGACACTTGGATATTTCGACTCACGGATCAAAGACTAAGAGACATGAAAAGCCTTCCATGAAACTTCAAGGAAATTCAGACGAACTAAAATTGGTGACACATGCCAGGAACTCGAGAGTCGCCGTTGGCCAAAGTGCAAGACACTGCGACCTCTTCACGAAATGCCCCCCTCGGCAAAAAGTCATCGAGATACGTATTGCTAGCAGACGTATGCTTTTTTGTTGAAACGAATTCACTGCTGACCGATAATAGTTTTGACATACTAAATGTTGGAAGGGATGGTTAAATCATAGTGGAGTGACTGATGGAATCAATGATAAAACAAGTATTTGTGATTATATTGAATTAGATGACGCTGATGAAGAGAATTATGATATTGGTATATGATAAATAGGAATTCGCCAAAGGAAATGGAAAAGAAGAAGAAGAAGAAGAAGAAGAAGAAGACCTCGGCGCGCTCATGCTGGTAAAGGTGGCACGAGGCGGAAAAAAAAGTATGCTCAACGAAGAGAGAGACGTGGGATTACGAGTGAAGGAAGGGGCGAGGGAGAGGTGTGCGACGAATGACGAGAGATCGAGACACTAGTTGGAGACTCGAGGAGCAGCCTTGTATATTTCCGTCGATGAACATGAACTCGAACGAGCAACTCTCAACGGACTTTGTCCCGACGTGTCCTACCCGAAACCTCTAAGGGACTTCATCTCCACGTGTCTGCCTTATGCCAGGAATTTGGCAAAAGAGGAACATCCTTGAATAACATCACTTCAGATTGAACCTTTGAATTCCTAAGATTCCTTCGAAGGAAATTTCTCTTCTTGCAAAATTGCCTTTATACAGGAAAGATAACCAATGGCATCAGCCGTGAAAATAGGAATTAGTCGGTGACGTAGACACTGTTGGAACAAGTGTTCCCTCTGAATCAAGCGCGACGCGATAATCGGCCGAGTAAATGAGGCGCGGCGATAGTCACGCTGATCTCGGCGCTAGGAGCGGCACATTACTTCCACTAACTAGAACGCTCCACTTTTTTACCATGGAATTCCAATTGACATTATGAAATGATTTCTAGGTTGAATTTGAAACCGATGATCGTATTAAATATACACGTATCAGGAACAATGATGGAACTTACGATCATCGCAGAAGTGTCATCTGCGCCAGTTGGAGGGTGCGTGCGAGCCACGTGCGCTCAAAACAGATTGGACTGCACGAGCCGGAGAGTAATCGTCTCGAACATACCGGACACGGAAGTCACGCACTAAGATGTTTTGAGATGTCAAAGGATATATAGAAGGATTCAGGATGACATTAAGGAAGATACTAAATGATTGAAGTTGATATTAGTAGTTGTACGCAAGTGGGTCACTGTCATTCGTCATTGGCGAAGAGATTCTTTGACATGGGAGAGAAGCGGATACGATGAAGCTGACACACAGGTCGACTGCAGCTTCACGAATGATGTTAGTTGCCGCGGCGAAGTCGACGTCCCGAGACGCTGGAAAGAACTGGCCAACCGGGAGTCGACGAAGCGAGATTCCTGCTGCTCCTTCCTACTCCTGAGCTCGAGAGCTGGCTGCCTTGCCCTGCCAACGTCATCGTACGCGCGACCATCGTCGCCTCTCGTCATCCGTGTTGCGGACTCTCCTCCGTGCTTACTGTCTGACGTCATCCTGATCTTGTCATCGCATTCGTCAGGATCCAACTATCCACCAAATATACACAAGCATAATCATTCCTCTGATGAAATCCTTCGTTCCGCTTAGTTCTCTTCTCTCTCATGGACGAAACACGTAATCATTGTGCCAAGGGCAGCAACGGAAAGGGTAGCGCACGTAACTCTCTTTAACTCTCGGGAAAGTCTTTTGAAACTAACATGATTTCGTATGCGTACATTTTATACCAGTGAACTTGCGATCTTTAAGTTTGATAATACTAGTTTGTGCTAGTAGGAAGATAATAGGAAGAAAAGTTCATTGAGTTTCTTTCAGATTACCTTACGTATGAGATGCAATGAACAGTCTTTTAACTTCCGGGAAGTTTAGATAGTAAATTGTCTACTGCATCTAGATCCGGTGTTATTCTACTGCGGCAAACTTCCTTCGGCACGTATTTCTCCTCTCTTTTTCGAGAGTACTTTAGCTGTGTTGCGATATCTCGGATGTGCAAAGAAAGCTGGCCAGCCTGCTAGTTCAGCTATTGCTATTTGGCACAATGTCCGTTCCGACGAGGATTTTCTGTAACTCTCTTTACTGGGTCATTGTATCCTTTCATCGTGGCGAGCCGGCTCATGCCGGTTCCTTTCTTCGACGCGCGAGCGCGCGCGAGTCTTCTTTCACTCGGTACTTCCTCGAGCGATCGAGAGCTCTTGGCGTTCCGAAGACGAGCAATGACGGGGAGCAAGTTCATGCGCGCGACCTCGACAAGGTGAGCTTGCAATCGCCGCTCCGTAGATAACAATAGCGTAAAGTTACAACTTTGTAATATTAAACTAATACTTTTTATTATTTCCTCTGATAATTAAATTATAATTATTAATTATTAGTCGAATATAATAAAATTGAAATGTTAAAGACTGTGATTCTTAGAAATGTAAGAATGAATCATCGCATTCCAAGATCAGAGTATAATATTATCTACGCCAATGACGATTGGTTTGCAAGCCGGTAAACCGAGTGGTGAATGAAGCGAGGCAACATTGGCAAGGAGATCCGAAAGTGGGCTCGCGTACGGTGTTCGTTACCGGTTCCCGTGCCGTCGAGCCAGTCCCATATCGAGATGAGTCGACGTCACGGAGAGACCGATGGTATTCCGGACGACGATGCCAGAGCACACTACCACCGGCTCGGTTAACCTGGCCCAGAAACTCAGCCGGAACTGCTCGAGGAATCAATGACCTTGGCACGAGTTATGCCAGCCAGGACACGCGCTCGTCCGCAAGGAAGAAAGTTCCCTTGCGCACTTGCCTCCTGAATTCCACTCTATTCAGCAATCCTCTTTTCTATTTCACCATCGTTGACTATTTCGAAATTTGTCTGTGATTTTAATTATTTGTGTTTTAAAAAGATTCTTTTGAAAATCTAGATTTAAATATGTTCTTGTTGAGTGAGAATTGTTGAAGGTATTAACATTTCTTCAGGCGACACCTATAAAGTGTGCGAGTTTTCTATTAAAAGACGATGACATCGAGCATTGACTATAAAATCGTAACATTACTGTGTAAAGCTACTACTGTATTTAGTGTATGTATTGTGTATGTCTGTATATGTACGATACAAGTAGAATTGGTGCATTGGTATTGCGGGTCGTGGATGTTTCGAGGGAATCCGATGGAATTCCAATGAGACTGGTAAACGTCGATTATGTGCTCAAATTCCTAATGTGGCAAGTCCAAGATTTCACTGGGCGTTTCTGGCAATCAGGAAGCACAATGCCAGCAATTTCGAGATAGCGAACGATTTTAGAATAACTGGCTAATAAGCTTCCGAGTTCTTGGCAAGAACTCTTCAATGAGATTCGACTATTATTTCCTTGAGAACTAACATGATTGTTGAAAATAACTGGGACTCGGCAAAGTAAAAGTACGACGAGTTCGAAGTTCCGCTCGAATCGACTCGATGCGCTTAAGTTAGTACGAGTGATGCTCGCTAGGCGGCGATAACTCCGCTGTCAGAGACACATGGTCGGACGTAAACAAACTGGTCATTTATTCCAAGGGAATAGGAATTATTAAGAATTATTAAGCAGAGTTACAAGTACTTTTATAAATATTGTGATATGACGAAAGTCTGTTGTGTCTGTGAGAAAGCTGGATCGCCTTACAAATGTCCAATTTGTAAGGAACCTTAGTAAGTAGGTTTAAGGTTATCCAGATTCTTATTCCTACGATTTTACGTGACAATACATTGTTTCGATCAGCTGTTCGGCGGCGTGTTGCAAAAGTCACAAGAGCGACGGGTGCAAACCAATTGAACTTGCGGAGGATAATAAAAGCGAGACTGAGAAGACTAACCCAAGGAATTACGACTTTCCCACGGAAGATACTGTGCCTGTAGAGAAACTGGAACAGCTGAGGAATAACAAGGAACTAAAGGAATGCTTGAAAAATCCACACGTTCGGAATATAATACAAGCGATTCTAATGGATGAGAATCCTACAAAAGCGATCGCACTTGCTATGACAGAACCAATATTCGTCGAAGTAGCAGACGCTTGTTTAAAAGTTGTCGAACCACAAGATGCTGATAAACCTAGTTAATATTATCATTCTACTTATTAAGTTTACCGTTAAAACTGTTTCTACAATCTCCAATAAATCTTGCAGCTTTTAACACATGAATACTTCACATAGAATATATATAACAATATAATTTTTACGAATTGTTTATTTAAAAAAGATATAATCAGCGTCAACTGAAATGCAAAGAAATTGTACGCTCTCACTGAATACATAAGAGTCTCGCACAGAGATTCCACTTGTACACGAAAGCTTTAAGCTCGTATTGAGCGATCGAAACTTTTAAAGTTCCGTGTGTCGCGAATTGTAGAAAGAGGAGACGTAGCTCTCGAGATCCTTTGGCGGTTGTGTTCCATCGAGTTCGAGTGCGAGTGCGTGATATCTCTTTCTAACATGTTTTGCCGCCATTTTCGGCTGTCTATCCCTTGTGAAAATACCTTTCTTATTTCCACCGACTCTTGTATACGCTGGAACGATAAGAAGTTCACAAACCTATTCTTCTTTTCCTTTCAACTAGTTGTAACAGAGAAGAGAAACTTACTTTGGGCGGTTCGGAAGTCAGCAAAGTTCCAGATGAACTCGCCGATAAAGAAGCCTTGTTGTCTCAATCTATCGAAAGCTTCAAAGTGTTTCGAGAAGACTTGTTTCTGATACTCTTCGCTCCAAACATATGCTGGCAACTGTAGAAAAAGCATATAAATATCTATGCTAGTTAGAATGATTTCTAAGAAACAAATACCTCGTGTAAACCAGGCATAGTATCTGCTCCATATTCTGACATAAGAACCGGCTTATTGTACTTCCTGTGCCAAGCATCAGCTTCTAATAGAACTCTTGTAGTAATCATGTCTAATCTACCAGCATTGTTGTACCATGCATTGTATCGATTAAAGCTGATAATATCCAAATAGTAACCAGCTCTGTCTTCCTAAGAGACAAATGGAATATTAAATCTCGTGTAAAATCTCTTATTCAATACAATAATTACTTGGAAACTCCTAGCTAGTGCGATGGTCACTGGTCTGCTAGGGTCGAGTGCTTTTGTATGATGTGCGATTTGTTTAAAATATTCTCCAGCCTCTGGTAATTGAGTCCTAGGTTCATTAGCCAAAGACCACATAATGACGGACGGATGATTTTTATCTCTCCTGATTAATTCAGAGAGTGAGTTCTTATGTTGTTGTAATAACTGTGGACTGAAGTTCTCCGTATCGACAGACGGACATTCGTCGATTATAAGGAATCCCAATCTTAAAAAAAATGGAAAGATATTTTTCTAGTGATTCTCAAAGCTTTAAGTATTCGAATTCTGAATTCGGGTAATTAAGGAATAGTGAATGGCAGTGAATTAGGTGTTCTCTCCAAAATTAGTACTCACTTGTCAGCTAAATCTAGAACCTCGTCACTGTAAGGGTAATGGCTAGTTCTGTAAGCATTGGCACCCACCCATGCTAGTAACTCATGATCCCTAACTGCTGTGACAAGATCGAAACCTCGCCCTCTTATCGCTGAATCCTCGTGTCTACCGAAACCTCTCATGTAAACTGGTCTGTCATTAAGTAACAATGAGGTGTTCGTCCATGCTAAAGTCCTAATACCAATTGGCAGTCTGTAGACATCCGTTTTCGTCTCGTTTGGTAAGGAAATTGATACCTTTTATATATATAAAAAAACAAAAGAATTGAAAGACATATGAATGGTAAAAATATTCTAGGCAATTCCAATGGATTGTAAAAGAACAGATTGTACTTCGAGTGTGTAGAGATAACCAGGATTGGGGTCCATGCCTCTGGGCCACCAGAGTTTCGCCAGTGGTACTTTCAGTATCCCGGTGATTTCGTAAACCGGCTCTTTTATGGCCAAGTTCTCCTCGGCATCGAGAAGGGTCACCCTGCAAATAGGGATCTCGTTTTCTCGGAGGCCAGCTGGTTCGATACTGTATTTGACGATTCCCATATCACCAAGGATTCCTGTCCTCACTGTGATATCCGCTACGTAGACACGTGGCTTGGTATGCAGTGTGACTGATCTGGTAACATTATAACAGGCGATAGTAGATCATCCCTTGAAAGCTAGCCGTTCTCTCTCTGTTCGAGTATCCTCTGACAATAAAGAGATCGGAAGGCTGATTATTCCGGCGAAGTGGACCCTTTGTCTCTGACAATAGAGCGGATAGCGATCTATCCGGAAGGACGAAAATTCTTTTTGGTACGCGTGAGAGATTGCAAATTCAATTTCATCGCGTTCACTAGACTCTCAATTCTAGTCTATTACCAATAATTTCTACCTGTGAATACCAGCGTAATTGAAGAAGTCGAATGTATAAGTTTGTAGATGAACTGTCCCATTGTCTGTGAGAGCTTCCACTAGTTTTCCTTGAGGTACACTTGTTTGAAGTAAAGTATTATCCACTGCTACTGTAATACGATTTTTACCACCATAAATCAAGTATGGTGAAATCTCAACTTCGAATGGCAAATGACCCATTTCATGGTTCGTCATTAAAGCACCGTTCACCCACTAAAAAAAAAAAAGTAATCCCAGATTTTCTTAGTATAATAGAACACTAATGAAATGTAAGAATGATTTTACGAAGACAATAGTATGTGTTGATTAAGAAGAATAAGTTTTTGAGGAAAAATCGACGAGACTAAAACTTACCACTTGAGCGAGATAATTCACTGATCCGAACCTAACGAAGACCCTTTGTTCGTGCCAAGCGTAAGGTACAAAGAATGTTCGCTGATACCAAACGGCACCTACGTGATCTCGAAGCGTATTGGATGTCGTGATGTCGTTGTACGACGATGGCACTGGCATCTGCATTACTTCTCCTACCTACGTTTTAACCCAAGCTTTCTTTATGCGACTATTATACATGCGATTCCAATTCTCGATAATCAACTGCAATTACACGTCGTGCAATTAACAGTTGTACGCGAGCTACACAATTATTACGATCTATAAACTAAGATACTTGGAAATCCAAGCACGTATTGAACGTAATGGGAATTCGAGTTAGAATAATATAAGATCTTTGAGAAATTCCATAGGGAAATAGTTATATAATTTAAAGATTGATAAAATACCTTTGATAAATCATCAGAGAACCAACTCTCTCGGTGACCTTTGAGATCATCTCCTGATGGTGATACGACGAAATCCCATAAACCATCAAGGGATCTTACCTATGGGAATAATAGTTAAATATATCAAGTAATGACAGAAAATTTCCTCTTCATTTGTCGTTCTCAATGAGAGTTAAATCTCAGTGAGAAAATGCACACTGACAATGTCGAAAGCAGAAACCTCATGAATAATGCGTACTCTTAACTAACTAATTTTGCGAAAGAGACATTTTCGAGGTTGTTGAAAAGTTTAAGCAGAGGTTCTGTTATAGTTTCATTATTCTATTCCTGAAACTTTCCTCTCGAAGGGATGATGATGATGGTGGTGGTGGTGGTGGTGGTGGTGGTGGTGGTGGTGGTGGTGGTGGTGGTGGTGGTAAAAAGGGGGGTGTCGTTCGTCTAGGTAGTTCGTTAGTAAAAGTAATTACCTCTCGCGATTCACTTTCCCGTGGATAGAGCATGCCTGGCAAGGGTGTTGGTGCCTTCTCTGGTGGTAAGCTTGCATATTCCACTGGAATTTCCGAGTAATCGACTTCCGGCCCGGATTCGCCGGCACTCGCCACGCCAATTAGTAGAAGGATTAGGAGCCACATTTTGACCTCGCTTTTCCTGTGAACAGTCGAATCAGAAATTAGTTTTTACATCTAATAAATTTTCCTTTGTAATTTAGTGGAAAATGTTTCCGAGAAGTTTTTCATATTTTATTTTGCTGTGATTTTCATACCTGCTTTTTCCGTTCGTTTCGCATGCGAGGTTCTCGAACGACTGGCACAAAGCACACCGTTGCCGATCTAATTTACATGGGACAGCATGAGTAACTGATACTCGCGCAGACCGATTTGTCCAGTGGTTGATAAGACTGTTTAAATATTTGTAACACGCGATTTATTTTTATCATTGCCACTTTTCTTCTTTTATTTATCATTGATAAGAGTTATAAATGATGGATTCATCAGGGGATGTACACAGGTGCTTATCAATGACACAATTATCGATAATAATCAAAAGGGGACGAAATAAACTAAAATGATGAACATTCATCAAATAAGGAACATAAAAAAAATCCTAGAGAGAATTTTTTCACGAACCAACACCCTTTAAATTGTCCACTTTATCCTCTTAACTTTTCCCTCGTCGCGAATGTTCACTGCGGTGGTTTAAAGTTTCAAGTGCTTCCCTCGTCCTGATGCTTCCCCAAGTACACTTTGTACGATAGTTATGAAATTATTATATAATTTTTCCGATTTTCCTCCCCCAAAAATCTCGTAGTTCTGTGTCAAGTGCTTTTGTACACTTGGTTACTTCGTGACTTTTAGTTAAGCGGTGTTTCAACCTTCGATTGGAACCGGCTTAATGGTCTTTACTTTGTTAACTCGAATTATCCATCGACAAATTGACTTAACATTAAATATTCTCCAAAGTTAAGCTCTCTTCGTAGAAGCATTACATGCTTTTTAGTTATTAACAACTGTTTAAGTTCAATTTGCTAAGAGGGGTGGCTGCTTTATCGGCTTGCGGGCAATTGTTTAACCTCGATTTCAGGATTGAGAAACCCTAGTAAATGTTAGCTGATAGTTTTCAATAAAATAAACAGAACAGAACCAGTGTGTACTCGGTGAACATAGACTCTCTCTCTTTCTCTTTCTCTCTCTCTCTCTCTCTCTTTGGTTCGCAGCAATATCGGCTTCCTGGCACGGTGCCCTCCTACGAGAATAGACTTCCCTTCCCAAAGCATCAAATCGTTTCCTCGTGTCGCACATGTGCTGCCGGTCTCTCGCATCGAGCCGCACTGTCCCTAATTCTTCGAATAGACACCAGCGCGCTGCGCGAGAATTTAACAATTGGGACTGCCCGGACTATCCGCCTCACCATTTCTCTCTGGGTTACGTGTCAATGGCCCACTAAAATTATGCAGATCTCACTGCCTCGTCCGTTCCCTCAGCTAATCTTAATTATCCTTGTGCAGGCTTTTCTAAATATTTGACACCCATTTTCAAAAGAATATTCTATTATTTAAATGATATTATATATTTATTTAAATCAAAATTGTATTATTTCAAATTTGTCGAATGTAATTCAAGAAAATAGGAAATTCGAAATACAGTAAATGGAATTTGATATTATTCGGCTAGGTTTCCCGGTGACACGGAAAGGGGAATTCCGGTCAGGTCGGGTTCGGCTATTAGGAATATTGGCCTTGGACGCGTGCCACCCGACTTTCGTTAGGGTGCCAGGCCGAAACACGAGCCCCTATTCCGATCGGTGCATTTGCAAGATGAGTTATTACCATGGCTAGCGCCGCTGCCGCTGCCGCCGACGCCGACGCCGCTCGCATTCCCGCTGAGGTTCTCCTAATGAAAGTTCCCCAGCATCCTGGCGGCAGCCGGCACTGCCAGCCATTACTGTATCACCGGGCTAGCGCGATTTATCATAAACACGGAAATACAATTCACACGGCAAACCCGCTAGCATAATAGAATCACAGCTTGGTATACCACGCGTTCCCTTAACTCCATTACCGACGAGATTCACCGGTTTACAAAGAATCATCTGCCAGTATAACCACTGTGTTCATATAAATGGAGAGTTTCATTTATAATTCATTGAAAATACTGAATTATAAAAAAATCGTCATTTATCACTGATCACTATTATCACTATTAAAAAGCGACTCACGTATTTAATACAGGGATGTTATAAATATTTAATCCTCCAATCACATACCGCACTTAATTAAGGGAAGATAACTTAGTTTCACTTTATACAAAATTATATTTTATGTTGTACGTTGTTTTGGAAATGACGATTTAATATTGAGGAATTAGACAAAGCCTGATTTTAAGAGGAACAGGGATGCTAGAAATATTTAATCCTCCAATCACATACCGCACTTAATTAAGGGAAAATAACCAACTAGTTCCACTTTATAAACAATCACATTTTACCTTATACGTTGTTTTGATGATGACGATTTAATATTACGGAATTAGACAAAGCCTGATTTTAAGAGGAACAGGGATGCTAGAAATATTTAATCCTCCAATCACATACCGCACTTAATTAAGGGAAAATAACCAACTACTTCCACTTTATAAAAAATCACATTTTACCTTATACGTTGTTTTGATGATGACGATTTAATATTACGGAATTAGACAAAGCCTGATTTTAAGAGGAACAGGGATGCTAGAAATATTTAATCCTCCAATCACATACCGCACTTAATTAAGGGGAAAATAACCAACTAGTTCCACTTTATAAAAAATCATATTTTACCTTATACGTTGTTTTGATGATGACGATTTAACATTAAGGAATTAAACAAAGCCTGACTTTGAGAGGAACAGGGATGCTAGAAATATTTAATCCTCCAATCACATACCGCACTTAATTAAGGGGAAAATAACCAACTAGTTCCACTTTATAAAAAATCACATTTTACCTTATACGTTGTTTTGATGATGACGATTTAATATTAAGGAATTAAACAAAGCCTGATTTTAAGAGGAAGCGACTCACCTACTCGCAACGGGGATGTTCGAAATCTCGACTGGTCTGCCAGTGGTAACACCTGTCCTTCACATACCGCACTGTCAGGACTCCCCGGAGCCCCCAGGAGGCGAGTTTTCCTCAGCAGTGGCTGTTCGGGCCCGCGTTCTCTCTCTCAATGCCGCATTCGACGCTCTTCGCTGTTCGTTCCCGCCTTCTCTCTTTCTCTCTCTTTCTCTCTTTCTCTTCTCTTTCTCCTCTTGGATGGGACCTCACACGCTTACACCACTAGACGAGCGAGAGAGAATCACTTACCTATCCCATCTGTGCACTGGGGCTCACCAGCCGGCTGGCCCGCATTTATATACCGGGTGTCCCACTGGCAAATGACGCAAATACACGCTACATCCCTCGCGCGTCAGTAAATACCCGTTAATAGTATAAATAATTTCGTTTCACTTCTCTGATTTTCCTATTAATATTGGAATTGATCCAAGTTTTGGAAAGTTGGATTTCTCGGAGGAAATAAAAGTTAGTTTATAGTTTATTTTTCGTATAATGTTGGACTTTGACGTATTTTTCTTAATTGGTAATTGGTTTGAGATGAAAGCATTCCCGGAACAAAGAAAGCTTGGATAGCGATGACTTTTTTTTTTAAGTGGCTTTTTATCAAGACTTCCTAAGAACCAGTTGATCCTGCGGGCTTTTCACGCCGATAGTCCTGGACGCTCTTGCTATCAATGGAACAGCTCCATTCGCAATTATATTTGAACTAGGATTATCCTCGGATTTCCCACGAGCTTTTTATCCGACTGCTTTCGGTGCACTTGCGTTGAATAGCTTTTCGAATAGATTAAATTTTAACTGACTTTTTTTACTCGTCCAATGACATTTGTCAGTTTTAATTAGAGTTTAAGTTAATATTCAAAGAAATTTGTAATTGTCGAATTATTAAAATTCTGAATACTTATTCAAATATTATCTGAATTGTAAATGTATTATGATTGACTATTATGTATATAAAATTTAGTAGCGTTAAAAGTACACGTAAAAAAGAGGAATTTATGCTGGTAAAGTGCGCGGGAAATGTTAACGGTACATTGCTATCATTGCTGCTATTATATTCGAGTCATGCGAAGCATCCTTAACTATTAGCATGACGATAGTTTGGCGGCCCATTTCCGGAGTGTTACATAGTATAACACTTCGTAATCGCAGCCAGCACGTGAAGTACTTCGTTGCTATGAATATATATATATATATGTATATACATGCAAACCAGCCTAAATCGGTTGGCTCTCACATTTGTTATTGC
The DNA here is from genome assembly GCA_910593735.2 of Ectemnius lituratus. Taxonomy (NCBI): domain Eukaryota; kingdom Metazoa; phylum Arthropoda; class Insecta; order Hymenoptera; family Crabronidae; genus Ectemnius; species Ectemnius lituratus. The sequence goes on from OU343042.1 coordinate 3,799,075, forward strand.
ACCGGCACGTTCGGGAAATGTTTGCAAACACTTCCACGACTTCCGGCGATTTCCGTGCTTTCGCTTAACCCCCGGAAAGCTCCGATTTCCTTGGCAAATCGTTGCAAGGTAGACAAGATTTTTTCGGGTTTTAAGAATCATGAATATTTCATGCATACGTTCGTATTGGCGCTAAGGCGAACACCGATAAAGATAGTTCTCATTTTACAGTCAAGTAGATTACAGCTAGCAAAGAAATCGGGAGCTTGCAAGCTTCGACTTTTCCGCAAAGGTTTCCTTCGTATTTAAAGGAGATTTTCTTCTGAGATACGACAGTGATTCGGTTGGCTTATCGATTTCAGATCTAACGTAGAATCGTTCGGAAAGCTGGAAAAGAAGTAGGAAAGGCGTGAAAAGGGAAAGAGAAGGGTAAGGTGAAGGTAAACCTTCCAGGTTTTGCAGGATTGTGAGTTCCCAGGTTAACGACCATCCGATAAGACAGCACGCTTCGACGGTCGATAGTTTCTCTGCATATAGGGTCTGCCACCCCTGTCGCATTTTTATAGTTTTCCTTGCCCAGTTTCACCCTTCGCATGTTAAATCTTCGTCGCAAAAAAAGATGCAGGAAATCCTTTCTTTTTTTTTTGCAACAATGATATAATCTGATTTGATTAAAGTATTGTTTCGTTATTTTATTTAATAGGATGTATTATTTGAATTTTATTAAGTAGAGTTAAATTATACTTTCTTGTAATTTAAAATTAATTTAGCTCTATTATAAGAAACATTGGTCAGTTGAAATTTTCACAGAACACAGCTCCCTCACCTTTGCGAACTAATCCTGACAGAGCGCGGGTATTGCAATCGGTAATGGTAGAAAGCGAGATGCTTCTAGCTCGTGCTACACCGGTAAAGGCAGAAATCTTACTTTCTACACGATTGCCACTGTCTACACAAGATAGTGCTGTATAATAAAAACAAGGGTATAGTAAAAATTCCTTGATATTATTATAAACACAATCCTTGACTTGATTCATGTTGAAGGATATGTAAAATTTCGAAATATTTTGAAAATTGTTTTATGTTTACTACATTTCTCTTTAACAAATGTACAGTCAAATATTATTTTCAATGGGAAATAGAGAAAAAAACAGACACGAACAAGCAGTGATTGCAGAGAATAAAGTAGAAAGGAACGGAATTGTGTTTCACTTATTGCACTCCACGGCTGGCCGAGTAACAACATGGCGGCATTGCTTGGATTTGGTTCAGATTTCACTGGAACGTGATTGGAATCAGGCGAATCTCGAGGGTATTGTTCGTAACAAGTCATATTTAAGAATTAAATTGCCACTTAACTCATTGCCAATTATCTCGGCCTACAAAGAAAAAAAACCCCCAGGTTTTATCTACCTTTGCATCTAGATTTGATCTTTGTACTCATTAAAACAATATATAATAATCGATTGTCAGCAAACACTAGTTCGTCATCGTTGTTTGCCAGGCTTTTGCATCGGCGTTCTGTAACACAAGTAATATTCGCTCGGAAATATTCGTCAGCCTATATTGACGAAGCGGTCAAATATTTGTGGAAAATCGGTGCCGAGTGTTTCAAATATAATTCTGCCCTGTGAACTTTTAAACATTCCTGAAATATGAAAAATAAACAGTGCTCCCCCTCGGGGCGAGTATGCTCGAACGAGCTTTGATTTGTTCATCGTGTCCCAAATTCATTGAACTTTCGGATGAGAGATTTAGTCGATAATTTCTATACGTTAAATAATACGACAATTAAGAATGAAGGTAATAAAAAAAACGGGGGGGGAGATAAATTTTGTAGATTTAATTTGAAAATAACAAGTAACATAGGATGATTCTGCCTAATTTATGATTGTAGAGGGATCGAGTTAATTGGCAAAAAGGCGATTGACCTTTGACGGGCAGGGATACAGAGAGGTCACCACCCTTCGAAACAATCAGTGGCTTCCGGTCACGCTGTTACTGGTCGGCTTGCTCTGAATCATTTTGATACTCCTGTATCAATGTTTTTATCCATCCTGCTCTCTTTAACACTTGCTCTCGCCCTCTCTCTCTCTTTCTCTCTTTCTCTCTCCACCCTTTTTCCCCCCTTTTCCTCCACTTCCTCATCTCTTCCACACTGGCAGCAGAGACACTCAATCGCTTTTTTTACGCCGGGCATTCTGACACATCGAGATAGGTCGTAATTATCCAATTTTTGCTGAATCGTCCGTTCACACTTCGACGGAACTCCGAGGGAATTCGTTGAATTCATTAAAAATCGTCCCGAGTTCCAGGAAAGGTTTTTCCAACAATTACTGTTGGTTAATTAACTAATACGTTTACGAGAGAAAATCACTGGAAGGTTTTAAAAAGTCTACAACCCTTCGTTATTACGAGATTTTCATTTGTCCAATTCGACGTATTTTCTGCCCCTCTTTTCGTGAATTAGCCGAATAGTATGCCGGCGAATCTAATTGGAGGATTCGTTTCCTGCTAGACTGGCAATGCTATCTTCAACGATAATGAAAGCTCGTTAGATCGATGGCTTTGCTTTTTTTTATGAGTTCACGGGAAACCGGTGGCAAACGAGCTGAATCCGTGTTGAGAGAGAAAGAAAGAGAGAAAGAAAGAAAGAAAGAAAGAAAGAAAGAGAGTGGAGTTTCGCACCAATGGATGTGCTACTCTTTCGTCGTTGGTTCGCATTGTGATTTCAGCGCTTTGAGAATCGTTCGTAACAAAGAAAAACGTAGTAGACCGTGCAAGTTGATGCAAAGCAAAGTGTCCTCGACATACACCACTGAGACTTTAAGTTTGTAATCTCTAATAGATAAAATGTGTATGTGTGCGAAACAATGTGTGTTCCAGTCTTCTTCCAGCAGAATTCTTATCAGTTGTTAGGTTCGCTGGAGAAACTAACCACGAATCACTTCAGAATTATTTAAAAATGATACAAAAATAGAAATATATATCACTGGAGAAGTAAAGATTTGATTGAATCTATGATTAATCATATGATATTGGACAACACTTGTCAAAGCAAGTCTTTTTAAAGCAGAATTGTTATCAATGAAGAAACAAGCCACCAATCTCCTCAAAATGATTTAAAAATGATAAAAAAATAGAAATATATATATCACTGGAAAACTATCTTGATTCAGATATAATTAACATATAATAAAGTCAAGATTTTAGAGTGAAAAACAATGGTATCCTTGTTAATTATATGATATTAGACAACACTTGTGAAAGGAAGTCTTTTTAAAGCTGAATTCTTATCAATGACGACATTCGCTGAAGAAATTAACCACCAATCTCCTCAAAATTATTTAAAAACGATACAAAAAAATAGAAATATATATCACTGGAAAATTATCTTGATTCAGATATAATTAACATATAATAAAGTCAAGATTTTAGAGTGAAAAACAATGGTATCCTTGTTAATTATATGATATTAGACAACACTTGTGAAAGGAAGTCTTTTTAAAGCTGAATTCTTATCAATGACGACATTCGCTGAAGAAATTAACCACCAATCTCCTCAAAATTATTTAAAAACGATACAAAAAAATAGAAATATATATCACTGGAAAATTATCTTGATTCAGATATAATTAACATATAATAAAGTCAAGATTTTAGAGTGAAAAACAATGGTATCCTTGTTAATTATATGATATTAGACAACACTTGTGAAAGGAAGTCTTTTTAAAGCTGAATTCTTATCAATGACGTGGTTCGCTGAAGAAACAAGGAATAGAAGACGCGTGTGCTTGAATAGTAAGACGTCTATGAATTGTGTTCTGGTAGCAGTGCCGTGCTAACATCATTGGTTCCCTGTGGAGTTCCGACGCCGTGTTTCCGGCAGCCGGCACCCACTCGTCTTCGGCACAGGATGAATTCATCGCGGGTTATCTCTTGGCCTAACGTACTTTTATCTTGCGGGAAACGGCTGGTCATTGGCCCAACGTTTACTCGTCGCAGATGTTGATTCAACGCTTTTGCTGGAAACAGTTGTTCCACCTCGAATTTCTCTGACAAGTGGAAGAGACAATTCTATCCTGGAAATAGGATTCTAAACTAGATGATACAATAATGTAATCGAAGATAGTAAATAGATTTCATTCACCAATCAAGACCAGATTGTACAGAGTGTTATGTACACATTGCTGGAAGTTGGATTCATTGTCAATTTAATGAGAATTGGTATTCTATTATATTTGATTCGATCTGAAGATTGGATGGTTACTATTTAGATAGAAATCCTTTGGCGCCACTTTCCTACGAGTCTCGCCATTAGTCATCGACACTTTTTATTCCGGAATCGTTTGCAAGCGGAAATCACGGAGGACCTCGATGCGACCTTCACTCTTTCAGTCTGTCAAAGTTATAGAAAATTCTAAAGTACTAAATTACTAATAAATTCAAGAAACCTATATAAAATAAATGAACTCCTATTAAATCCACAGTATTCAAAACAAACAGAATTGAATTATCAAAGTACTAATTGGAGTAACTGCAAATCTATTTAATCGAATATAAAGTTGCGTGACCAAGGTTTACAGGTGGATTTGCTTTAGAGCGAAGTAAACTCGTGTCCTTGCGCTATCAAGGACCACAAGTACAGGACTCTCGTCCATCTATAGAGCTGTCCTTTCCAGACGGCTGGTTCTCCTGTCTCCCATGGGAGTAACGTTCCTACTCGACAGGACACTGCAAAATGCTCGGCATAGCCAAAGCGCACCCTACGAGCTTTCCACGAAATGGCACACTATATTCTCTTTAACCCCTTTCTGCCAGGAAGGGTCGAAGCCGTTGGGAGCTTCTAGACTAATCTAGTCGGCTAGGAGTTAATAGAGCTTGCCATTTCGTATCACGCTACTAACAATGAACTGCTACATTGTACAGGGTGATTCATTTGCTGTTGAATCTCCAATGATGGATATAGGCCATTGAAAATGGTATAATTATACTGTGTTGAGTAATTTTAATATAAAGTAGTATTTATCGAGTATTTTCCACGCACTGACATTTATTTATAATATGAAATTGTACCAATAATTTAAATAATTGGAACTCGAGTGTGAAGAGGATGATTAAAAGGCAAGTGACTCACCCTGTACACACGTACAATGTATACACGAATACACACAACTAGTCTAATTTGGATTCATTACTCGCCATATTCGTGAGGAGTGGTTTAAATCTCTTGATTAACTATTTGCAATGATTGTATCATGGAATATTCTTGTAGCTATGTAAATTATGTTTTGGAACTCGAAGAAACCTGGTATAAACTCTTCTCACCCACGTGAATGACCACAATGGTCCATTTGCATCTCTCTTGATACGTAACTCGTACATCACTGACACGAATAGTGTTCTTAGTTATTTGGAACTTTGATATTTTTTATAAAAGAAGGTTTTTGAATGGAATTGTTGAAGTAGAGATTTGTATGTTAGTCAATGCGGAGAGAATTTGATAGAAGAATGGTTAAACGGGACATTATTTCCGATGGAAAGGGACGGATCGAAAGGGACAGACAGTGAACGTGTCCAAGTTGGTCGGTGAAATTTATTCGTCGCTCGCCTCCTGGTTCCTCCTTATGAATTTTCCACGGCCTCTCATTTCGAATTCTAGTGGACAAAACGTAGCCAGTGAAATGAGGCCGCGTTGGTCGGCCCAGACGCGAGCTTCGTTCCCTTGTGCATTGGACGATATTGGCATCTTCGATCGCATAGGCCACCGCTCCCACTCTACACGTGACAAAAATTAATGTCTCCTCTGGGAATCCTTTCCACCTGAGATCTCAGCGATCTCCAGTTGTTGCTGTCGCAGATAAATCTGGCAGGAATGTGCAAGGAATAAGTATTTCTCAATTGTGAAGTATTTTCCAAAGGGAATTAATACAATGGATGTTTAGTATTCATTGAATCGAATAGGTGATGGAATATTTCTGTAAAAGGTCAATGTGATTATTAATTTGGAAAATGGTAATAAGGATTTTTGAGAGACGATTGAATGAAATCGAATACTTGTTCGCCAACGCAATGAACGAAGAGATTCACACTGTAGGATTGTTCGTGGGATGCGAGACGATAGCGACAGAAACAAATCGGTTCAAGGTGCCTCAAGACTTTCGGCCGTCTGCCATCGAGAAAGCGAATCTCCTGCTATTAAAGTCCTCTGAATCGCTCGGAGAGAATGCGGCCCTCCTCGAAGTCTCGCTAACGCTCTGAAAAGCGATCTTCCTTCGAAGCACCAGCATCCTCTCTCCGAACTTTCTTGATATACGATCGCTATGATATTACTTCAGCAGTGAAAATATACCGTTGGAAAATATTAGAAATGATGCATTGGTCGAGCAAAGTTAAATTAAAGTTAAGATAAAATGTTAAAGGAGAAATGCAAACTTGTAACTAATCATCGATTGTATCAATTTTTGAACGTTCGAAAATTGATAAGTCCTTTCTGGCATTAGTATTCTTAAGACCGACAATGATTTAGCGGAATATTAGAAATGATACATTGGTCGAGCAAAGTTAAATTAAAGTTAAGATAAAATATTAAAGGAGAAATGCAAATCTGTAACTAATCATCGATTGTATCAATTTTTGAACGTTCGAAAATTGATAAGTCCTTTCTGGCATTAGTATTCTTAAGAGCAACAATGACTTAGTGGAATATTAGAAATGATGCGTTGGTCGAGCAAAGTTAAATTAAAGTTAAGATAAAATGTTAAAGGAGAAATGCATATCTGTAACTAATCATCGATGGCATCAACTTTTGAACGTTCAAAAATTGATAAGTCCTTTCTGGCATTAGTATTCTTAAGAGCAACAATGACTTAGCGGAACTGGCCGATGAGCTTGACAACGATAACATCTCCTAAAAAGATGCAGGAGGGTGCGTTGAATAGCCATCACTACGTGTGGGTGTGTCGTACTCTTCGTGGGAGTGAGAGAAAGAGAAGGAGAAAGTTCTAGAAAGAAAGAAAGAGAAAGGGAGTGGCCAGGTTCGAGCTTCCATAATAATGTGCCCCTGGCATAACGGTCAGTATTTTGTAGGACCCAAAGTATACTTTTTACTGATCTTCTCTTTGAAATCTTGAAATAGAAATGGGAGCATTGAAAGTATTACGATGTGTATTTTCGTGATGGCAGACACGAAAAAAAGTGCAAGTTTGTGTGGCGAGTGTGATTCCACAGCTATTTTCGAGCTTCGTGACGAATGAACACATTATGTTTTTTCGTTGGATTGTTTTATTATTATATACTTTTATATAGAAAATGGATAGAAAAGATGAAAGCAGTGGTAGAGATGCTGGTATTGCATCAAAAACACGAAAAGAAGGTCTCTTAAATAATTAATTTCGTCTAATTCTGACGGTTTTTACTATGTTTCCCATACTTCTAGACAATTTGAGGGGCTGCAATTTTGTAGAAAATGTTTTCTTATAGCAAGGAAGAAGTGATATAAATTTCAGAGCCCTAGCTCAAAATTCATTTTTTCGCAAATTTTTCTGGGTTATACCCCTTCAAAAATTTTCGATTTTTCGAAGGTTCTCGGACTTTAACGAATGCTTGATAAATCGATTGTCTGAGTATCAAAACGGATAGAAAACATAAAACCAGTGGCAGAAATGCCGGAATTGTACCGAAAACACATGGAAAACCAATCCTGAATAATTTATTTTCGTTTAATTTTGACAGTTTTTCCCATATTTTTCATACTTCCCGACTATTTCTGGTCCTGAAATTTGGTGGAGAATGTTTTCTTGCATCAAGGAAGAAGTGATATAAATTCCAAAGCCCTACCTCAAAATTCATTTTTTCGCAAATTTTTCTGGGTATACCCCTTGACGAATTTTTGGCCCAAAAAATGAACTTTGACCTGGGCTTCTGAAATTTATATAACTATTTCCTAGCTAAATACTGAATCACTGCCTGAAATATCAAACGCTAAAACGGTTGGGAAGGCTAGTTAAAAAATTTTCGATTTTTCGAAGATTCTATGACTTTGACAAACCCTTCATAAATCAATAGTTTGTGTATCAAAACAAGTATAAAACATAGAATCACTAATATAAATGCCAGAATTATACCATAAACAATTTAAAACCCATGTTAATTAATTAATTCCCTCTTATTTCTTTTTCCTATCACATCTAGTATTTCTACTAGACGAAATTCTATCCCAGTGAACAAACCTTTTCAAATTACTGTCACTTATAATCCTCATTCTCGTATCGTACCACGAAGGCTTAAACGTTGGAGGGTAAAACTCGTCAGAGTCATCACAGCAAGCGTGAAGGAAACGGTTGGGGAACGTGGAGTTTGTCTATGGGGTGCGGCTTAGCTGTCTCACAGTAAGGAATCCTCTCACTGCAGGAAAAGGGAGATTGTGACGAAGGAGAATGATTGTCTCAGAGTTGCTTGCGGCAGCATTTCGACCGAACAGTTTAGCTAGAGGAAGAAATACAAATGGTTCAAATACCTAAAGCGTTGCTTCGAAAGACCAAAAGTAACACGCATTTCGCTATCTATCACGTCTTTCTTCTCTCAACGTTGCAACTCTCCGATCTCAACTTGGAAAGTTTACCTCGATGAAATTAGTTGGCAGTGCCTTGAAACTGGACTACTATTCTCTCTCTTTCTCTCGAAGACGCCTTCGGCTTCGCTTAGGAACTTTTTTAATAACAAGTAATCGGTGTCGGATGCATCCAACGTTCACAGCACATCTTTGGGAATCTTCTTCTATCGTCGTATTATATTCTCAACTTCGTAGTAACAGCACTAAGATATCGAGTGCTAGAATTTACGATACCTTATCCAAGTATACTTTACCCCTGACTTACTATTAAACTTTACTTATTCCACATACAAATAATAATTAAAACCCAAAACATTGAACAATACCACAACAAACCATACATTAAACCAGGTTCGTCCTGGAATTTTTCAGAGGTCTAACCAAATTTTTGGAAACTTCAGGGTCGACGAGAGCGACAAAGCAAGCATGGAGCATAGGCGCGCTTGAGAGAGAGAAAGAAAAAAAAAATCGAGTGCTAGGATTTACGATTCCCTTGACATACTATTAAACATTCCTTATTCCACATAGAAATTTACTAAATCATTAATAACTGACAAATAATAATAATAACCCAAAACAATTAACAACACCACAACAAACCATACATTAAACCAGGTTCGTCCTGGAATTTTTCAGAGGTCTAACCAAATTTTTGGAAACTTCAGGGTCGACGAGAGCGACAAAGCAAGCATGGAGCATAGGCGCGCTTGAGAGAGAGAAAGAAAAAAAAAATCGAGTGCTAGGATTTACGATTCCCTTGACATACTATTAAACATTCCTTATTCCACATAGCAACTTACTAAATCATTAATAATTTACAAATAATAATAAAAACCCAAAACAATTAACAACACCACAACAAACCATACACAGTTTCTACTATTCTTGAACAATTTCCGTATAATTCATAAGGAAACAAAACCATACATTAAACCAGGTTCGCCCTGGAATTTTTCAGAGGTCTAACCAAATTTTTGGAAACTTCAGGGTCGACGAGAGCGACAAAGCAAGCATGGAGCATAGGCGCGCTTGAGAGAGAGAAAGAGAGAATAGTAGAAAGAGCGAGTGAGAGAGAGTGAGAGAGTGAGAGAGAGAAAAAAGGAGAGGGAATATGGTGTTCCATGTGGTGCGTTGTGGTGGTAGAAAGGGGAGCGGGTGAATCGGTCGTAAGTGGGGGAAGAGTCTGGGGTTCTGGAAGGAAAGCGGCGGCAGTCGCGCGGCACGCGGCGCACCGTTCGTATCTCTCTGGTTAATTCCTGTCGCCGCTTCTCGCTTCGTCACCACGCGCCGCATCATCATCATTATCATCGCTAATAATCATCTCTGAAACGCGCGAGTATGATTTGACAACTGTCAAACAACGGCAACTACACTCTGTGTGTTTCTTACGAAGTAAAATCATCGAGTTACAAGCGGAAAGAGAAGTTTACGCGCTCCGTCTGGTGTCGACTCGAACAGAGAGAAAGAGAAAGAGAAAGAGAAAGAGAAAGAGAGTGTTTTCGAAGTAGAATGAGTCTTGGTCGTCGACCATGTAAAAGGAAGCGTGTGAGAGAAGCTCTCGTTGCTTCGTGAAGATATATTATATCTGTGAGTTGGTGTGAACGCACCATTAGATCTCTGTTTCCCTGGGAGCCCCTTGGTTGTCAGGATGCATTAGCCTGAGGTAGCAGCCCTGCGATAGAACCTGTCAGTCAAGGTAAGGCTGATTTCACATCCCTCATTGGGTATATTAGTAATTCTTAATAACTAAACTCGAATTGATTCTTGATTATTTCATACTACAATTCGATATTTTAATATTTTAAAACAGAATTATAATCTATTATTTAATGATCATTTCAAAGTACATTTATGTCTGACGCGTTAATAATGAGAAATCAATATCGATGATAAGGACGAGTAAGAATGATGTCTGGGATTAATAAAACCCGTTGACGCAGTGCAACTTTGTATAACGCTAACGAGATGAAGTGTGAAAGAGACGTGTGTGTATGAATGGCAGTAAAAACGAGTAGCAGTGAATCTATTGCTGCTTTTGGATGCTGCGCTCTCCGAGATGGAGAAAAGACGAGAAGAGAGCTTGCTTTCCATTAATTATTTTGACACGACTCGCTTTGTCAGCAGTTGCAGAAACACTGTAGGCGGAGGACCTTGAGTAGGAGGTGGTCGCTTCCACCTTGGTAGTTTTCTGCGTAGTAGCTTGGTTTTTGGAAACCTTTGTTTTTTGTTGTTTTTTTTACTATACACGACGCTCGGAGAAAACGGCCTCTTCTTGGAAACAGTATAAGCATATTTCGTCGGACTTAAGAAGCTTTGGTGTACGAAGGCTTACACGATGAGAAAGAAGCCTCGTTTATCGGCCTCGAAACCCTCTTTTTCTTCTCTCAAATGAAACTCCAACACACCGTACAATTAATCAACAATACATATTATTATTCTCATAACAATCACAATTATTACATATAATTAAATTCAATAGGAAACAATCACATAAATTAGAATTCAATCAATTCGAATGTTCATGAAATACTTAAATCATTGTCATTAAATAACAAACACTAATTTAACTGAGCGAATGTTGTAGTTACTAGTAATTCTAATTTCCAGGAGTAATTCATCGTAGCTTCTCGTCGATCGAGAAGCGTCTCTGGCTTGCATCTCAACACATCTGCCACCCTTTAGTATATGTGTATATGTGTATATGTGTGGTTGGCATAACTAATCGTACGATAACGTTAAAGTTCCTAATTGAAAATGGTAGAGAAGTTTCCGCTCTCGTAGAACTCGCTAGGGACACGTTCTGTTAACCAGATGAAAATACCTTGTTCAGAGGAGAATGAGAGAGACTTGAACCGGTCGAGGTTTGCGGGTCATACATTTCATGGAGTTTAAGACTCCATAATTGGCTCTGCATTAGCTTGGTGCATTCCAGATCGCGGTATCCGGGGCATAAAAGACGAGCGCACTCATACAACACACACACACAGACACAGACACATAGAAACATAGTGAAAAGGAAGGCAAAGATTCTATAAATATTCCCAAAGCAACGAACTTACTGTTGGCTACCATTTACCAGAGGGAGTGTGTGTGTGTGTGTGTGTGTGCGTGTGTGTGTGTGTGTCGTCATTCGAAAAGAGAAAAGAGAGAAAGATATCTTAAAGAGAGGGAGGAAGATTTTGGCCAGTTGGAATCCCATTGTCGGTCTTGTGCTTCTGGTTTCCGCCAGGCGCGGGATCCTTTCTATAATAAGATTAGGCCGAGTTCATTGTGCGACGAAAAGCTTCATTTTAGTCAGCCTAAAGAAATGCTTGACCGGCTGTGTGCTTTCAGCTATTATTACTAACACGCCTGGCGCCTCTCTTGTCAAATAACTACATTCATCTTTTTTCTTTCCCTTACTTCAACAATAAATCATAAACAAATATCCATAAACAAACAAGACATTACGAACAAAAAAAAATAAATAAAAAACAACCAATTAAGTATCAATTATACAAAAATGAGAGAATTCTACTAATTTCAATCTCCGAGTGAGTAAAGACTTTATCTGTATGTGTTACTCTCGTCGGGGTTGGTTCGATCGGAAGCGAAGGATTGGTTGCTCTGGAATTTCTGCATTAACGTTCGAGTCAAGGGTACTCGTCACAATTCGATCGCTCGTTCCTACCGGCGCGCCACGACTGAGAGTGTACAGCCCAGCATCCCAGTATTCGGTGTACTCTCGTATAAGTAGAGGCTCGCTAATGTAATCAAGCATGCATGATTACTTGCCTCTCCCGCTCCGATTTCACATTAGCGATCAGTAACTCGGCTCTCGTTTCGAGCACCGCCACCCACATAATGCAACTACCGGCAGACAAAGAGAGAAATAGAGAACAAGAGTGAGAGAGTGAGAGAGAGAGAGAGAGAGAGAGTGGTTGAAGAGAATGATTGGTGTGTGTTGGCAGTGTTGCGCGCCACTGCTAATGGACCAGTTCAATGAATGGTATCGTAAGCCGATCGTATCTGGAAATTACGAAACTCGTTCGATGACCAGATTACATAAATCCTATCTGCACCCGCTTCGCCTCCTCGTCCATGATCTCTCTTTCTCTTTTTCTCTCTTGGATGTGGCAGTCATTGCCGTGCAACCGAGAGACACACCAGTTTAACAGGGCTTTGTTGTTTTCCTCTTTTCTTTCTCTCTCTCTCTCTCTCTCTCTCTCTCTCTCTCTCTCTCTCTCTCTCTCTCTCTCTCTCTCTCTTTTTTTTTTACAAATTGAACCCGTTTCGTTTCCCAGTAGGATCGTTTCGTTTCGCAATCGGCTATTTCTCTTGGGCGTCGCCGTCGCGTGCATCTGTCGTTGCTCCAATTCATCAAGAGAATTCACTGGGAATATCATCTTTAATGGAGATTTTACTTATTTTCAACGCGGTTTCAATTTACATGTCATTCAAGTTTACCGAGAGTTTTACAAAACTGTTTGGTATTTCGTATTTCGTAACTCTTTCTCTCGTGGATGCTGTTTCGTCGAATGTTTCACTAGAAACAAAGAATCTTTTCATATATGTTTCTTTTTTGTATTAAGCTACGAAGAAACGGTACTCGTCTTTCTTTATAATCGGCTCTGCCTGATAATCCGGAATAATGAGATCGAGCTAACACGAGGGTTAAGTCCTCTCGTTCGATGTCGTCATCGAATGAGAGTAGTATTTTTTTTACATCTCCCTCTGGGAAATCTTCCAAGCTGAATAAAATTCTTGGTATATCTTTTTGTTTTTTTGTTGTTTGTTGATAACGTTGGAGAAAAATGTAATCTCGATGACCGAGTATTACTTAGTTTCTATCAGTTTTCTTATTAGTTTTCTTGGCTTTTTATATTCTTATCAAGTCTGTTTACTCTGACAGGAATCGCGTCAATGAACCAATAATCTGAGAGAGTATTTCTATGTTATTTTAATATCAGATATATTTTATTATATTCGAGTCGTGTTTTTGAATGACAGAGTTTTATACAAAGTGGCAGGAATAGTTGCCTCATAGAAGATATGCTTCGACGTTCCACTTTCCTCTTCTCTATCTGACGCGCTACTCTACTATCCCCGATCTCCGAATATCATACAGTTAGTCAGATACATATACAGTTGAATCTGAGATGTTGATGTTGAATATACCAGCATTCATCTAAATATTGAGGATCAACTAGCCTGTAGCAATGTAAACCTAGGACTTTACTCGTTTAGCATTCATGAATAACTCCACTGTTTACACGTTACTCTAAACTAAGGAAACATTGTCGAGTTTTCGAAGTCAAATTGCCACAGTTTCTACTATTCTCGTAACAATTTCCATATAATTCATAAGAAAGCAAAATCATTTCAAAGAGATAAACATCTCAATTTTAATAATATCTCTTTTAAACAAATAAAAAGTAATATTCAACATATTACAAGATTAAACACAAGTCATAGTAAATTCGATAGAAAGGATTGAATGTTTGGTAGACAATAGAGAATGCGAGTTATGTGACGGTGGCTCGATTCTTCGCAGGCGGAGGTCGTCCAAGTCCGAGGAAGAGGTACTTGTTCGAAAAGGAAGGAGAAGGAGGGCGAAGCGCGCTAGTAGACACAAAGAAAAGAGGAACGTGGGTCCGAAATTAATTTGACCAAACGACGACAACAACAACGACGGCGGTGGCGTCGGTGACGACGTCGTTGGCGTCGGCGGCGACGGTGGCGGCGACGGGCCAGACGTGGGCGACGAGGGTCACGGATTCACTAGGAGGAGGAAGAACGAGAGACTGCAAAGGAAGTGGGACGACCAGCTCGCCGGAAGTCCCGGCGTTCTCGAGATTCTCCGGCTGCTCCTGAATCCTCCACAGAGAGCCCGGAGGAATGGCTGCGATACGTACACCCAACATCGGAACACCACAAAGCAACCACTTCACTCCAGATATGCTCCATGTCCTGCTGTACTATCGCTCACCGATCTGAACAGTGAGTACATGGGACACCTGTTCGCGTACAGCATCCCACATACACACGCTGGACCATTTCCGACATCCTACGAATTTAGTCAGCTTTAATATATTTAAAGAGATATGATAAAATTTCCTATAAAATATCATAATACTTTCTATAATAAGATTAGGCCGAGTTCATTGTGCGACGGAAAGCTTTATTTTAGTCAGCCTAAAGAAAAGCTTGACCATCTGTGTGTTTTCAGCTATTATTACTAACACGCCTGGGCGCCTCTTGTCAAATAACTACATCCATCTTGTTTCTTCCAATTACAGCATCCCACATACACACGCTGGACCATTTTCGATATCCTACGAATTTAGTCAGCTTTAATATATTTAAAGAGATATGATAAAATTTCCTATAAAATATCATAATACTTTCTATAATAAGATTAGGCCGAGTTCATTGTGCGACGGAAAGCTTCATTTTAGTCAGCCTAAAGAAAAGCTTGACCATCTGTGTGTTTTCAGCTATTATTACTAACACGCCTGGGCGCCTCTTGTCAAATAACTACATCCATCTTGTTTCTTCCAATTACAGCATCCCACATACACACGCTGGACCATTTTCGATATCCTACGAATTTAGTCAGCTTTAATATATTTAAAGAGATATGATAAAATTTCCTATAAAATATTATAATACTTTCTATAATAAGATTAGGCCGAGTTCATTGTGCGACGGAAAGCTTCATTTTAGTCAGCCTAAAGAAAAGCTTGACCATCTGTGTGTTTTCAGCTATTATTACTAACACGCCTGGGCGCCTCTTGTCAAATAACTACATCCATCTTTTTTCTTCCAATTACAGCATCCCACATACACACGCTGGACCATTTTCGATATCCTACGAATTTAGTCAGCTTTAATATATTTAAAGAGATATGATAAAATTTCCTATAAAATATTATAATACTTTCTATAATAAGATTAGGCCGAGTTCATTGTGCGACGGAAAGCTTCATTTTAGTCAGCCTAAAGAAAAGCTTGACCATCTGTGTGTTTTCAGCTATTATTACTAACACGCCTGGGCGCCTCTTGTCAAATAACTACATCCATCTTTTTTCTTCCAATTACAGCATCCCACATACACACGCTGGACCATTTTCGATATCCTACGAATTTAGTCAGCTTTAATATATTTAAAGAGATATGATAAAATTTCCTATAAAATATTATAATACTTTGAATGATTAAATTTAGGATTATTTGTTATCAGAATGAATTACTAAGAATCAATGGGAAGAGTATTTTGAATGAAGTTTGATCCTCTGATTGGGTTTTTTTTTCATGGTGTATGCTAGTAAGGTGATCAGTTATGACATCAAGAATGCAAGGCATTCCGAGAGATAGTGTGCGGTGTGTAAGTCTACCATGGTGATGAAAAGAATTCCGGTTATCGAGGCGAAGCAAATGGGGTCAGAGAGCTCGCGCGTTGCCACGTTCCCGGAGATAACTATTCCCGTTGACTCCGGCACCGTTTGATCTCCTTCCGGTTTCCGGCGCGTCCCTGGCACACGCTTCCGTTTTCCCCGGCGCTTCAGGGCTGTTTCTCTCACTCTCTCTCTCTCTCTGTTTCTCTCTTTCTACATGGGACATTCTCGCACCTTCATTTCCATTTCGTTGATCGCCGTTGCACTCCGGGGAACAGTATTATCGTGTTACATGCTCTTCTCTCCAACAACGTGTTCTCTTCGTTGGACCTTTTCTGAAAGGAAACACTCCTCGACCTCTGACTGCCACTTCAACGCATCGGCCAAAACCATTGCATGGCCAAGAACACCGCATAGAACGACCTCGTATGACTATAGTGGGTTGTTTCATTTCATTTTATGAGAGCAACCAAAGCTACTAGTAACAATAACCAGTAAAAGTACTGACACACACCTCGTTTACTTGGTAATTCTTGAAATTCTTAGTCATTTAAGTAAAGAGTTTTTGTTTCTTTTATTTTGATTTTATAGTTGCTCAATGTCGAATTAAAGCTACTTGTAATAATAACTAGTAAAAGTACTGACACACACTTCGTTTACTTGGTAATTCTTGAAATTCTTAGTCATTAAAATCAAGATTTTTTTTTCTGTTTAATATTCTGTCTTTATTTTTGATTTTATAGTTGGTCAATGTCGAATTAAAGCTACTTGTAACAATAACTAGTAAAAGTACTGACACACACCTCGTTTATTTGATAATTCTTGAAATTCTTAGTCATTAAAATCAAGATTTTTTTTTCTGTTTAATATTCTGTCTTTATTTTTGATTTTATAGTTGCTCAATATCGAACCAAAACTACTACTAATAATAACAAATAAAAGTACTGACACACACCTCGTTTACTTGGTAATTCTTAAAACTCTTAATCATTAAAGTCGCAATTTTTATCTTTTAATATTGTGTCTTTATTTTTGATTTCCTAGTTGCTCGATTTCGAACGCGATTCTTACCCAGTCTCTGATCCAGTTTTCCAGGCCAATGCTCGCAATCCCCCTCGCATCAAGCGTATTACTTCCAGGTGACTCGTGCTTCGCCCCACCAACATCGACCTTTCCCCTTCGGGCTTGCCTTTGATTATTGGTATTTGCCACGATCAAGCTGCTAGCAGAAATGTCCCTCTTCCTCTTTCTCTCTCTTTCGCAAGAGTTCGTTCCTCTTTGTTTCCGGAAGTGTAACCGCTTCGCATGATATTTCCATGATGACTTGAATATTGCGGTTACAGGTTGCTTAGATGAATCTGGTCTTTCCCAAGCGAGATACCAGGTAGTGATTCACTTTGGACTTCGAAACTCTTATCGTTTATTCATTAACGCTTTATTAATCCATATTCACCATTTCCGTCTACTATGAATAACATTTTCAGAATTCAGATTATAAATTAATCGATCTAACTAATTGAAAATTCCTCGAATCCCACACTAACCTACTTTCTACATAATTAATACCACGACACAATTTACACACATTTGATATTATAATAGTTCTATAATATTGTATTATAATAATGATATAAATTAATATACATATAAATAGCAGGACACTAGTGGATTTAGCTAGGGTTTCTGGTGAGTGTTAGGTTATAAGAATATTGACAAGAGATTTTGAAAATCTGACAAGGCTATGTTTTGATATGATAACAGGTCGGCGGATGGACGTGCCAACCGTTGGGAAGCCCGAACACGGAGGAAAGTACGAAGAAGCGCCGAGTTGACAGAAGTCGAGAGAGAATCGTAGCTGCACGCGGCAGGCACACATCATCAGTCAGATCGGGGAGAGTAGAGGAAGCTTAGTAGCCGCCACCTTGGTTCTTCGTAGGAAACGTTGTCTCGGTGTTGGTTCCTGAGAGAAGAGAAGCCACCAGTAGATTGCGAGAACTCGACTGGCGCCGTTGGCCGTCCGGGAAAACAACTTGCCTTCTTTACTTTCTTTTCTTCTCTTTGAGCTTTTGCTAAGCTAACACATAGCATAGTTCTTTCTTCTCTCTTCTCTATCACCTGTGAAGTGTGTTTTACCGTACTTGAAAAGCCACCGAATCCATCGTATCGCAACTGTTCCAGTGTCAAACGCTTCTTCTTGAATAGTGCAAAAAAAAAAAAAGAGCTAAGGAAAACACCTGAGATTTCTCTTCAGTAGAATCAGTTGGTGATGTGCTTTCCTTTGCCGATCCATTTCTAAGCGATCGTGAAAACTCCTCTCGTGTGTCGTGCGTGAGAATCGAGTACTTTCATCGGTGAATTCGTGTCGTGACTGAAATCTGTGCAAAAGTTACTCTTGGAAATTCTCGAGAGTAATCGTCCTCAACGTAGAAGAAAAGGGAAATACGGTGGACGATTTTATCACCGCGAAAATGATGATGCTGCGAACGATATTGATGATATTGATCGCTGATCTTGTCTACGGAGCTCCACGGTTCTCCTCGATCATATACGCTGACGACAAAGTGGTGAGTGATTTTATTATCCCTCTTTCTTTTTTTTCTTCTTCAATTTATCAATGGTTTTTTTTTTCAAATGTCAATTTTTGAAATATACTATTTTCGTTCAGTATTTGATTTCCTCGCTAGTTGTGTGGCGCCTGCAATCGACTTTCGCTTTTGCGGCCATCCGCTTGCTCGCTTGTCCCCCTTTTTAACTGCACAATTTACATGCGTTACCATACAATTAGCGTAGGCAGGTTTCCAAACAGCTCTACAACCGCGCTACTGCTGCTACTAGTGCTGGTGCTGCTGCTCTTCTATTCCGAGGGTAGGAAAAGCCTCAGTTTACTCTTTAATTAACATTAGCCCGCATACCGGTTAAGCTTAATTGAAAGGTAGCCGCAATCAAGAATACTGAGTTTTCCATCTCTTTTCACAGTTAACAACTTCCCTTTGTCTGTTAACTTTCTTATCAAGAATATTCGAATTCCTTTATCTATACACGATCATTTCTAGGACAGCGTCACATTGAACAATGCAATTTTCTCATTCATTTCTGAACGAGTGAGAGAGAGAGAGAAAGAAAGAAAGAAAGAAAGAAAGAAAAAAAAGGCGCTGAGTAGAATTCATCGCTGGCGTAGCAGACATTCGTCTTTTCAATATGATTTCACGTTCAGAGCGTCGGCTCACGTCTGCCTGTTCGAGGTCTAATAAAAGCGTCGCACGTACCATGCAACTTTTCATCGCGATCGAATCCCCATAATGACAAGAATTTATCGTTCCCGACGTACTTAATCCCTCTCTTTTTTTTTTCTTCTTTTTTTTCCCCGCCCCTCCTCTCCACGCTTGGGAGTTTGCGGCCTGACATGAATGATATCGTCGGATGATCCATCGTCGCACTGACTCATGAAATGTCAATGGGTGGGAGATTTAGGTAATATCGAATATCGTTCATAAAAGATTACATGTCGCAATGACAGGAAGAAATGATTTTACGTTAGTCAAAACGAATTAGAACAAGATGTATGTATGTGTGTGTGTGTGTGTGTGTGTGTACACAATTCTTTAGAAGTCGATGCCAATTTATGCAAACGACCTACTATTCGAGCTTTCGTAGTATTCAGCGCCCTGAATTGCAAAAGTTTCTCTCCGCCAAGCATCGCTACCAATTTCTAGCTCGTTTCTCTTCTTCTCTATAGCTAATTTCACCTCATCCAACCATGTTTCCTAATCCTACAACTATTCGCGGATTAAATAGGATAAAGAGAACGTGGTTTCCTGCTATAATTCCTGTACTCTAAAAGGTCATTGAATTCCCTCTAATTAATCATCGATCAACACAAATATTCTCACCTATATTTACTACACATAATACCACTAAAGTTTCTAACCATTGATCAAGGATCCTCGAGTTTATTCATAAAGAGGAGGGGAAAGTGCTATTAGCGAGATAGCATATTAAGCTTTTTGCTAATTACACTCATCGATCAGGAATGTCAAGCTTGTTATAAGCGGCAATTTGCATTAAGGAGAAGTAGGTTGGTTCTAAGGGTTGTATTCCTCCCTTGAACCTTCTTATCAATATCGATCGTACTAATTCATGAATCGAGAAGCTTAAGACTAAGGGTTTGAAAGGGATGGAAGGGAAGCTATAGGTTTAAGTAGAGTATGCTGAGTAGCAGCAGCATCAGCAGCAGCATAGCAGACCTCTCAGTGAATCCATAGTACACTTAATATCAAGCTGGCTCCTCGTAAAGCCTTGTAACATATGCGAGCCTGCACTGAACATCCCTCCAACGAAGGTACTACCCTTGCATTCAAACAGCCCCCCTTTTAACTATATTGCCAGGCCGTCCACGTACTCCGAAATGCCAGAGCGGAATATCCTCGCTGCTGCTGCTGCTGCTCGCCTTGTTACCTTATCCACTAACTTTCCTACTATTCCCTTCGCTCGTGCTATTAAGCCGTCTAGGGGACTTTTTGCACGAACCTTTCCTATGCCAATGCCGCAGACCATCACCCTTGCTTGCCGTATTCTATTGTCTGATTACAATTGCTCTAGGCTATTTTAATTACAAACCCTCGATCCTTTAACACTCTGTTTACTAGCTTCTGTCAGTGAGCAAGTATTACGATTTATTTGATCTTGAAAGATCTTTGATATTAGTTTTTGGTGAGAGACGAAGTAGGATTTTAATTATTTCCTGTGTTTTATCTTCCGGTGAAGTCTTTGTGATTATTCGTTTCAAGGAAATCGTGATGAATGGATGTGGTTATTCATCCGGTGAAGTCGTTGACCTTTTCTTTTTCGGAGCTTTTTTTTTTCTTCTTCTTTTTTTTGGGTTGAATCATTGTGGGAAGACTTCTGATTTGTAAAGAATGATTTTTCGTCGTGAAGCTCCATTGGAATTGGTTGGAGTATGGCCAGTTGGAATGAAAGTATACTTTATGATGAGACACAGAAGTACTATTTCTATTTCAGTGGGTGGCTAGCATTGGCGCGTAAAATGTAACGAGTCATTTCTATCAGGCTAGCGCGGCAGTAACGCGGCAACCAATTTTCCACGAGGCTATTTCATCCCACTTTCTACTACCGTCATATGAAATAAACGCGCCGCTTGCATTCCAGTGGGAAAAATTGGCCGAGGTAAACTGGGAATGCCTGGTATATGCTCGGTCAAAAGAGAACCTGACAAATTGAGTGATTTTCGTCGAATGGAATTTCGAAATGAC
This sequence comes from Ectemnius lituratus, assembly GCA_910593735.2. Classification (NCBI taxonomy): domain Eukaryota; kingdom Metazoa; phylum Arthropoda; class Insecta; order Hymenoptera; family Crabronidae; genus Ectemnius; species Ectemnius lituratus. The sequence goes on from OU343042.1 coordinate 3,820,314, forward strand.
ATTTGAGATTTTCACTCTAAGATTCTTCTTGTTTCATAGACACAGAAATACACACAAGAATATATAGTTTTATAGTTGATAGATATTTTCTCGAGTGAAAGAATCGAAGCCAAGATTTCAGCAATAAAACAAAGCTGTACAAAGAATCCTATTCGGACGATTGAAAATCCAACTGATCCTTTTCTTTCTCTACCAATCCTCTCTTTTTATCAAGGCGACAAATTTCACCGGGTATCTCGGATTCCTTGGAAAACGTGATACACTTATTCCCGGTGGTGTACGATTGCTTTCTCTCTCAGCCTTTATTTTCTTCGTGACTCTTCTCTGTTCTGTACTCTTAGAACTGCTTGATATATCACAGAGTGTTGAGATTGAGAGTCTCGACGATTGTGTTCTGATAAATACTTTTAAAAGTAAGAAAGTTCGTTCTTACGTGAAAGGAAATATTTCTTAGAAGATTTTTAAAGGATTGAAATGAAATTTCTCGGTTATTTGAGTATCCTCTTATTGCTCTTGGAATTTCCACACAGTCAGTGTTTTGGGGTTTCAAGAACCTTGAGCGGGTTAAGGGTCTCTCTCTCTTCATTCCGTACACATAATCACTCTGGATTCCTGTAGCGTAACCGCTGTGAGATATTGCTTAGGTATTAAACACAATCTCGTTAGACGATATTACATCCGCTTGAGAAGGACTTTAATTCGTCTTTGCTCTCTCTTTCTCTCTCAGTTTACAATAAATTTCTATACTGTTATACAAAAGTAACAAGTTATTTTCAATATTAAGATTTCTTTAACTAAGTTTTACAAAGTATTTCTTTCGTCGAAACTTACGGAATTGAACGATCGTGCGAGGAAAGTCGGTCAAAAAGGTATATTATAAAAAGAAAATGAAGCTGGAGAAATGCGAGTGGAGCAAGGTTGGGATGCTGCTGCTGCTGCTGCTGCTGCGAGTTTGCGGTGCTCATTAGTGGCGAAGCTCCACACTTGTTAGCAGTGTCCCTTTTGCCACGATCCGATTCGGCAACGTATTCGTCGAGTTTCCGAAAGGTCGCGCGAATAGGAAAGCTTGGGTTGATAGATGCATTTGAAAACAAACTGGAAGAAAAGTCATGGTTGCAACGTTATCGTGTGAAAGAGAAAGGCTTGGCTTCTACAACTGCGCGAGCGAGCTTGCGAACCGCTCGATAAGCTTCAGACACGCACATTTCAAGCACACACACAAACATAGACATACATATATATATGCTTTGTAAGCCTGAGGCACTTTCTATTATTCCCTCATTCGATTCTCAAGCACGTCTAATGCTAATTTCCTTACACTCTAATAACTCCCCTAAAATATCGAACTACTTATTAGAGGGAAGATAGAAATCTCTATTCGCTATAATTATACTAATTATTATATACGTAAATCTAAATTAATTTTCAAAAATAACTAATATCTTTTATCATAAATATAATTTTATAACTTTCTCTTTAGTCAGAAATAATTACGTTGTATGTTTTGTTAACAAATAAATTGCCTCTAAAAGTAGAACTTCTCTCGAACACATATGGAAAGCAAGTAGATGTCTGCCAGTTTTCCTGGAAAGGCGATTACTCCCCCATGGTGTTAACAGCATCAGCATAATGCTGCCGATAATATTGCGCTCGGTTCACTGGTTCGCGCGTTCCCTCGGGTGTTGCGATATGTTAATTCGAGAGCAATAGAATCCCTGATACCTAAGAACTAGTTAATGTTAGCTCAACGAGTGAATTTATTGCCTGTAATTAACAGAGTTATTTTATTACCTAGAATTAAGTAGTATCGATCAACGTAAATCAGACCTGATTGAAGAGGTTACAAGCCGATCGCAACATAATATATAAAACGTACGCGTGTATAACGCGGCCAAGAGGATAGTTTGTACTCGGCGTGTGTGTTGCTCTATGGGGTCGGAATACCCGGGCTATTAGATCGTGGTGGGATTTCAATATAGGGTGTCTCGAAAATGTCAAATTATTATAACAATCTTTCAAAATACTTCTTTAATTCTCAATTAAAATTCATTCAATATGAAATAATAAATTACACAATCGTTCTATTTTACATTATCACTTTTCAAATGACAAGATATACAAATCTATTAATACTAAAATTACACAATTGTTTCAAAGATCACAATTGATCAAGTTATCAATTTTGGGGGAACAATTATTATCAATATCAATTATCTTCTAGTTTCTACCACATTGTTCGAGCACCCTGTATATTCCAGACACCAAGGGAACGCGCGTATGATTTCATTACTCCATCCACGCGCCGTTATATTTGTCTGTGTGTCTGTGTGTGTGTGCGTGCGTGCGCGCACGCATCCACAGGGAACGTGTTCTTTACAGGCCACGCATCAGGCGTGCTACACATTTCCTCCGCGTGTACGTGTTGTGCGAAATACAGCCATTATGTGTCTGGTATAGTGGGAGGGCGGCTTTTGCCTGCGCGCGCGCGCGTTTGTGTGTCAGAGTTGGTAAACGGTGTGAGTGATGTTGGCATGTGTGGAGGTGGATGACTAAGAGCACGGTCGATCCCCGCGTGCGTAAGCACACCCGCTCGCTGCGTGTATATATCGACTGCCAGTGTTTTCAGACGTGGCGCCTGCGTGACACTAAAACCACCCCCGTCGTCGCCACTCAATGATTTCACTTTGTGTTTGTCATAGTTACAGAAGAAGTCTTATCAATCATTGATTATTATTGGAATTAATTTTTGGTTAATAATACTTGAATTCCTTTTATTTAGATTTTAGAGAGTATTATTACATTTTAATAGTATTTTTTAAGAATATTTTATTAAGATATAAAAGTCATCAAGATAAATGTAGGAATTGTCTTGAATTCGAATTAACTCGTGGAAATCTCTCGCGAGAGATTCTTGCGCTAGTATTCCTGTTATTTAGATTTTAGAGAGTATTAATACATTTTAATAGTATTTTTGAAGAATATTTTATTAAGATATAAAAGTCATCAAGATAAATGTAGGAATTATCTTGAATTCGAATTAACTCCTGGAAATCTCTCGCGAGTGATTCTTGCGCTAGTTTTATCTGAGTGGCACCTGCGTGACATTAAAACCACCCCCGTCGCCACTCAATGATTTCACTTTGTGTTTGTCATAGTTAAAGAAGAAGTCTGATCAATCATTGATTATTATTGGAATTAATTTTTGGTTAATAATACTTGAATTCCTGTTATTTAGATTTTAGAGAGTATTAATACATTTTAATAGTATTTTTGAAGAATATTTTATTAAGATACAAAAGTCATCAAGATAAATGTAAGAATCATCTTGAATTCGAATGAACTCGTGGAAATCTCTTGCGAGAGATTCTTGCGCTAGTTTTATCTGAGTGAGAGAGGAGTTCTCTGTAGCAGTTGGCGAGGAGATGAAGAGATTTGCATGGCACTTTATACTCTTACCAGTGGACCGAAGGTGGATCTTTCTTGGTAAATGTGTGGAGCTCGAACTTCGAATACCTTCTATGGCGATGAAGTTTCGCTGCCAGGAATCATGAATTGTCGATGAAATCCCTTGCGAGGGCCTGTTCCGCCGGATGAGAGACGATACGACTTCCAGAGCAGTATAAATATTTACATGGGATTCTAGTGGTTAAGGGAGACTGAATGAGTGTGGGGAAAGAAGTGGGTGGATGGGTGATTCGGTTCGATATCGAGTACGTTCGATAATCGTACCGATGTTTTACTCCTTTCGATTTAAGGGAAACTTTTCATTTATTTTATTGCAGGAATTCTGAAATTAGAAGTAAATAAATCAACTGATATATCTTCCAATCTTTAACGCCAAATACTTGCACTCCCAAGTATATTATAATCCATAAATAAATACACTCAAGTATCCGCGATACGTCTATTTATTTTTTAAATATATGGATCGTTTATTTTAAAAGTGGTATAAGTAACTTTTTATTTATAATGAATTAAAGAAAATGGACTTGCACCACTTTCATATAACAAATGTTTAATATAATAATAAAATAATGATAGATATTACAAAAATTGACTGAAGAAACTACTGTGATAGTCAATATAATAATAAAATAAGTCAATTTTGTATACTTAATGAACGATCCATATCAATAAACACAAACTACAAAGTATAATATTTAATATATCTGACAAGAGGATATGTTTACCAGGAAATTATTCTTCTAATTCATTGACCTTTAAAGGGCTTGGCTGATGAGTTAATTGTCGAATTTGTCGAGGAAACCTTTTCTCCGCTTGAGTCACATCGACCGGAAGGGCGAATAGGTCAGGACGATTCTTGGTTGGCTCGCAATGCTTGGTAACTCGGCATTCTATCAAGCGGGGCCTTTACTTCGAAACCATTAGGCCGGGCATTTATATGCGATCGAGGTCGTTAACTGCAGGAAGCGCGAGCGCGTACATATACGCGTGGTGCCACTGCTCCACCTTCGACTCTCTTTCCTCTTCGTTCCTCTTATGCCACCCTCGGATATTCAGTGGACTCCTCTCGCTTTCGCTTTCAGTAGTGGCCGCCACGACGCCTGGTGACGTCCTGTACGCCGAGCGAGCTCTGCTCGACGGCCTCGTTCTCAACGATACCCAATTGAATCTCTGTTTAATTCACATGAACTTTTATATTTCACAGTTTTATCATCAGGATTTAAATATAAATTAATTCCAAAATTGAATTATTATTTTAAAAGTTTAATTTTAAGAGTATTTAATTTCGTTAGATAAAAACGATTGTAAAACTAGGACAATTGGGTGAATGGGAAAGAAGGCTGGGATTATATTCGCTCGATTTATCGGAGTATCTTGGTAGCTTCCGGGAAAGCAGAGAATCTCTGGACCACTGAGAAGGGGATGAGAGAGGGTACGGTAGAAGCGGGACCAGAATACCACAATAAATCATCCTTTCCGCATATTTCCCGAGCGCATTAGTGCGTCTGCTTTTTCAAGCGTGTCGTTTCCTTTCCTCTCTCACTGTGGCGCTCCCTCCACATTGTTTCTTGCGCTCTAGAAAGAGAGAAAGAGAAAGAAAAGAAGTGCTTCATAAATCTTCGAATCAAAAGAATCGCTGAGAAGCGCCGGGGTCGGTTAAATGGGAAGAAAAAAAGCAACTGCAGGGGAAAAAAGTAGTATGTGTGTGCGAGTGTGTTTTACTGGTAGGACAAGAGTTGCATGATCTCGTCTTGGCTCGACTGTCCCTTTTCCCTTGTGTAGAGAGTATACTGCATCGAGGCGTCTAGACGCCAATCAAGCCAAGGCACGTGTTTGTCGCCTGCTTGTATACTTGTTTCTCTTCTCTTCTCTCTTCCTTACACCCTCTTTCCACCACAGTCAGGATTCCCAGTGCCGATTTCATGACCTTGTCCCGAAGCCTTTCAACAACCTCCAATGACGACACAATGACACCATAGAATGAAACAAGAAAAGGAACTTCAAACTCAGCTGATATTATTAGCACTTGGCATTATTAAGTGTTCAATGACCTCGACGTCATAGTTCTCTTATATCTACTTATTGACAAACATTGAGAGCAAGAGAAAGAGAAAGAGAAAGAGAAGACGGAAGTAAAATTGATGAGAGACAGTGTGACAACAAGGTTGATAAGTGGAAGAGCAAAGTTTCTAAGGAGATGACACGAAGATAAAGAGGCGAAGGCGAACTCGAGGCTAAACGATAGAGCAACCAGTAACAGAGAGAAAAAGAGAGTGAAAGAAGCCCTGCGCGTCTGGTGTTCCTTCGAGTTGAGAGAAAACAATGGGACGCTTTACGCGTAAACGTAATTCCATGCTCGGAAAGAGAGATAAAAACGAAGAAGAGAGAGAGCAATGAAGGGCCGAGGCTAATGAGAAGTCGGAGAGAGGAAAGTGGTGGGAGAGCAGGGAATTATACGAGAAGAAGAAGAAGAAGAAGAGAGAAGAGTGTGTGCTGCTGCTGCTGCTGCTGCTGCTGCTGCTGCAATGGAAGGCTGGCACAAGTTGTGCAACAGGGCACCCAACGATAATTCACTTGGTGCGGTTACTCGTTCTTTGAGCTTCAGACTCTCCTCCTTCGTTTACTTAATTACCACACTATTTAATCACGGCTCTCTTCTACTCGATACACATGTATGCATCCCTGTCTCTTAATTAGCAAGGTATCGATCGTACTAGATTTTATAGTACACTGTTGAATGACTAGAATTGTGGTAGTTGACTGTAATTGTTGGTAGAGTTTCTAGAATTGTATGTTTAAAAAGATAATATACAGTCAGGGTTGAAATGGTCAAATTATAGATTTCTCTGCCAGGATTTTTCATATTGTAATAAGAACTTTTGCCTTAATAATACAACAAATATTCTGGTATTCTCAAAGGAGGTTTTAATTAAATATTGAAATTAAATTTCTTATACTGTTTATATTAAAAAGTCAGAGTACATTTTATGAAATCTCTTTGAGACACTGTCTGTTTTTTTTACTTTATGAGTTTGTTAATTGAAATTATAAAAATATCACGTTGATTCCTTGGAATTTAAATTAATATGATTGATTTAAGAAAAACAGACAATTCACATACCTTGCAATGTGAAACGTGCTTTACTTTGACATTCGGTACAGGATTCCAGACGATGGAATCCCGTTCCGGATCGAAGGGTCGTCGGAGGATGAAATTGTTTTCGTTGGCGGATAATTGCGGCGAATTAGTGGCTCCGTGTCAGAGTACATGCGACCACCGCCAGCAGCTATGGTCACCCAACGCAATTATCGTCGATCCTGGCACACCTTGATGACGCTCGCCAGACTTCCTATAATTCCTGTCAGTCGCAAGATATTTTCCCTTAATAAATTTTAGTATATTTTACATTACAAACACATCCAATTCTCTAATTATTCTGTCATTCATAGAAAATGCAGATTTGATTCGACAAATTTCGTAAGGGAAATTTTCCCTTATGGCAAAAGTTCACACACAATTTTCCTGGTTCATGGAAATGTGAAAGGACGTTTGACATATGGCTCTGTTTTTTAGGGCAAAGTAATGAGAAACCAGGAGGAGAATTTCTCTCTTGGCTCTGCTTTCTTTAGGAGAGTGCGAGGGCGAAGTTTTCGAAGGAACACCTTCATCTTCGAGGTTGCAGGGAGAGAGTCGGGTGTTAAGGAACGAAGTAAAGGTGCGAGCATGCGCTAGTTTCGTGTATATACATATATGTATATATATGTATGGTAGGAAAGGGTCATTCGGCATGAAAGGGGAACCCTCATTTCGTATTGTGGCGAAAGGCAACGTGTGAGCATTTATTTTCAACATTTCTGACGGACGATTCTCTCTTTCATCCCTTTCTCGTATTAAACAAAATGAAATTAGTTATATTTTCGTACAAATTCTCATTTTAAAATTTCAAGATTCTCAAGTATTTAATTCAAGGATCTTTCAAGTTACAATTCTAAGATTTGCTTAGAATTACTAATAGAAATTATTTTCTGTATAGAGTATAAAACTCTTTCAGAAATCCTTGCAAACCAAGCATGACTTTCCTGACCAGGAAAGCAGTGGCTTTGGAATGCCAACTCCCAGGATTACCCACAAGGATCGTTCTTCTGCTAGATTGCACAGCTTTCTTGAATTAGTGCAATCGCGAAAAGACAAATCACAGCAGCCTTCGTTCTTTATCTTTCTAGGTTCTAGTAGCTTAATTGGATCTCTGCCGAGAGTAATTCGGTTCTGAGCAATTTCAGTTTTTTCCTCCTCTTTTACATTCTACTTACAATAATCAATCAAACACTTATTCTATAATCTAATATTACATATCATATTATAATGAAATTTTCATTTTCAATTACTCAAATACCTCTTCTACTTTTAAAGAGTAAATTATTTATATACACAGCGATAATTAATTAATCAATTAAAAGAGAGAATGTATTAGAAGCAACAGGGTTTAAACCAGAAGGGAACTCGCAAGAGATTCAGATCGGTATTGGGTGCACGCTTGATTCGCGCGAGAGAACTCTGTAATTAGTAACACATGTGGCGAGCTTCTCTCAGAGAGAGAAAGAAAGAGAAAGAGAGAGAGAGAGAGAGAGAGAGAGAGAGAGAGAGAGAGAGAGAACCCCACCCATCGATAGGTCGTGCCATGCCATGGAGCGAAAGTTTTCTCGCTCTCCGGCATGCTTGAACCTTCGGACCTCTTCTGGCATTGTCACGTTCCTCGGTTTACCTCGCTGATCCTTCGTAAATACCGGCTCGTCTTTCTCGCTGATTGAAATTCCACTGATTCTTCAGCTGAGACCTTTTACTGGCTCGAAACTCGTATGCTGACCTCTCAGTCTTAACTACATTTCTATCACAGTAGTTTCTTCAGTCAATTTTTGTATCTATCATTATTTTATTGTTATATTAAATATTTGTTAATACAAAGCATTCAAAGGGTTTATTACATATTTTATTTATATTGGAGTCTTCTATTCTTGCGATTTATTATAAATTATTATATATGGACCGTTTATTTTGAAAGTGATGCAAGCCTATTTTTTTTAACTTATTATAAATAAAAAGTTACTTACACCACTTTCAAAATAAATGGTCCATATATTTAAAAAATAAATAGACGTATCAAGGAAACCTTTTTCTGACTCGAAACTCGTATGCTGACCTCTCAGTCTTAACTACATTTCTATCACAGTAGTTTCTTCAGTCAATTTTTGTATCTATCATTATTTTATTGTTATATTAAATATTTGTTAATACAAAGCACTCAAAGGGTTTATTACATATTTTATTTATATTAGAGTCTATTATTCTTGCAATTTATTATAAATTATTATATATGGACCGTTTATTTTGAAAGTGATGCAAGTCTAGTTTCTTTAACTTATTATAAATAAAAAGTTACTTACACCACTTTCAAAATAAACGATCCATATATTTAAAAAATAAATAGACGTATCAAGCATTTATTAATGGATTATAATATAGTTGGGGAGTGCAAGTATTTGGCGTTAAAGATTAGTAGAGTGTGACAAGAAGTGAAGGAGGAAACAGGAAAGTTTGAAGTTAAGAGAGAAGAGGGTTTCCTAGCGCAGCTGCTGGCATCGTGTGTCTCAATTAACGAGCGGGCCTACGATCATTAGTCATCCGTTGGGAGTCCCTCAGTGAAAGAAGCGGCCATGGCCAAAGGCTGGGCCGGCTGTCAGCTACCGTGTCTACTTGCTGAAACGATGCTGACAGTCGATTCTATTCTCACCGCCAAAAGCCAACTCGTACTCGAGTGCTTCGCGCACTCCAACATCTTCTACTTGGATGCCTTCGCAATGGAACCGCTCCAACTTCTAAGTGTTCGTAACTCTTCTTCCAGACAAGCTGGAATGAAAGGAATCGCTCATTTCTAAGTTCCCTTCTTCATAAACTCGACCTCTAATTTTCGTAATTAAGATACGAGAATATCAATTAAAAGTGAATCATACTAAAGAATTAGAATGTTTCAAACATTTTTAAAGTTATATCGTATTAATTGGAATATCTTGTTTACTAATTGCAGAGTATTATAATCATAGATAGTGGAATAATGCGTCATTCAGTTCGTGATGATTCTTTAATGTAGAAATCATAGTTTCGTGCTGGAAGCACGCGTCGAGCCTTGGTCCTTTGTGTCTTTATCGGAACGGTAGAACTTCAATCTAACAAATCCTATAAACGGAATGGATCTTGCTTGGGAAGCGATTGGTATTGTTCGGTTGAAAGTCGAGTTACGAGATCACGAACGTCCGTTCGTTTTCTTGATATCGTGGCTTGCTTTAAAGAACGACGTGTCGACTCTCGAACCGAGTGCCAATGACTTTCTTTCCCTTTGGCGAACGTTTCAACGTGGCATACACATACTTCTGATTTCACCGCTTGAGTCACACACTCTTTGTTGCGCTCGACGTTGTAATCGGCGTTTCTCGTTGGTTATAAATAAGCGGCTTATGAGAAGGCAGTTCGAAAGTCTCGTGCGTTGCATTTTTATCATTATTGCACTGTGATAATAATGTTGATAGTTACGAATGAATTAATAAGATTAAATTCATTGGCTATTTAATAATTATCAAAGCTCATTTATTAATGATTCATTCTGTTCTATATTCTTCATGGATTTCTTGTTTACAATGTTAGTGGAATAATATTTTTTACTCTCGAATGGCAATCTGGTTGTGCACGTCGGTCAACCTCGACCTGTGTCAGTGGCGATTGGACACTCGGCCAACGAAGGCTTGCCAATGAAAATCCCCGAGCGATGGTGTTAAGCGCGGCTAAATCAGTGAAATTGGAAGGGAACAGCTGGACCAATAAAGCCTACAGTGTCCGATTCAATTAGGTGGAAGAATCGACTAACGTATAACAGGAATTCCCAGATTTTATCTGTTTTTCTTCTACATTTGTTTCAATTATCTAATTTACAGTTCTAGTTAGATTTAAATGTTCTCCAAGTGTTATAATAAAATAGAGAATTTGTAAGACGTATATTTTTCGTGGCTGGTAAAATGTTGGTTGTGGTAATAGTTCTTGAAAATGAGTCGAAGGGAGAAGGAGAAGGCAAAGAGCAAAGGACAAGCACGTTCTGTGAATCGGATTTCTATGGAAATCAGTAGAATCGTTCCAATGGAAAACCACACAGAGAGAGCGTCGCTTCGACGCCGCCGGAAATTCTGCTCTGGACTTTTTCCGCAGACTCGAGCTTTTCGGGATCAGGAATTGCCGGGAAAAATTGCACCCATCCACGAACGCGAGAGTCCACGAACTTGCTTTATGTGAATCCTGTCCGTTCTGACGAATGTATTCTACTGGTCTGCGGTCTGACAGAATTTTGGATATGACACGAAACCTGCCACCCTTTTGCCTCCAAAATAGAGGACGAATGTTTCAGTACTGAGATTTTTTCACGATGAAACCCTGTGGAACTCTTCCCCAGCCGCAGGCTGATTTTTGTTTCACCCGGTGTGTCCCTAAAATTCCCTTGGAAACTAACGTTTAGCCCGCAGACTTTCTCGTCCGCTGGATATTTTAATAATACCGTAATTTCGAGAAAAACACGCCCCTCTAATGTGGGAAAATGGTACGTTGAAATTTCAAAAGGACAGAAATCTCGACTATTTCATACATGTATGTGTGGGTTAATGGATATTTGATTATTATACTTTAATCTCATTTCGGATAATTCCAAGCGTCTCTTTTTTTCTCCTTTATAAAAGAAGTAAAAGGAAACAATCGCTTGGAACTAACGACTGAAAAAACAGGCTTCCCTTTATACCAGCTGACGCGGATTAAATTTAATAATTCCTAGCATCCTGAATTTCAACCTTTAAGAATGATTTATTTCTATATTAAAATCAGTATTCTTTCGATGATTTCATTCATTCGACACTTTTTATATTAAATCATAGATAAAACTGAAGTGTTATTCAAAACTGTGGAAAGCTATGCGAAGTGTCCGAACACGAGGTTCATTTCATGTTAGGCCGCCCGGAATAATCGAGGATTCATAAACCTGAGTGTCAAGTGGCGAGACGACTCGAGAGAGCAATCGAAAGCTCGGCGAAGCTGCCAGCCAATTTCTTCTACTTCTGATCTTCGCCTCTTTTTCTCTAGCCTGGCAAGATCAAGTAGACATCATTCCAAGGGTACTCTGACAATCGTCGATGTTAAAACTTACTAACACACAACTTCGCTAGTCCTCGTGAAAAAGATTTTCGGATATTAAAACTACCATTAATATTTTTACCAAAGTTAATATAAAAGAACAATTCTGTATAACTTTCTTATTTTACAGACCACGTTTTTATTTAATAAACATAGCAATACAATGTTATACACAAGTTCGGTAGTCCTCGTAAAAAAGATTTTCGGATATAAAAACTACCATTAATATTTTTACCAAAGTTAATATAAAAGAACAATTCTGTACAACTTTCTTATTTTACAGGCCACGTTTTTATTTAATAAACATAGCAAAACAATGTTATACACAAGTTCGGTAGTCCTGGTAAAAAAGATTTTCGGATATAAAAACTACCATTAATATTTTTACCAAAGTTAATATAAAAGAACAATTCTGTACAACTTTCTTATTTTACAGGCCACGTTTTTATTTAATAAACATAGCAATACAATGTTACGTAAAATGAATTAATGTATACTTTTTCTAACGAATGTATTTGACCCAGAAGAAGTTATCGCAGCGCATCGACCTAATAATATACCCAGTGAGTCCTTGGCCATCGGGATTAGGTCGAGAACGAGACGAATTTCTTCTGACTAATGTTTTTCCTTATTCGCCATCAGTCAGGACTAGTTCTCCTCTCTCTCTTTCTCTAACTACTTCTATCATCAGCCGGCTGTTGCCTGATTCAGCCCTCGTTTCCTGTCACTTCCCTCTTTCCATGTTGGCACCGGTTAACGATTAAAAGAACGAGGCAGCAGCCCTGTTTTTCATAGTCCAATGACGTCAGCCGTCGGCGCCAGAGGGTCTCGTTTCACCCTCTAATAGCTACTTCACATTCCACCATAAAAATCACAATCTTTCCATATTTATCTTCCTATCGGAAACATTCCCATGTAAAAAGCAACTATTATTCATTTCCCCATATACACTTCTCAATAAGAAACTTCTCTCTCTCTCTCTCTCGCAAAATATCGAGCATGTTTTTCTCAGTTCGTTCCTGAGAATGGTTACTAGTTATTTATTGACTATGTGAATCGTGCGAGGTTCGATTTCTGTAAGGGAATTCGAAGTCTGTGAATTGTAGTAGTATGAGAAAATATATGAGGAGAAAGAGAGGAAGTCTTTGGCTCGATCAATTCTCTTGGGAGTAATCGAAAGAATGACCGGTTCCTCTTTTTTTCTATCGTCTTTCTAACTTCTCTTCTCGTTTCTCTTACCTTTCTCTACCTTTCATTCCACTCTTCTTTCCTACCAAATACGTTCCTCGTATTTTCCTTTATCTTTTATCTTTCATGTATGTAGTTGCTATCGTTGCCTTTTACTTCCGTGTATTTCTCTCTCTCTCTTTCTCTTTCTCGTGTTCTGTCGTCGACAGCTCGTTAGTTTCCCTTTCGTACTTTGTAACCCTTTTACTTCCCTTTCCTTTTCCTTTCCTTTCGTATTCTCTCTCTCTCTCTCTCTCTCTCTCTCTCTCTCTCTCTCTCTCTCTCTCTCTCTCTCTCTCTCTCTCTCTCTCTCTCTCGCTTCGCTTCTCTTCTCTTCTATGGCAGCTTCAGGTATTCCTGGTAACGAAACCCTCGATTTACCAAACGACCTCTAACTTCACCTACAATCACCTGGAAAGTAGCTAGCATATGCCATTTGTAATGTAACTTTCCACTGATCATCAGTGGTTTCGTTGGCAATGTTCTTGGGTCGTTAACAATTTCCCGCGGAATATAGTTAACCGTGTTTGTTAGATAAGATCATTGTAATGGAGTTTTGTCATTGCTTTGATAATAAATAGTAATACTTTTTATGTAACATAGTGCAGAAAGTAATTAACGTTTTATAGGATTCATTGTATAAAATGTTGTGTCATTTATCTTAACGTTGAACATGTTTTAAAATTGGCTATTTTCTACACTTGTATCACAATTTACTATTTTCCAATGATGAATGATTCTTTCGTTCGAGATCATTTATAATACGTGTATGTATTTCACAAAGGCTTTTCTCTCGCTCGCTCGTGAGAAAAAGAGAGCTCTTGAGACGGAAAGTCACGTATACCATAAATGACCATCTCGCAAGGACTCAGCGGCAGACCTTTACTTCGCGCGCGCGCGCGCTCAATCCTTCGCAATCTCTGACGCCCGAGGAATTGCACTTTCGCAATATAGCTGTGGAGACGCTTGGCAAAAAATGCCCGGATGCTCCTCGTCTCTCTCTTCACTCGTCTCTTGCAATACCTACCACTTCTCGCTCGGCAAAGATCGCTTGCTTGAAGATGGCTACATTGCCGGATATAAGAATTAATATTATAATTATAGTCCGACTGATTCATCCTCTCGATTTTACAGAGAATAAAATGAATCAGTGTAAATACCACTGAAATAAATAATCGAAGAATTGCTTAAATATAAATAAACTAGATCAAAGAATTTCTATAATATATTCGTATTTATTATTTCCAAGATAGACATTCTCTAGGAAAATGTAGTAGTTGTTCTGTCTTTTTCTATTATTGAAGGTGGTAATAATGTCGTGCAATTAGCAGGACGAACGAAGAGCAGGGAATTCAGGAGGTTGATGAGAGAAGTAGAACTGGCCTTTTCAGTTAGCCAGCTGCTCGCCATTGTCTCTGGCAGGAATGGCCCGGTGACACAGCCATTTTGCGGCTGTGCAATCTTTTCCACGGCTCTCGTAATAACGCCTTCCTCTCTAATGACGCTCGAAGGTATGCCTCACCTACTAAAGTATGCCGGCAATCTTGAAAGACACCTTCTTACTAGTACCAAGAAGAGTATTCTAGCCGAACATTATATCTTCGAGAGTTTCCATTAGCTATCACTAATTTGTAGAATTCTTTCACAATTTTCTCAAACCAGCATGATTTTTCATTCGATCTTAATCACATGAAAAATGGTAGATCGGATGAGTAATCACATACAAGAAGTTCGTAAGATTGATTACTACTCTTCGGATGTGTCTTCGTATTATTCTTGTAATCAATATTTCTAGTAAGAAAGACAAAGTCTGAACTACTTGTGATTGATCGAGACACGAAATTCTTACAAGTTCCGCTTGACCATTCGTTTAGAACGATCGTTTAAGTAGTTTCAGACAGCACATGTCAGAATAATCGAAGAGAACCGGATATTTCCTGAGTCAGATTCGAATTCATATTTCTCTTGATGATTTAATATTATTCAGTTCTTTTCCATTCTTGTGCAAGGATGATTCTATGACCGCAATGACTTGTATGTTTCGTGAATGAATGACTAGCGTCATTCTCTCAGACATTACTTGGAATTTCATTGATTGACTCGATGAATTCGACCCTCGTGGCGAACTTGCGAAATTTTTGTCGTTCACTTCCACTTGATATTTCGGTCCCGAGTCTTTCTACAGTCACAGCTTGCTCCCTTCGGCCATCGGAAGCAGGATGTATAATTAGAAAGTCTGCAACCTAATTTTATCGTTGCCAGCCGGTGTCGCGCAACATTTGTTTCGTCTTCTGAAAAGGGACACGCCCAAGAGAAATTTGTTTCCTCTTTTCTTTTCCTATCATTCTTATTCACTTATTATTACTCATTCTACCCTTTTCTTGCTTGTTCCCATTAAAAATACTAAAAAAAAAAAGGAAATCCTTGGCCAGAAGTGCCTGAGGCATTAGCCACTCGAGTCTATTAGGTCGGTTGGGTCGTTGAATTTTTCAGGTGCAAGTACCAAGAAAATTTCTTCCTGCCAGCCTCGAGTACGCCAGGATTCCTTGGCGAAGTTTATTAATTAGTTCATCATCGTTGCCTACCGAGTGCTCGTGAAAAAAAAAAAAAAAAAAAAAGAACAAGAAGAAGAAAACTTGCCGCAGCGTCTGGAGAAGTAAAAGAGAGAAGAAAAGAGAGATGGTGGCAGGAGTATTACGTGCCAGAAAAGTCCTCTTTCAGGGAAAGAGTGAGCCTCAACGAACAAGGCTCCTCCTTGTCCCGATCCAGAAGTCGCTTCGCCGATTTTAACCCAGTCCTCGTTTAAAAACCTCTTTCTTTTTCTCTCTCTCTCTCTCTCTCTCTCTCTCTCTCTTTCGTTGGTTAATGATCGTGCGAATGAACGGCTCTCTCAGAAGATCGTATAAGCCGCTCTCGGCATCACTTCTAATTAATTCCCCCCCCCCCCCCCCCCCCCCCCCGCCCCGCCATCTTGCTTGGCCGTCCCTTTCGGGGTGAAAAATTGATTGGTCGGATAGTTGGAAGGGGGAGCTTTGCCGCGGCTATCGATGTCATCGAGTTAATAGGCATGAATTGAATCCGTGTACGAAACGTCTGCTAACCTTTGGGAGTTTAATCCAACGGGTGAAGTTGGGAATCGTTGTTACCGTTTGAGTCTAACATCATCAGACCTTACGAATTTGTAATATTCATTTTAATAGGATATTAAATCTGTAAAATTCCATGTTCAATTCAATGAGAATTCTTTTCGGTGTTGTGAATTAGAATCGTCGTCCTTTTTTTTTTGTGTTTTTTTTTGTTTGGTTTCTATGTTGAAGTTGATGATAGGAAATGGTTGGATTTTGGAGTGTCGAGCAGTGACGAATGCAGTCACTCCAACCGTAAGTGGAATGACTGGCGTCGCTGGCAGACTCTCGCACGCTCTGGCAGAGCGACTCGATTAGTCACCGTTTCACAGTTTCGAAGCGTGGCCAGCGGGCGTGCCTTCTATTGAGGATATCAATTGTCTCACTCAGAATGCATTTGACCCAGGAAGACCACTTCACGAGTCAACCATGTGACTGAGTTGACAGTCGCTAATTCACAATGCTCAGAGTTCGCTTATACTTGTTACGTCTTTGAGCTTCGAACTCTTAGCCTTTTACATTGAAATTATTTGTAATACTATCGATTATATTAAAAGAATAATGATTAAATAATTATTATTATATAAAATCATTATTTATCTATTGATTATAATAGTATTATTTCAATGAGTTATTTCTACTGTTAAAGCTCTCGTTTGGAATGCTAATGAATTACCATGCGATTATTTCGATGTAGAGAAATAGTCGACACTGTTATCCACTTACTGGTAACCGGCTATCTCGACTTCCTAAAGCGAGACAAGCATTTCTTCGATAGTAGTGTCCATCGGGACTGAAAGAACGTATTATTACTGGGATCGAGTGCCAGCAAGAACCGACTGACAGCTCTGAGTACTAGTCGCGAAAAGCTCGGCGACCACACGCGACGCTTTTTGCGCCTGGCTTTCTTGATTCGCATCCGGCCGCACTTTTTCCATCGCTCGCTCATAGAGTAAACAGACTCGTCAGAGACGCGATCGTTAAATAGTGTCATTAACAGTGTATTACTGTAGAATTTAGAATTGATTCAGGTGTTCATCATTATTCCTTTCTAATATTACAAATTTTAATTTGCGATACGTTTACATAAGGATCAGCAAGTGTTTTCACACAGTAGTAATTTTGTAAAATCAATTTTATTATATTTATTCCTACTTATTTGAATATTCTACAAAATAGTTATTAATAAATCAAATATTCTTAAACTGTAATATTAGAAATAAAGAATAAATAGTGTCATTAACAATGTGTGCCTGTAGAATTTAGAATCGATTCAGGTGTTCATCATTATTTATTTCTAATATTACAAATTTTAATTTACGATACGTTTACATAAGGATCAGCAAGCGTTTTCACACAGTAGTAATTTTGTAAAATCAATTTTATTATATTTATTCCTATTTATTTGAATAATCTACAAAATAGTTATTAATAAATTAAATATTCTTAAACTGTAATATTGGAAATAAAGAATAAATAGTTATGCACACCCGATGACACTATTTATTCTTCATTTCCAATATTACAGTTTAAAAATATTTGATTTATTAATAACTATTTTATAGGTTATTCTAATAATTAAGAATAAATATGATAAAATTGATTGTATAAAATGATTACTGTCTGAAAATGCTTGCTGATCCTTATGCAAACGTATCGCGTTGTACATGTATGATGTTGGGAAACGAGGCTACGATTACACAAGCCTCGTCTGTTCCCTTTACTCGGAAAATGTCGAGGTACGAGGGTGGATCGATTTTCGGAATTTTCACGTTGACTCCCCAGCAACGTCCACGGACGATGGAACAAAGAGAAATGAACGAAAAAAAAAAACCCCAGGCAGGGTTTCTAGCTTCGATATACATGCACATGTATGCGCAGGTTCAGGGCAGGAGAGAAACGAGGAATAAATCGTGCGCGTTGGCGATGATGTATTGCACCCGATCCGATTCCTATCAGACTTTGAATTATGGCTTCCTTCGTTCCCAACGGCTACCACCACTTCACGCTGCCAGTTTTCGGGGATTTGTTTGGACTAGGCGCGCGTGTCTCAACGTCGTTAAGTATTCATTTCTCACGCAGCAGTATCATTATTCTAGAATAATTCGACGTCAAGTGTGATCGTCGACACTGACAACATCAACTTCCTGTTTAGTCAACTAGACTTTTCATCCTCGATTGATCATACATATTCGTTCAACTCTCATACTTTCCACAACATATTTCTCTTATTTATAATAAATCGATGAAATAAATCATCATGATCGAAAATTTCCACCTCTGAATTATACACTATCGGGTAATAATTCACTGGTTAAATTGTTGGTACTAACTTTCTATCACCATCATGGGAATAAGCTTGGAAAATTGCATCAATTTCGATAATCTCTGGGCAACCTGCACTTTCGAGTGGCAAGGGCTGCTATTTATAAAACGATTGGCAGCATCCATTCATCGATACCGATAAGTGCTCGCATTCCAATCGAAAGTAATTCATCCCTGCTAATATTTTCCAGCAGACTTTTATCCTTTTTTAACGTTAATATTTGGTAACTTTAAAAAATGTATAGTTAAAAAAATTTCAACGAGAAACATAGAATCTTTCGAGATAAATTGGAGGTTTGTGTCAATGGTAAAAGCGATGTTTCATGGGAAGTCATTCACCGCTAAGATGTTCTGGATTTGAAACGATGAGAGAAAGAAAGAGCGAGAAAGAGAGAGTATTGCAGGCTGCCACCAATGGCATTGCCGGTTCTGTTGGCGTCTTGCGTTCGCCTGGTTGCTTGGCTGCTGGTCGAATAAGTTTCTAAATATAGAGCCTGACAAAAATAGAATCTACCGACGGGGTTGACGACTAGCCTGGTCTACGAGTCCTGGACCAGCAGGAACATTAAGAACAGTTCACGAGACTCAGCATATCCTCCTTTTTAAAGATGGCCCATCTCTTCTTTCCTTGTGTATACACTCGTACGTGTATGCTGGTCGAATCATAGTCATTTTTCTTCAGCATCCAACTTAGATGCTTCGAATGATTCCAGTTAGTGAAGATTTTTATTTATTCTTGTACGACAGGCATTCTATTATACTCAAAACTGGTTCACAAGTAGTTAAATAGATAATCTTGTATCAGTTATTTTATATTTATTATACATTTAAATGAATTATTCAATCATCGTATATGATAAGATCGATTTCGAATTGTTTCGAGATAGGTTTGTATTTCGTCCTGGACCAGCAGGAACATTAAGAACAGATTAACTTAAACGCTTCGAATGATTCCAGTTAGTAAAGATTTTTATCTATTCTTGTACAACAGACATTCTATTATACTCAAAACTCGTTTATAAATAGTTACCTAGATAATCTTGTATCAGTTATTTAATATTTATTATATATTTAAATGAATTATTCAATCATTGTACAGGATAAGATCGATTTCGAATTGTTTCGAGATAGGTTTGTATTTCGTCCTGGACCAGCAGGAACATTAAGAACAGATTAACTTAAACGCTTCGAATGATTCCAGTTAGTAAAGATTTTTATCTATTCTTGTACAACAGACATTCTATTATACTCAAAACTCGTTTATAAATAGTTAACTAGATAATCTTGTATCATAATTATATATTTAAATGAATTATTCAATCATCGTATACGATAAGATCGATTTCGAATTGTTTCGAGATAGGTTTCTATTTCTTCCTGGAAAGGTTCATTGCTTTGATAGGGTTGAAGAGGATCCTATGTTGGTCGCCCAATTGATCGGTTTGTCCAAAGGACACATCAGGCGATCGTGACGTGCCTGTTGTTCGGTGGGTTTAACGCATTCCGGCGACGTTGTCGGAATAAAGATGACAGGACTTCCGGCGACGAAGCGCTCGCATCCGACTGTCGGCGTTCCTCATCTGCATCACAAGCGTTAAAGCGGGCACATAAGGCCATTCACGGACCCTGCGAACCCGCCTCTAATCGGGTCGCCACGATAACTCGGTTTACATAGTGCCGCCCGTTTATTCCACGTTCTAATGGTCACGCTCTAGTTTCCTCGACGAGAGAAAAATTATCCTCGCCTTCCTGGGAAAGATCATTCCTGTGCTCTTAGAGATAGAAATAGAAGAGATACTAATTTATTGTTCTTTATTTGGTATCTCGAATGAATACATTTTTTTAGGTATTTCAATATTTCAGTTTAATATATAAAAGTCGAAATATGTTTGAATGTTTTGCAAAGGCTTTTTACTGTTGATTAATCATTCATCGACTGTTTCCTACGAAGCTCATTTTATTTTTACTTTTAGTTATCCTTAAATTTTGTTTATGTCACAATGAAGTTGAAAAATATCGTAGTTAGTCCATCGCAGGTGAATTCCTGGCTAAATTATTGCGTATAGGTTTCCGCTTAATCGCTCATCAGCGCTTGCTTCTCCGATTGGTGGCGCGTGCGGCTGAACGAAATTCATTATTAATGCGGAGCGTTCGTTTCGAGATTAACGAGCTCCCAGTCAAATCTCACTTGGCACAACTGTTGTGTTTAATGCAGCCGAATTTTTGCCACAGTACTAATCTAGAAAATCTATTCTTTAACTAGAAATTATTATATCAAACCCACTCTTTAAATATAAATACATTTTCTTCAATAAGAATATTCTTCTTAAGAAAAAATTCTTATAAAACTACTACGAATATACAATTCAGTAAGTAGTTTTTTTCTTGATTACCAGTTGCGATTGGGGAATCAAGGGGTTGTTATGATAGAGGAAGTATAATCCAAAAGTGAAAAGCAAAGCCGTGTGCGATTGGATAATGAGAGCATTGTTAGTAGTACAGCTAATGGTCACGAATATTGAAAGTTAATGTTATTAATGCCAGCACGCGTGCGTGTGTGCGGGCTTGTCCGTTTTCGGGGATAACCGAGCCAGAAAGAGGAAACAGGGAACCATTGTTGTCTGGCGGCAGCAGCAGCAGCAGCAGCAGCCGTCGGCGTTAAATGCTCTCAAGCGCTCATCCAAATGAATGCACACGAAATATCTCAACTGACCATGGATATTCCACCAATTCCAGAAACCAACCGATACTATTCGGAATAACTGGAATCTTTCTGACAGTGAAATACTTTACTCGAAAGTCTTGCATATCAAGACGAATGTCTGAAATTAGTTGGTCACTGATCAAACTTTCCATCCGGTAAAGTTCGACTTTTTCTCTAACTTTGCCAAACGGAACTTCTTTCTTGAGTGTCCGATTGGTATCGCACTGGGAATGCGAATGGAAGGAATGATTGAATTCCAGTCGCATTTCCATTTATTACTTTATTGCCTTGGTAGAACTACCAAGTAAAAGTATACAAAACTTGTCTGTCACAGTCATGCTTTGCCAATAGTTTTTCTACTGCTCTGTTCTTGTTTCACTGTGTACATACATTTTGACTGTTATGATTGTCACTTTGTAGAAAGGATCTGTCAAAGTAAACATATAAAATATGATAGTGATGGTTTCATATGGGAATTTGTCCTTTGTATATTTTTCCTTTACTTTTCTAGTCTTTTTCACATTGAAATCTTGGAGATTCCTTTTGGAAATGTAATTTGTATTGATATCATCGACCATAGAAAAGATTTTAGTATTTCGAATCTGAATAATTTAGCTTTTGATGTTTACTCGATGATTTTCATGCTTTTCATTCGTGAAACGATACAGCAGAGTTTTCTTTAACCCACTCAGCTGGAATCACCGGCAGATTACCGGCTTGGCAGACTTAAAGTGGGCGTGCTCGAGCAATCGCAAATAGAGGTGAATCAGCTCCTCCTATTTTTAAGAGTTTATCTGCAGCATGCTACGCGAGAGCTTTGCCTTCGCTTTCAATGAAGTTTTCGGGGGCGATAATTGAGCTATAAAGATCAGTGGAACTTGAGCTTCCGATACATCGTATATCAAAGTAAATCCTATCAGTACTCTATTTGCCTCTAATAGCTCTTGACCGGAAATTGAATGAGTTTCAACCTCGACTAAGTCTGTAAGTTTCCGGATATTTATTCGAAACTAATTTCCTACTAGAAATTATCCTTATCATAGAACTTTATTATAATACTTAAGATACAAGAATATCTTATAAATATATTTAAGTAACTCCTTTGATTTATTTATGATCTTATTTTAAGAAGAATTTTTATTAATGAAGAAAAACAAAGTGACAACTTTAGTGATACAATCAAGTTTATTTGCCAAGTTTGTTAGAGAGAATTCGCGTTTGCTTGCTTACTTACGACTCAGCCATAAATGTCCTTTACACAAAGGGGTGGTTACGTGGCCGAGAGTATCAAGGACGATTAATCTTCGTTCCCAAGGCGGCAAAGCCTTGCGTCCCGCTAAGAGCCCAACAACTAAACGAAGACCTACGGGAATACAACGGGCTTGTTCCGCATCGATTGTGTCGCAGAGCAGAACAACCCTGTGTCTCTGACCCCTCAGCAACCTAGTAGGGTGTTCACCCTAAACGAACTTCCGGATTACTTTCCCGATTCTCTCCTCTTACCAGATTCGCTCCTTCTAACCTCTCCTCATTGCCCTCATCTTCACACAACTTCCTAGTAGAATTCTCCTTCCTATCGCTGAGAGAGAATCTCTATTGCACTTCTTGGAAGACATTTATCATGGTCCTTGTGGAGTTTGTGGTATCCTGTGTGGTTAACTATGCGAATTATATGTATTCTGGAAAAATTAAGTTTGAGATACGACTTTGATTTTTGTATTAGGTGTTCTTTGATGTAAGAAAGTATTTTCTATGAAATTTTAGCACCAGAAAATGTCTGGGAGTATGGAAAATATGGGGAAAACCGTCAGAATTAGTCGAAATTAATTATTTAAGAGGATAGTTTCAAGTGATTTTGGTTGTATTTTGGCTTTTATATCACTGGTTTTATGTTTTCTATCTGTTTTGATATTTAAATAATCGATTTATCAAGCGTTCGCCAAAATTCGAGAATTTTGGAAAGATCGAAAATTTTGGAACTACCCTTCCCGACCGTTTCAGGGTCTGGTATTTCAGGCAGTGATTCAGCATTTAGCTAGGAAACAGTGATATAAATCCCAGAACCCTAGGTCAAAGATCATTTTTTGGGCCAAAAATTCGTCAAGGGATTATACCCAGAAAAATTTGCGAAAAAATAAATTTTGAGCTAGGGCTCTGGAATTTATATCACTTCTTCCTTGATACAAGAAAACATTCCCCACCAAATTTCAGGCCCATAAATAGTCAGGAAGTATTTAAAAACATGGAAAGAACCACGAAAATTAATTATTCAGGATCGGTTTTCCATGTGTTTTCGGTACAATTCCGGCATTTCTGCCACTGGTTTTATGTTTTCTATCCGTTTTGATACTCAAACAATCGATTTATCAAGCGTTCGCCAAAGTCCGAGAACCTTTGAAAAATTGAGAATTTTTGAGGGGGTATATCCACAAAAATATGCGAAAAAATGAATTTTGAGCTAGGGCTTTGTAATTTATATCATCGCTTCCTCTATGAATATAGACTTTGTACATCAAATTTCAGCCCCTAAAAAAGTCAGGAAGGTTAAAAAATATAGGAAAAATCGCCTAAATTGGGTCAGTTTTAGTCTATTTGAGAATCATCGACAAAATAGTCTGTCGGATACAACAGTATTGCGACTGCTAGTTTGTCGAGTTGGAGGGTTGGACGATTGGAGAACTGGGTGTGAGTGACACCAAAAGACGGAGAGAGTCCATTGTCGGAAACGAGCATCGATAGCCCGGCTGCTAAACTAATTTCCGACCGCTGCCAACGTGGCCTAACCGCGATCGAACACGCAGTTCTAAGCGGATTATCCGAGTGCGCAGTTTCGAATCTCTCATCGATCGTTCGCACCTGTTCTGCTCCCAATGGCTTTCACAGTTTTCTCTTGATTTATGAAAACATCTGATTTAAACCCTTTTAACTCTTCACATTCACCATTTACTTTTCTACTTCCAGTTTCGTAACGAAAAATAAAATAAAATCAGTGTACTTTATTTACACAATATTAAAGATTTATCTTATATTTCTATTTTTGCTTAATCTTATCCTTTCTTTCGTGCTATTTTCCTCGGATTTTCCTCAGTAATGTTTACAGTTCATGTTCCCAGCAACACTGAAGTTTGCTTATTAAGTTGCTGCTCCCCGCGGCTAAGCATCCCAAGCATTCTCTGCTTTTGGCTCTGTTGTTGTTTGTGGAGGGCGATTAAACCAAGCGTGGAAGCATGCGCGCGCGCGTGCACTCCGCTTCGGTTTACCTCGAGTTCGTTACATCGGATTCGACGTGGTTAGAGCTGAACTGGTCGGCCAGTAACTCGAGATTCACGGTAACGCTTTGCGGCCTAGGGATTTTCCTCTTCGTAGAGGGGATGATGACATTCATGATGGAAGACTGTGCCTTTGAAGGACAATTTTTTCTCAGCCCATTCCTAAAACAGGATTAACTCCCTTGGCGGTCAGCTGCTCCCGACAGGAATATATCAAGCGAGAGAACAATTTACATCTGCTTATCCTTTCTGACCTAACCTTTATACTATCATCCCTTAAAATTCATAGTACTATTCTAAGAATATTATTATTACAAATCCTTAGTCATTCTTATTCATTATATTGAATTGACTCATCTTTGTATGATTCGAATTATAATTGATTATTTGGGGAAGTCATTGAGAGGGTTGGTAATTGTCTGAGTCACATCCCTTAAAATTCATAGTACTATTCTAAGAATATTATTATTACAACTAGAAAATACTTAGTCATTCTTATTCATTATATTGAATTGATTCATCATTGTCTGATTCGAATTATAATTGATTATTTGAGGTAGTCATTGAGAGGGTTGGTAATTGTTTGAGTCACATCCCTTAAAATTCCTAGTACTATTCTAAGAATATTATTATTACAACTAGAAAATCCTTAGTCATTCTTATTCATTATATTGAATTGACTCATCTTTGTATGATTCCAATTATAATTGATTATTTGGGAAGTCATTGAGAGGGTTGACAATTGTCTGAGTCACATCCCTTAAAATTCATAGTCCTATTCTAACAATATTATTATTACAAATCCTTAGTCATTCTTATTCATTATATTGAATTGACTCATTCTTGTCTGATTCGAATTATAATTGATTATTTGAGGTAGTCATTGAAGGGGTTGGTAATTGTCTGAGTCACATCCCTTAAAATTCATAGTACTATTCTAAGACTATTATTATTACAACTAGAAAATCCTTAGTCATTCATATTCATTATATTGAATTGACTGATCATTGTATGCTTCGAATTATAATTGATTATTTGGGGAAGTTATTGAGAGGGTTGGCAATTGTCTGAGTCACTTCCGGCTGTCCACTTCTCATACGGATAGATTGATTTTCGATCGTTCGCTCTTTCCGAGAGTCTGTCGCCTTCGCACGCAAGCTTGCGTGTATACTTTTACTCGCAAGCTTTAACTTGAGGAGTGTTTGCCACGCAAGACTTGTTTTCGAACGAGTCATTTCCCGGTAAAGCGTCTGACTCGTACGACAACGTCTGACTTCTCTCGTCGACGGACACGCTACGAAATTCGGTGTGGATAATGTTGTCGAGCCTTTTAACTCCGTCGCGTAAAACTATGCCGTGTTAACTCGGCTGAAAGTGATAAGTTAAGTGCGTAAGTGACTCAGCGGCGACTCAAGGGGTGCGGTCGACACACCCTTGCTTATCTCGACCAGCCCTTTGCACTTCTATAAGAGTTCTCTACTTTCTATTAAGGTACTTTTATCAATAAATAGGTTTTTTTTTTATAGATTTTTCTTTAACTTTGACAGAACAATTTTTATAAAGTTCTATAAATCCTTGCGAATATTTTCATTAGCAATTTGAATGGATTAACTTTCTAATCTTTGAGGATCAAAATAAAATAAAATCTATCTCACAGCGGTTAATTTTTGTATGTTACAACTATTTTAATTAAATTTCACTTCTTAACATAATTCCATTGGAAGGAATGACAGTTCGAAATTGAATCTTCGGTTTTACTTGTGTCGTGTAACGATAAGGTTTCCCCGAGCTATTTAGTTAGATTTCACAGTGGTTTGGAGTAAGTCGAACCCGGAAATAAGCCGCATCTCGAGCGGAGTCCGGTCAGTGGAGGAGACCAAGTGGGGGATTTACTGGACGAGAATTAAAGGATTTTCCAGCGTTGGATTAAGCGTTGTTCCGCTGTTCTTCTTCAGCCATATCACTTTAATTCGCCTCTCGCAAACCCCCCAGTTTCATCCCCCGTAATCTTCCCGACATGTATTCCGCTGGCCTCTCTCACCCCTGCCCCTCTTTTTTAACCCCCCCCGCGCAACCCCTGTCGGGCTGTTGAACTCTCCTGGCACGAGATATTCCTGGCAGTGTAAACCACCCTTATCCTTAATAGCAGCTAGTCTCACTTTGTAATTGAGGCAATTGCTTTTATTGCTATCAAGCTGTTATTAGAAATTATTAGAATAAATCAAGTACACCTTTCCTTCCACTTACCTAACAATATAAATAACACTTATATTTAATCCCAAAGTATTTCACTGGTACAATTGAGAAAAATCCTTTTATTATAATAAAGTTGGTATTAGAAATGATTCGAATAAATCAAGTACACTTTCCTTGTACTTTCCTAACAATATAAATAACACTTATATTTAATCCCAAAGTATATCACTGGTACAATTGAGAGAAATCCTTTTATCATAATAAAGTTGGTATTAGAAATGATTCGAATAAATCAAGTACACTTTCCTTCTACTTACTTAACAATATAAATAACACTTATATTTAATCCCAAAGGATTTCACTGGTACAATTGAGAGAAATCCTTTTATTATAATAAAGTTGGTATTAGAAATGATTAGAATAAATCAATTGCACCAGATTTGTAAATTTATCTTGCGAGAGAGAATGCAAGGTTGAACTGGGGGAAGGGATGGTCCGATTCTTCTTACAACAAATGGAATGCTGTACTCTCCATCAACTTGATTGGAAGGGGGTGGATGAGATGAGGGTCTTAATACTCGAGGGCCGTCGCACTTTGTTAGTCAGCCTTCAGCTTCTCCGAGCGACACTACTCCACTTTCACTCTCTCTCTCTCTCTCTCTCTCTCTTTCTCGTCGTAGCCCTTCAACCTGCATCTTTTCCATTCTACGAACGCGAAGCTATACGCTTTGACAGTTTACCCCGTCGCTTTCAGTCGAACAGATCAGATCGATGCGTGCTCTGAATACCAAGAGCAGCCTGACTTTGCAACATCCCATGTTTCTCTTACGGTTTCTCCCGTTATTCCCTATAATCGCCTCTATCACTGACTCTCGTTTTTTTCTTTCTTTCTCTCTTTTTACTTTCCTTGATCACTTTTAACAGGATTTAAAAGATCGCAACATCAAAAGCCACATGGTCGGTGTTCAGTCGTTGAGAGCAGAGTAGTTTGGTCCGATTTATTAGCCGATTAATTATGCTACTCGATGAGGGCGACTGTTGAATTATTTCGAATTCATCCGGGATAGTAGTATATGCGTTGGTTGGGAAATGCTCTCTTATTTCAATGTCAATATGCTGTTTTAATGAGCGCTAGTTAACCGGGGAGATGCGCTGCTGCTGCTGCTGCTGCTGCTGCTGTTACCCGGGGTTCATTTTCATCGGGCAGAGAACAGAGGGCGAAGCAATATTTGCCGGACCGGAGCGGGGCGGCTTAACGCAAACGAGTTTGACGGCTTCACACGGAAATATGAAGCCCAATGAAGGCTTAATTAATTCCTCCCCCACCTCCGCCAATTCCCCCACCCCTCTCTTTCCGCTCGTCACCCATTAAATTCCAGAGCAGTTCACGAAAATTCGTTTGCCCATTATAATGCGTCCGATTCCCTCATCCTGTGAAACTCCCTCGGTTGTCATTTACCGCAAAACCCCACCCATATATGTGTGTGTGTGTGTGTGTGTGGTGTGTGTGAGTCACGTGTACAGTCATCTGATGAATCAAGGCGAAAGCAGAAAATGAGAGGTTGCGCAAGGTTTCATCGACATTTTCCAGCATGGCCGTTTTAATCACACAATGATCCACCCCGATTTTTTTCTCTCCTCCTACGAAATCCTTCGGAGTTTACCTTGGCGCTGATCCAAACGCCGGATTTTTCCAACCGCTCATACATTCACCTTCTAGAATCTTTTGTGTATGTGTGCCTGTCTGTGTATATATTGGTGTGTGAGCTCGATGTGGTCTTTTTAATACTGTCAAAATTCTTCTCGTGGAAATCTAACTAAATCGAGTATATTGAAATTCTGAACTTGTTGAGAGATAACTTTTTCTATCCTTTTTACTGGAAATTTTGAGATTTTTGGGAAAGAATTCAGTAAGGGTGATGTTCGAAAAATGAAAGCCAGTTGAATTTTTTAAAGGGTGAATGCTTGGTGCTAGGGTTGATGAATTCAGTGAGGATCGAAAGAGAGGATGGAATGCCGATGACCATGCTTTGCCCGAGGATTTTTCGCAAACGAGGCAGCGCCCGGGTGAATGGGTATCGGGAAAAGCGGACTTTGAAAAAGGCGCTGCCTCCTCTGGCACTGCCTTTTTCCACTGGTGAATTAGTGCCGTCATGATTAATTAGAATGCGCCACTTGGCCAAGAAGCATCAGCGTACACATACATACAATTCACTAATGAGATATGCCAAGGCTTTTCACAGAAGTCTATCAATTCTTGCGATTCTTGATTGATTTAAAGGATGAATTCATCCAAAATTCCTTAATTTAAAACATATTTCAAGAAACCAACAAATAATTACTGATTACACCACAAAGATACAAAATATTACAATACTTATATATAAATTCCTATAAAATGTCCAATCATATACCAAGAGTTTTGTGAATCCAAAAAAACTGATGAAGGGTTGCAGTTGAGATGAATTGGTCGGAGAAGGCTTCGCAGTACGTGGGTTTCGGTGAAAGCCGTGAAATCGTCGAAACCCATCGGTTCTCGCGAGATACCAACACACACACACACACACATACATATAGCTCTTTCAATAGCAAGTCCAGAAGCGTCCTTCTACCGGAGAGCGGTATGAATGCACAGGGATATTTCTGGCTTGTGTACTCTCTATAGCCCGGGCTTTAAACGACCACAGCCTCCGATACTAAACACCAACGGCTCCTGGAAATTCAACTGTCGATATCCTTCGTTTTGCGTCCTTCCACCCTGACTTTCCTGCCTTCCCAACAAACTTCTAATAACGCGTTGAAAGATCGATCGAAGGTTCAAATCGAGGATTATATCTTTTGAGCTTTCAAAAAGCTTAAGAATATTTTAAGACCTGAAAGATTTATAAGAAAGAATATTTTATGAGAATAATTGAAAAATTTGAGACGTTTATTTTAAAAGTGACTTAAGTTTATTTATATTTTAATTGAGATATTAAAGAATTACTGTTTTAATAAAATTAGAAATATATATATATGTATGTTTTTCATATTTTAATATAAATAAACTTAGATCACTTTCAAAATAAACGTCTCATTTATCCGATGTTTGTTACAAGATTAGACGAGTTTCGTAGGGAAACGGCGAGTATTTAGTCTGGGATATCATCGGTAGCCGGAAGTGAAATCAAACAAGTCTTGTGAATGAGATGGAAAGCAAGAGAAGGCTGTGGGAGATCGAACAAAACGCCGGAAGAGAGTTTGGGTATTTGTCTGAATGGTCCAAGTATATTTCCATAGATCGAGATCGTTGACCTTTGATTGAGATACTGTTAGAGAGAAAGAGAAGAAAAAGCATTGATTCACTTCAAGGAGAATCTAGCACAGCATCTTAAGAAAGCCGGAAGTCCTTTGGAATTCCGGAAGCTTGCCACGTACGCTGAGAATACTCAGGAATCTCCAATGAAATCTTCAAGTAGGATTCTACTAGGTTTGTGAATGTGAAATCAAAGCAATGCAAGCTTTTTCGTCTTACTTATACTTTTACGAACTATGTATATTTCTGACCCTGCAAAAAGCTAGTACTTTCAAGAATTTTCGAGATCACGCACATCTTCAAATGCAAAGAATGTAATATCAAAATCGTTCGTTGAATACATAAATAGAAATCGTATCTTTCGAATTTTCATTATTCGTTGACCTAACCGTAACATGACAATGGAATTCTCTCGAGTTATTGCGTTGATGTTAGTTTTTGGGTGGGCGTGTTTTTCAAGAGCGGCTGGCCAATTCTCATCGGTCGAAAGTGGAGTATGCAAACGAATTCCGCATTCTGCTCGAACGAATTCCGCGGAACCTGGCAAGTTCCGCTCTTTCGAAAATCAACCAGCGGGTAAACGGAAATGGATATCCTGAAAGGGTGGGAATACTTTTTTTGGGTAGAATCTCCACTTCTATTAACTTTTAAAAATTCAAGAGTTATACCATGAAATATTTCTGTTTTAATATTTCTGAGTTTTATATTATTGAGTTAAAGCATCGTTTACTTTGCCGCGACATTAATAATGAAAACAATGTTCATAAACTCGGTCGTCCATAACATTATCCATCGTTCTAGCTCGGGTTATTATTATTAATAGCAAGTTGAAAGCGAGCAGCAGTAGCGTTCGAGTAACAATGTAATTGCATTTGTCGACACAGACTTTGTCGTCACCGCATAACTCTTTTACCAGTAAATCGTTAATGGAGCTTGCTGGTATTACAAAAAAACAGCCAAGTGATCGACTTATCGATGAAAGTTCCAGCTGTTACCAGTTAAAAAGTCATCTCTATTAAATGGAATACAATCGATGCTAGTCTTTCTTTCTCGAATACGAGACAGAGTTACTCAGGAGCGATTTCGGTTTACGATAGTTCGAGGTGATTTGTTCGATTTATCCATTCCAATTTGCTCACTAAAGCCCGCTCGAGCGATCCTCGAAAGCTGCGTGCTGTTGGAATGGAATTGTTGAGCGATTCGGTCCAATTTCACTTCGTAATCGAACAGCGGCTCACGTGGACGGCCAATTTCAACCTGAACTCTCTCTCTCTCTCTCTCTTTACTATCCCTTCATTCCCTTCTCCCACTATCCTTTGTCTGTTTGTGTGTGTCTAGTAAAATCTAGTGGACAACAATACCAAGACAGTAACTGACAGTGACATACTCGTATCGTGGAAGCTTGGATCAACAACCTTGCCAGAACAATTACCCATTCTACTACTCTGCCAATCACTCAGATTCGACAGCTAATTATTACTTGGTTCGAAACTCGACTGTCAAGTACAAAACAAGTTCGATCGAACATTAATCTCAACAATGAAGTATTATTTATCCACATAATTATTATATTAAAAAATCTATCTTTTTTACTAAAAATTGAATTATCTTATTCAATGAAATATCCAATTTCATGAATCATTTTAATTCAACGAAATCCTTTACTTTGCTCCTGTTGCATCTCCGAAGGATGTTTCACGATTGTATACATTGCTCAGCTTCATCGAGGCAAAGTCAAATTTGCACGGATCTCCGCGTGCCAGATGGGTGACATACGATTCGCATACCACAGTCGCCGAGTTTCCAGAGTTAATTATCGCTCTTGGCTGGGATGAGAACTTCGGCATACAACAACCCCTTCTAGTTGTGCACACGTGTGTCTCTGTACACTTTGGAGTACAGAAATTCGACATCCACTTGTGCTTGCATTTCGCAGATTTAAACGAGTGTGGAAGAGTAGATTGTAGAAGACTCTAGTTTTCAGTGGTGCAATCTCGGAGAATCCTCACTCGAATACGTAGAATGTTATAGCAGAATCAGAGAGAGAGAGAGAGAGAGAGAGAGAGAGAGAGAAAGAGAAAGAGAGAATATGGAAGTTTTAGAGTACTATATTGCCTTGGTGATGTGGTTGGACGAGTACAGTAGCCATTGCAATACCTTCCAGTTAGCTATGCTGTCGCCAGCTCTTCAATTAAAGCGAGTTTTCCCTCGCCCAATTAACTCGAAAATTTAGCCAAATTTACATATGTGTAATATACGTGAACTTCTACTGTTTCGTACTATTATGTGATACTTGGTATATCGTTGACAGATTAAATAGTTTCTTCTTTAATCAATTAATACAATAAATCAATATAATAATTAATCATATGTGCCCATAATTATGAAAGTGGTCTAAGTCATATATTTCTATCGTAAAAATTACATTGAATAAATTTAGTTTAAAATCATGTCGTGTGAAATAAGTGATAAATTCATTTTTTTTTTCAATTTTGACTTAGACCACTTTCATAATTATGAGCACATATAATATAATATCTTTAAATTGAGATTCTTCATTCTGTCATATATTTCTATCGTAAAAATTACATTGAATAAATTTAGTTTAAAATCATGTCGTGTGAAATAAGTGATAAATTTTTTTTTTTTTTCAATTTTGACTTAGACCACTTTCATAATTATGAGCACATATAATACAATATCTTTAAATTGAGATCATACAAAAATGAAATAAGAATCACATGTATTCGATATGCCAGGTTCAGCATTCAACGAACAGTGCGAATGGCACGTGCAGACAATTACTGGGCTAATGTCGGAAAGTTAACGGACCAATCGAGCGTATTCATGTCAATGTCCGCGGCATAAACAACCGACGCGATTGACGATGAAATTCTGTAAACGCATCAGGCGCACGTTCGCATTGCCAACAGAGGAGTTGCTCGCCAAATATTTTGGGAGGCCAATCCTGAATTCTCAATGGTTAGTGGGACACGTGAATCCCTTGGGCAAAGCCTTCCCAACCAAGGTGGAGGCGACGAGTAATCCTAGGAGCTGGCGACGATTAGGTTTGTTGCTTTAGGGTCGACGTGCTCTACACTTGGACCGTTCGTATGCGCTGCTTCAACCCAGATGGTCTTCTTTAAACATCCACGACACTCTACTCATACGATGCGTCATCAATTCTCTGGCAAACTGTTTCTTAGTTTTCTCGTTTAATAGTTCTCATGTTAGCGATTGTGAGATCAGAATTTATCGATGTTCTGGTAATTAAAGGGTTTTATTTTAGTATGTTTTATGGTGAATTGTATTTGAGCATTTAGTTTAAGAATATTTGCTGTAAAGATTTTAATAGGTCTTATGCAAGCGATTATCAGATCAGAATTTATTGATGTTCTGGTAATTAAAGAGTTTCATTTTATTATATTTTATGCTGGACTGCTGAATGAAAAGACTTTCAGAGATCAATTTTGTTATGATGCTGTAATCTACGAATTGTTATAAGTGGTGATTTATGATACACTTTAAGAAGATTTGCTGAGACAGTAATATTAATTTGGTGTAATACTTGCAAAGATATACAACGACACATCGAAATATGTAAATACGAACAGTCAAGAATTCTACATTGAAGTTTCATAGAAAAAGGATTTCGATTCTTTGAAATAGCGATGGTTGCGCGATAGGGTTCACTTTGATTCTTGCTTCAACGACATTCGCTGGAACGTGGAAATAAAAATGCCATCCACGTTTCATTGGCCGACAGTGGCATGGTCGTTCGTTGCTCGGCGAGCGCCTCAAACGCTTGCGTAACCGGAAACCGCGCTGCGAAATGGACAACGGATATTGGGAGCCATGACCGTAATGCAAATTCGGCTGTTGGACGTGTTATAATAGCAAACGTTTCCTAAAGCTTCCACGTGAAATTCATAGCTATTTTCTCTGACTTGTTATAGTTAAATCCTTTTCCTTCTCGAGTCGAGTACGAATATTTAATGTTTAAAATTGATTAATTTAATCCATTAAATTATCAACGATAAATAACGTTAAATATTTCAATCTCGATATTTTTATAAAATCCTAATAATTACCTTTGTTTTGTACAAAAAATGTCAAAAGAAAATCGTAATACTGAAAATAACAGGAATAACTCGATGAAATTTGATCCTTTTATTTACACATTTTCCAATATCCGTCGTTGCAATTTCAAGTGAGTTCCTCTCTGATTTTTCATTCGCCTGGTTTTCGAATATCTCTGCAACACACGTGTGTTCGTCGAGCGACAACTACCAATCGTCAAAACTCATACTCTGTTCCAGATGGTAGAAAAAATTGTCCATCTCTTTCGTGGTTTCTCCTATTGTAACATCTTTCGACGAAGCTTGCTCTCGTTCGAACGAGCATTTTCCTGATTTATGTCAGACTCGAGTCGTGGCATTTTTCTCGATTCGTTGGTCGTGTTTCGCCGACGGCGAAATCCGTATTCCCCGCATTTTTGACTCGAACCAGTCTCTCATGGAAAGTGAAATAAAGAAAGAAAGAAAAGAGAACTCTCTCTTGTACGTGGCTACGTACGAGGAGAGTTTCACTGATTTTTCCATACTACTCGCATACTTTTTCCAGAGGAAGAATAAGTCAGTAGTATTAGTAGTATTCCTAGTAGTAGAGAAGTAGAGAAAGCATACGATTCGCTAGGGCGTCCAAGTATTATTCTTGGTAGCTGGGAACTTTTGGAGATGCGGAAGTGGGCGGAGGCTGGAGATCCAAGAGTACTGCTGCTGCTCTCTTCTCGCAGACTAGCTTCCACTTCTGAGCATCGACGCTGACACTTAATGCGCTCGCCTGCTGCATAAAAGGCGGTTGTTGTGAAGGGGGGGGGGGGGGGGGAACAAAAAACAAAAACTGGCCGGCAACGTTATCCCTGTAAAGTGAAGTGCATTAAGTGCACAGTGAAGGCGGACTTTCATCCAAGTTTAAGTTCCTCGTAGCTAAACTCTTATGTTAATGCTAATCATAGAAGAACATCTTGTTAACCAAAAAGTTGCTCGAACAAAAAACTACCCTTGAAATTCTCTTATATCCATAATGTCTCAAGTTTATCAAGTTTCAAACGGTTTAAGCGACGGTTTCCCTTAGGGAGAATTCGAAGTCTCTTCCGGTAAGGAGTTCATTGGAGGTAAAGACAGTAGAGAGACGTCAGGGAAGGATGCCGACTTACCGGAAGTGGTGTCAATGAGGTCAAGTGACGAACCGATCGAATTGGACCTCGTTAAGTCCCTCCGACGTTCCAACCTACATTCTTAAAAGAAATATTCTCTTTCTTTTTTTAACCTTCGATTCTCTACCATTTATTTATTATAAAATTAATATTCTATTTTTATATTACTAGAAAATCTTTCTTTAATATTTCATTCTTCGCGAATGATTTCTTTTTCTATTGTATTATTAGAAAATGAGAATATTCCCGAGATTCTTTACAACATTTCTTGGTCGTAGGTGGTGACTGCTTTGGGTGGGAAACGAGTCGTGAATTACCGGCATTGTGCGACCAGTGATGACGTCCTAGCTTTTAGTAATTGTTCGGCTTCACCTTGTACTCTCGGGACGGAGATTATATAGTCAGTGAGTGGAAGGAGTGAGAGAACGAAAGAGAGAGAGAGAGAGAGAGAGAGAGAGAATGGGAAAGAAGAGAATAGTAAAAGGCGGGAAAAGGTGGCAGTGCTTCAAAGCTGTCATCTTTATCAAGGCATTGGCCGAATGAAACTTTGACTTCTGGCTTACAAAGCACTTTCCAAACTTATAATTACCAGTCTCTCGTCTGCCAAGGTAGGACTTCTGTTTCTCTATGTTCTCGCTTGAGACGAGAAAGTCGTCCAAGGTGTTTGCTGTCAACCAAGCTTTACCAACTTTTCAAAGAACCCTTGGAAACCTTGCCTCTGACACAACAAGTGTGCTTTCGAAATTACGATTATTATGTCCGCGTAGTACGCTAAATCCACGCTCCGACGATTCCTCCCATTCCAAGAGCGTAAAGTGTAAAGCTTCCGGTGAGCTTTTCAATGCTGAGAAGAGAAGAGGTCCGTCGTGTCGAAGGAAGCGTAGCATCTGGCTTGGCTTGAGTGAGAGAGAACTTCCACTCTAGCGATTTGCATTCTGATCAACCCTTGGCAAAGGAACTCTCGTGGCTTCTTAGACTTCCTTTCCACAGACGACATATCTTCCTTCGTCTTTCACTAGTTTACTTAAAGCCTTAAATCTCTAAACTTATATTTCAAATACTTTACTAAGATTTCCAATACTTTTATCTTATAATATAATTTCACTCGAGTGATGAAAAAATATTGAATAGTACGAATTGAAAGAAATCGATTTCAACCCAGGTCATTTTAAGTTCAAAGTCAATTTATCTACCATTTATTCATCCTCGTTTTTCCAATAGCTATACTAGGAGCATCGAAATCGACAGAACGATCACGAAAGCATGCTCGCCAGTATGAAAAGGTCTGCATTGGAAACTAGGATAAAACGTTGGGGTGGTAGAAAGTTTAGTGGGCCATTTTTTTTGCCTTCTTCTTCTTTCTTCTTTTTTTCGAACTGCTACAACAGACTTTACGCGCTCGAGCTCTTATCGCCAGGGAATTCATATAACTATAACAAGTGGCCTTTCTAGTATAGCAATATAGATGCAGTGCACTATATTTCACCTATACTTTTGCGCCTGGCCAATTACGTCGAGTGCAGCTGTGCTATCATCTTTGGCAGCCGTGACCGAGTTTCCGGTTGGCGCTTCGTGCTTTGGTTTCCCTTTCCAGCCACTGCCATCCTTTCTGAAATATGTCGCTGTTTCAATTAACCCTGGCTTAGCCAATACCGTATATGCTGCGACACACACACACACACACACACACACACACACAAAAGTGTCGCACTAGTTTGTTATACATTTACACAAAGAAACATAGAGTTTTTCTGTGTATGTGTGTGTGTTGAAATTCTTTGTACAATGCTTGAAAATACTTGTGTGTGTCTTTGTTAGTAGAGCTCTTCGATATATTATATGCCATAAATGGCGTTGGAAGCACTGACATATAAAGGAGCACACGTGCAACCGGTTTCCGAAGGGACACAGAGTCACCGCGACGGAGTAAAGGGAACAATGCCGGGAGAAATCTTGCATTTGGTCCATGACCATACACGGCCTAAGTCCACTTGTCCTCTACTTTCCTCTGGCATGATCGACTTCTCTCTCACACACTGGATTTTCTATCTTACCTTTCGCGATATAATGTATATGTGTGTGTGTGTGAATGGTGAAATACAATACTTGGCAAAAGTTGAGACTATGATTTTAAAGATTTAATGATTTAAAGGTTTCTTTCTTTGATATTCTGATTTAATACAATTTGATAGAAATAAGTTTATTATTATGTTTATAGTTTATGATTATTTGTATGTTCATTGTACTGGCAGCTCTCTGCTACCGATGCTCGCCGGGTGAATGCTTCGTGGTGCCATCTGAGCCAAGTCCCACTTCAGTAATTAAAGTTCAATATTTGATTGGAAGCCACGTGTCAAGCACTTGTCCTTTACTTTCCTCTGGCATGATCGACTTCTCTCTCAGACATTGGATTTTCCATCTTACCTTTCGCGATATATGTATTTATATGTGTGTGTGTGTGTGTGTGTGAATGGTGAAATACAATACTTGGCAAAAGTTGAGACTATGGTTTTAAAGATTTAATGATTTAAAGGTTTTTTTCTTTGATAGTCTGATTTAATACAATTTGATAGAAATAAGTTTATTATTATGTTTATAGTTTATGATTATTTGTATGTTCATTGTACTGGCAGCTCTCTGCTACCGATGCTCGCCGGGTGAATGTTTCGTGGTGCCATCTGAGCCAAGTCTCACTTCAGTAATTAAAGTTCAATATTTGATTTGAAGCCACGTGTCAAGCACTTGTCCTTTACTTTCCTCTGGCATGATCGACTTCTCTCTCAGACATTGGATTTTCCATCTTACCTTTCGCGATATAATGTATATGTGTGTGTGTGTGAATGGTGAAATACAATACTTGGCAAAAGTTGAGACTATGGTTTTAAAGATTTAATGATTTAAAGGTTTTTTTCTTTGATAGTCTGATTTAATACAATTTGATAGAAATAAGTTTATTATTATGTTTATAGTTTATGAGTAGTTGTATGTTCATTGCGGAATTTTTATAAGTTGAAAATGATTGGATGAAAGTCCTTGTAGAATCGTGGAACAGATGCTTTCGTCCTCGTAGTTCTTGGTGGTGGAGACAAATGTCCGGCAGTTGGCTGCACTCTCGCCGAAGGAGAAGTGCTCGCAGCAGCCACGCGTGGACCAGAACATTTCAATCTTACTTGGTTCGCTCGTTCTTGGCGCCTTGCACTTTTCTAGAGACGTGAATCGGTGACATATGAAAAACGACCTCGTCCGCAAGGTCGTTTCTCACACTTGTAGTCTTTTTCTTTTATGTATGACTTTTAAACATATGTTTCTTGAATTTTCAAGACTGATCTCCTTCGTCTAGATTCAAGTATTTCAGTACTTTCTGATGATATTAGATAAATCTTAGATAAAAATGGCCAAAAAAAAAGGAGATATATTTTTATTATTCTAGGAGTAAGGAAGAAAGGTTGGAGGAAGTTTTCATCTCGATAGTGAGTTCGTCAGGGTGCTCTTAGAATATTAACCCCGAAAGGGGCTTCGCCACAATCTTGATAGAAGCCTTGGTGTACTTGTCGGACGAGAGAACTTCCCGAAATTGAGATGGTTACATCGTCTACCTGTTCTTCCGGTCCTCTTACAATCGTTGTTCCACAATTTATCCACTTTCTATTATTATCAATTATTACCAGACAAATATCCAATTCAATATTAAATTCTAACATCTTATTAATTAATAATCCTTACTATTACCAATAACAAAAAGCCAGTCAATATTTTTCTTTCTTATTAAACTTTCCTACTTTAATAGCACCAATCCTTTCTCCTGTTTTCCAACCACATTTCCAAGCACACACACACACACACACAGTGTGTCAGGAAAATTGGAAGAAACGAGGAAAGTGGAAGGTTCGGTTACCGTCGATTTCCTATTACCCGTCGCTCTCCATGATTACGATCAACCGAACCCAACCACACACACACACACACACACACACACATGTACGTCTGTGTATTAGGAATCAAGCGTACACAACTTGTTGTGTACACGCGTTACCGAAACTCAAGCAATTCCTCAGTGAATAGTACATCACTAAGAAGAACTGTGTTAGTAATAAAGTTTACCAAGTTAGGAAAACTTTTCTTTGCGAAGAAGTTCTACATCGTTTCAAGTAATAGCAATCCGTTGCATGTGTCTTTGACAGGATTGGTAATAATTTATAGAATGGGAAAGTTGACTTTATGGAATAAGACTTTTATAGTCAATGATTCTTATTTCATTCAATTTTAATATCATCCAACCTTTGACAGAATGAATCATAATACCCATGACTTATGAAACCGGACTTCCTTATGAGTATGAAACCTTTTGTTCTTCGTAAGTTCCTTTCCAAGCTGAACCTCGTACTTTCAATTCACCCTGCTTTTAATAGTCGACTATGAGAAAGAAAGAGAAAGAGAGAGAGAGAGAGAGAAAGTACATCTAGTTTGCCAGTCTCGTCGTTGTCCTGCTGCCCGGTGAAATTGGATCAAGCAGTGCGCGCGAGCGAACTCTTCTCTCTTCATTGTGCGCCCTTTCGACATGAGTAACGAGACTCATAAATGTCGGTGGCTGTGGGAGTTAACAGTGGCTAATGAATAGAGCAGCGTGCGCGCACTGCACAACGGATAAGCCTTCGCTTCGTTCTCGCACGAAGAATCGAAAAGCACCCAGTACGGACAAGGGAATCTCTAGGATTTATACTGGACCAGAGTAACATCACTGTTGCTAGCATTGATTGTCTACCGGATGTGCTACTTTCACAGATTTCTGATTTTACATAGATTTGTGTCATAGGAATATTCTTCTAATATTAAAAAATACTAGATTTTATTAGAATTTTTTTTTAATGATTTATACAATTTTTAGAAGATAATTTAAGTTGAGTTATTGAAGATTGTATGAATTAGTGATAAGGGAAATATGTTAGGTTCGTCGGGTCAATTGGTGCTGGCAGAAAGTGACCCAATTACCAGGCTAATCGTAGTCAGTCAACTCCGATCAAATGTAATAAAGAAGTACTGTCTGTCGGCGATTGTTCTTATTATAGTTAAGTTGATGATAGAAATTATTTGATCTTATTAGATTTTGATGTTTATCGAAGTTTAAAATTGTCTGTTGTATTTTTTTAAAAAAAAAAGGATCGACATGTTTCTGTTTTAAGTACAGTTATAATTTGTCTTATCGTGATTCATTGTTATTACTATCCAAACAGAGAACTAACGGAGAAGTAGCTACTACAGAATGCACTAACCCATGCTTTTTCCTTTAATGGAAATACATGTAACAGCTTTGATAGTTCGTTCTTCCTCGTTAAACTTTCCTATCATGGGAATCCTTTGCTTTCTATGGAATCGATGACTAACACAAGACTATATTCGAGACTTGTATCAATGATTTTCTGCTGTATTTCAATGTGTCATTTTTTCTTTGTTACAGCAAAACTATCTGATGAAGTTTGGCTATTTGCCGCAGACCGATGTGGAGACCGGAAACCTCAGGACGGAGGATCAGCTGCGCGATGCCATTAAAAATTTACAGGTGAGCGGCAGATTTCAAGCGATAGTTCATTCGGCGAGCACGTAGAACGTGCCGCTATGCCTGCCTTCCTCCCTTTCGTCCCTCAGGACTCTGTTAGCTCGTAATGGAATTGCCAGCCGGGAAACTGGATTATCTCCGGCACGCTGCGCGCGTGCCACCTGAAATACGGCCAAATTCACTTGTAACATCAACGCTCGTTGCAATTGCTTCAAAAAAAGCAAAAAAAAAAAAACGCCCATCATTATGAAGAAATCATTATTAACGTATGGAATTAATTAATCAGTTAGAATTCCTGTATATATGTCTGTCTTAATTAGAAACATGTACCTCAAATCAAAATTCTATAAAAATCGTGCTCGTTAGTACGAACATTCGAACAAGGTATTGTACAACCGTTGCCAAAAGAGGTCTGCCAAATACGAATAAAGCCAATGTCCAAGACCGTAAACTTGGCTTCGCCCGCCTACGAAGCCTCTTTCGATAAGTGTCCGATCCAACTTGATTAGATTTCATTGAACGACCGTGACTGAAATAACCAAGCATCGAGAGAACTCTTATTAACTCTAATAAATCATCCTTGACACCCTCGAAAATCTGACAGGCAATCAAACCGAAGGACAATACTAATTGCTTCTGTTTTTTATTCCACAGAGTTTCGGTGGAATTGGTGTGACGGGTGAGATCGACGAGGCAACAAGGAAGCTTTTAACAGCAAGAAGATGCGGTTTGCCGGACAAGCCAGATCCGAGATACGCAAGGACGAGGCACAAACGTTTCACGATTCATGGGCAACAGTGGCCCTACAGGAATCTCACCTGGAGGTGAGCTACTAATCAACCTTCTCTCAACATGGAATGTCACACTCGTCACATTGTCTCTAATCTAGACCATTGTCTATCAGCCTGTTAAATCCAACATTCGTACACAAATCACGCGTCCTCCTCTGTACTGTTAGAAAGGATTAATCATAGGATTGGTGGCTTGTAACACAAATAGAATCAAGCCTTGTTGTCAGACAAGCTTACTCAGCAAGGATTCATCCTGTAAAAGGAGAGGATAACAAGTAACAAACCTAGCCGATAGTCAGGGTTTACCTTCAAGTTATCTTTGCCCAGCCTGGATTCTCTATGCTTTCGTTGGTGAAAGGGTTACGTGGAAAGATGTCAGTCTCGTTTCTCTCTCTCTCTCTCTCCTCTTCTATTCTTCCCTTGGCGAGAACTTGGCTCGGTAGCACTCACTGCTTGGAAATGCCATTGACATTGTTGGTACGCGGCCAACGCCGTATCCGTTTGCCAGTCAGCTCTCTCACCGGTTGAGCTTTAAGAGCGCAGCACCAGCAGTAGCAGCAGCAGCAGCAGCAGCAGCAGCAGCCCTTTTCCAAGGGAGAGTTCTCCATGCTCTTGCTAGTTCTGCCAGTTTACTGGAAATCCTGCTAATTCCCTTTGCTAGATGAGAAACTGCCAACACTGCAATTTACCATCTGTCTTTCTCTATCGTAGTGTGCTTGTTATTTCCGATTTCATCTCACTGTTTAACGAGCTGGCTTAAACGCTTGTATTGTCACTGGTTTCGCGTGTTAGTTTGTTAGTAGAAATGATACCAGTTGGATTGTCAGCTCTTGTTACGATTAAGTAATAACGCGGCGAGATTAGTTTGCCAGCGGTAAACAGTTGTGCGCGTCTTGCTGAAGAGGAGAATGAATGAGAGAGAGAGAGAGAGAGAGAGAGAGAGAAGGGAATTTAATTGGCCTATCCAGACTTTCTTAAGAGGGAGATTAATTAAATGACTATCGAGTCTCGCGCGCCAGTATCGCTGGTGATAGGACGAGTCAAGGCTGCGGAGTTTTCCAGACACTCTCTGTGAAAAGTCGGACGGAAGGAGGTCGAGTGATACTCGGCAACTGTGGATCAATCTTATTGACGATTAACTTTCACTCTGCAGAGCTTAATTAAAGTCTGCTTTCCAGTGAAGGAAATGATTCAATTTTTTCAATCATTCGTTAGGAAATTCTGTAGGTTTTTTTTTTTAAAAGAAGAATAGAAAAAGTATTAGTTATATTAAATTTGATTTGATTAGTTGTAATGGAAATAATGGTGTGTTAAATTGTGAACGCTTGGAGAGATACGTGTTCGGTTACGAGAGCTTATAAAAGCTCGTGGTAGTCGATAGTACAGTTTCTCTTGTATCCTCGGGCATTATCGATTGTAAGTCCAGTGGGCGTCGTCGGTACTGGCAGCTCTCTGCTACCGATGCTCGCTGGGTGAATGCTTCGTGGTGCCATCTGAGTCAAGTTTCACTTCAGTAATTAAAGTTAAATATTTGATTGGAAGCCACGTGTCAAGCAACGATCTGTTCAATTAATTATCTGGAAGTCTACGCTTTGCTTACGTGCCGCGCCATTAATTTCATTGGAACGAAAATTCTAATTGATAATCTTAAAGAATCTTATTTCTACTATGTTGAATATTTTTTTTTAGAAATTGTCTCTCATTAATTTTTCCAAACTTTAATAATCTTCGCAGGTCATTGCCATTCGCAGATTTGTCTGGTGTTGGCAATGTTGGTGAGGTATAATTTTCGCAAGTTCTTATAGTGTAGAGTTCTCGAGTTGGGACTTGCTTCTTCGAACTCCTTTTAAATGAGCTCTCTTTCTGCCTTGGTTTCGTACTAAAGCCCACTCTTCACGGTAACTTCCTTCCCTTACTTCGGCTGTTTAATAAAACTTGGCTACAAAGGACAGGGATTCGGGATGGTACGTAATATCCGAGGAAAGGCGGCAGCGGTCATACAAACAAGAGATGTCCGAGATTGCCTTCGCCAGGCGGCATAATGCGTGAAAGAATCGACCAACCAATACTTGG
Organism: Ectemnius lituratus; assembly: GCA_910593735.2. NCBI lineage: Eukaryota > Metazoa > Arthropoda > Insecta > Hymenoptera > Crabronidae > Ectemnius > Ectemnius lituratus. The sequence continues at coordinate 3,863,777 of OU343042.1, forward strand.
TCCTCTTTTTTTGTTTTTTTTTTTGCCAACCCTTACATTTTAATAAGTACTGTCTAATGAAAATCTGGCATTTCGAGAAGGAGGGCGAATTTCAAATGAAAGGATTATTATAATAAAAGAGAAAGTCGACTATTTTCTCTTCTCGCTTTTTTTTTTTTACAGTTTCGAATAGTGCTTTTATACCTGCTGGGGAATATGCGAATGATAAAGTTTAAGTGGCTTTTCCCTCTAATCCGTGCTAGCTTAACTCAATATGCGCCGATAGAGTCGTTCGTTCCTAAAGCGTTGGACGTTTTAACGCGTGAAAGGTGCCTAATCAACGCTTAACAGTCTTTTAGAGCGAGCACTGAAAGCCCTAAAGTCGTTAGTCGTATCGCACTTAAATCGATTTCATCGATTTCTGATCGTCAATATGCCACTCTGTACTTCCCAACATAATGCACTAACATTGATTGCACAGGGACAAAGTCATTTCTAATGATCATCGATCGAATTGGCGAAACGAATTAACTGTTGGATATTTTGATATATTTCATAATTAGTATATTTCATTATATAATGAAATAATTTATTATATTTCACAATCATTAATCGATCGAATGACAAATTAATGGGTCGTTCTAATGAACTTTTACGAGTGCCAGTGGAAATTGGTTGGTGTGTGAAAACTTTTCGACAGAAATCGGACGTTGATTAAGAAGCAGACTGTTTTACGAACTGTTCGCACACACAACGAATTTTCTTTAGTTCGAGTTGGAAGAAGAAGTCTCCTGGAAATTGCTAGACCGGATTTCCACGGAACTTCGTTAATTTCTCGTTGTCCTCGGCCCTTCGGATACCGGAAGTTCCAAGACGGCTGACGCTTTCGTTTCTCACTTCTACCTTTCGATATTGCGAGATTCGCACATCCCTTTTCTTTCTCTCTTTCCGCCTCTTGATTCGCACCGTCGGCTCGGAAGTGTTCCGTACTTCCTCGCGCGACGGAAGTAAGTGTCACTTCGACAATAGAAGTAGAAGTTTCAAGTATCCCTCTACCAACTTCCTACCTTTTTCCAACTGTCCAGCAATTAGTCCAATTCCCAGCAGGTCTGATGAAGTGGTCTCGTTTCTGCAATTTTCCTCGACTTTTCCAACTTCATTCTAACAGGAAAGTTCATTGTTTTTGATCTAACATAAAAACAGCAAGTGTTTGTATTATTCTAGTGAATATTAAGAAGACAAATCAATCTAAACAAATCTAGAAAAGATTATTGAAATTTCATTCGATAAGAGAGATTCTATAAAGTCATTCATTCAAAAGAAATAACTCTTTTTCTATATTAAATACTTGGCAGGTCACAAATTCAGAAGCTGTAACGTTCATTTCGATTTGAACTTATTAAAATATCCCGCAGCGTCCCGTAAACTCTGCTAGCGGGCCTGTGGCTTCCGGTGCAGGGAAGCTCACGCAACTTAACTTCCTTTTTGCTCAGTCTCGGTTCCCCGAGCCAAATTGCACAGAATTTCTCGCATTCGGCGACGCTCCGAGAACGTTTTGTTCCCTGTTTCTCCTATTTCGAACGAACGTTCCACTTTTAATTCTACTTAAACAGAACACAACTGAATCAGCTGAATACCTATTATTACCCTTTTCAAACAGTATTCCATCGACAGCAAATATGTAAATCAAGTAACCAATGCTTTCCTTATATGTTTGATCACTCGAACGCTTTCATCGTTCAAAGTACTGCATCGAAACTAGTCAAAGCAGAGCGTCAAACATTGAACTTTGCTGTATGCTAGGAATCTCCAAGTCCTGCTCGAATAATATCAATTAATCAGAAGTCTCTAATTAAGAAAATAGAATATACGAATAATCAATAACATAAATTTATACAATATAATTTAACATCTCTCAAAATCAACTAAAATTCTCACCTTTATACAATTCAATATAAACCATCTGACCTCGTCGTGTTTCTATTTCTTGACTCGCGCGACATTTCTCAATTGAAGAATGCAAACATGAATATTTCACAAGATGAATTACTGTTAGAGAAATCACATCACAGTAAAAAATAAGTGGTTGAAATACTTTGGAGGGGGGGTTGCGGATGAAAGGAATGCATTTACCGATGTTGAAACAGCGGATGAGTCTTTTAAGACAGATCCTTGGGAGTCCTGGAAATTCGCGGCCAAAGCAAGAGAGATCCAACTGGAATCTTTATCACTGTCTGCGGTGCGGACAATGCAGTCTGCATTTCCGGTGTCCGCCGTTCCTTTCCGCTTGGAACTGAGAAATGTTAGAAGCTTTATTCTCTTTCCGGCTACACATTTCTGTGTAAAAGAGAGAGAGAGAAAGAGAAAAAGAGAGAAAGATAGAGTCTTGATAAATGCTTGTGTATGTAGTATCGTGGCACGTGGCATCGAGCCACTCCTGATAAGGTATTCCTTTCTATTCCTGGTTCTCTCTTTCTCTCTTTCTCTGTCTGTCTCCGCCTACCGCCAGGATGATTCTCCTGAGGCCGAGTGTACTACTCGCTGGAGCAGTGATGTAGGCCTGAAAAGGTCAGTCCCCATGGGAGGAGTAGCTGGTCGACAGGATGTATCAGGAGTAGCATTTTCCCTTGGCATTGTCTCGCCCAAAGGAAACACGTTATCGATCGTTGGCAGAGGATGCCAACGTTAGGGAATCCTGATCCATCCTTGAGCCTCTTACATCGCATCCGGAACACTCTTACTTCCCTGGGATTAAATTTGTTTATATTATAAATAATCGTGATAAATGAAAATCAGAGTATTTTATTGATCTTGATTTTATATGAATTTAAAATACTTTTGTTATAGTTATTTCGGAGTGTCTTATATAGGTGTATTCTTCGACTATTTGAATCCTTAAAGTTCCTTGCACGTTATTCCATTGTATTTCGAATTCCAGACGTGTCAGGTTTCCTTTCTCATAGAGCACGACATACGGGACGCCTGACGTCGTATGGGAGTTCGTGCGTCGACGCTATCATCGGATAGATCTGTTTACGTCGTCAGAGTAAGTGATCCGGTAAAGTGAATTCAGCGATCAATCCATGCTAGTAGCCTCTGGTCATTCGATGAGAAAGGGACTGGGAGAAATCTCTGCCAGTGAAGATAATCACTCGAATGCTTTCCCAATAACCAGGATTCTCCATGGAATCGGTTCCATCGGTTCGATCTCGGTTGGCCAATTGCGCCTCGTTAATTACGCGAAGCTCGCTCCCTCGTTTCAATGCGAGCCAGTTCTAGTTCGAGAGAAGGGGCCACCGTGTCACTGCGACACGCGCCAATCCTGAGGATCAAGAACAGGGATTATCCCACAGGACCCTCTGCTATTACGCTCCAAAAACATCCTTCTGTTCCAATATAACCACCATTCACAAACTCCGATATCTCTTCAATGAAACATCGCAATAATTAATCTATTCACTATCATTACAACAATAACATTTCTATTTCAAATACTCTGACAGTAAAAAAAAAAACGGAAACTCTTCGATACTTAAAAATGACATTTATTTCATTGATTGGGAATATTACCAATTCCTTTATCAATAATTCAAAAGTACTAATCTTCCAAGCGATTCCTCATGGATTCGAGGCGAGAGGCTCGACAGGAGTTTTGATCGGCGGTGTATAGCAGCGTGGATAACGCAAACAAACCGGAAGACAATGGAGCACCATGACAGTGAGTCGACCGGCGGCTCTTTTGTTCCGAATCACGGAGATCAGTGGCGGCACAATGGCAGCCAATCACGTATCTCGATCAAGAGAGCATGAGCGAGAGAGAGAGAGAGAAAGAGAGAGAACGAATAAGAGCGGAGAGGGGAAGGGAAAGGAAGGGGAGAGGAAGAAGAAGAGGGGTTGCAGGTTGTAAGGGAGAAATTGTCGGAGGAGAGGAAAAGGGAGTTTGTCGAAAGAGAGGAAGTAGCTCGCACCATGGTAGTCCTGGGGATTTCCTAGGTTCCCCTAAGCTTCGATGGTACTCGTCGACTCCCGCCTCTTAATTGACAGAAACAATGGAATTATTGTCCCTGGTTGAAAAATAAAAGTGGAGGGGGATCGAAAGGGAGAATAGCATGGTGAGAATAGTATGGGATGGAAACGAGCGGGCAAAGAGTAGAAAAGTGTATGTGTATGTATGTGCGTGAGAGAAAGATGACTGCCTCGTTGAGAAAGAATGGGGTCGTGTCGATTTACATCCTGCTCTCTCTCTCTCTCTCTCTCTCTCTCTCTCTCTCTCTCTCTCTCTCTCTCTCTCTCTCGCACCCTTGCAAGGATTACTTTCTCGTTCAGATCCTTGCTCGATGATTAATACTACATTTTCATTCCAATCCCAACCAGATACCTCGCATTATTCACCTTTCATTCCCTTCGAGAATGATTGGTAGACGTTATCAGAATTACTTGAAGATTCGAAAGGAGAATCTTGAAGACAGTCTTTTTTCTTGGTAGGGTTTGTTCTTTTTCTTTTCTTTTCTTTTTTTTTTTTGAGGGAGGGGTGGATGGGGAAAGTATCGAGTGAGAAAAGGATTTGAACTGATATCAGGGAAAGGTGTTTCTCGGAGGAAGAGGATAGTGGAGAGAGATCAAAGCTCAACTCGGGCAAACGGTTTCCGTGGAGAAAGGTCGGGGCAAACGAGGCGGCAAGTAATGGGGGTGTCCCGTTCCATATTCAAAGAGGGGGAGGGGGGAAAACCCCCTGTTGGAGGCTCCATTGGCGTCTGCGGCCTGTACTTCTTTCTTAAACGAAGAGAGATCACTTTCAGCATAATTATACGAGCAACCAACCACGGCGACGAGCCGCTTTAAATGCATGCAGCGCCCTCATAGCCCGCGCTGTACTCTTTGCGCTCTTAATTATTCAGTCGCCGCGGTAACGAGGCCTGTACTCGCGATTTGTCCCTCGTCTAATGTAGATTTAATTCCATTCCCTTCTCGGAATTCACCCCCCCCCAACCCACCTTGTAAACCGCTCTCTTCTGCTTTTACACTTATTTCAAGCCCCAAGCTATATTACCGCACTCTCCGTAGAGGTCACTCCTCCCAATTCTACCCTTAGGAATCTCTGATTTTTCTATTATCAATTTATTTCATTTACAATTACTAATTCGAATTTTATTGTATTGGAGAAAGTAAAAAAAAACCTGTAGAAAACAGGATGCTAAGGTGTCAGTAGGATGATTTGTAGAGGTGGAAGGTTTCACGTTTCGTGGAAGAAACTGCAGGAGCCAGAAGTTTGCCAGATGGCAAGAAAACGGAACAAGGTACAGCGCAGCATCCCATTGTCTTGGATCTTGGAACTGTTGGCCCGTGCCCCTCTACCACACAATGATTTATTAACTTCGTTAGATGACCCGGAGATGTACAGGAGCAACGAACTCAGTTCACAAGCTTTAGGAACTACTTAAAATCACTTATATCCTAACATATTCAGTATTAAGTAATCCTTTTATCAAGGTTAGTAATTATAGTTGAGAATAATTGAATTTCTAGTCGGTTCGTCTAGAATGTTCTCTAACAAGCTTCCTACATTCTACATCCTTTAGCTTCGTGTCAGCCAGTATAAAGTGACCAGTAATTAACAGGTGTTCACTCGCATGAACCTCTCCAGCTTTAATCCTAGTTTACCCCGCGGCACATTCCACTTACACTGACATCACACCCTCTTTCACCTTTCTCTACTCATGACTTCTGATGTCAGTGTCAAGAATCCCATAGTGCGCCGATTCATCATACTGAACGAGTCAATAAACACTCGAGCTATCCTCTCAAAGAATATTCTCCCTTCTGTTTATTTAAGAGTATTCCAGAGTAGAAATATATCATCATTTATATAAGAATAATAATCCCTTGTGATTAGATTTATCCGATGCTCTTATTAAGATCAATTAATCTTACTTTCTACCGAAACTTTCTTACTATTATTAGATCATTCTCTTCGTCCCAAAGGTAAAGGAAAGAGGAGGGAAGTGCAATTGCAGTTCCCTTCCCCCCCCCCCAATCCTTATAGTTACAGTAGCTCCTTGAAAAGGTTCGAGCTCTGCACCTGGTCACGGCCGAAGTACCCTCGAACGGCTCGAACTAGGAGACTTCGGGAACATAATGCGCCACAGAGCACCGGAACTCACCACGGATTGTAGGTCCTTGCATCTATTCTGGCTAGTAATTACAGTCCACCTAGATGCATACTTATCGGCCAAGTCCGGCCTTGGTATTCTCGCCACGTTTCTACCTCGATTCGATCCTCTCCTTTCCTCCTCTTCTTCTCTCTCTCTCTCTCTCTCTCTCTCTCTCTCTCTCTCTCTCTCTCTGTCTCTCTTCTAATGCACCCGCGTGAAATGGGTCAGCTAGTTCATCATCGGGATTTACCACAATTTGTTGGACTTCGTTTCGACCACCTTTATCGAAGCAAGGAAACAGTGAGAAAGAATTTATCTGAATATACAAAGTACTTAGTATTGACTTCTCTTTTTAACTTGAAATATTAACATATCAAAGTTATGTTCTTCAGAGAAACACTAAAATGAAATCGGAAGTGTTGATTGTACGTATACTCGAAGTTTTCGACGTCCTGTGGCGCAATCTGATGTGTTACCATGGTTGGTATGATACGGGAGAGCACGCTGGTCTCAGCATAGAGATTCACCGAGGTGTAGCATACGGCTGACTATAAATTTCAATTTCACGTATAGTCTGCCCGCTTGAAAATATGTTAATTTGGAGAGCGAGACGAAACAGTCTCCTCTCTTCGTTGCTAATGTCTTCGTAGATGTGATGATTGTACAAGTGTGTGTGTGTGTGTGAGTATAGTAAGCTGAAATTTAAGCGAATGTTGCTGGTTGGCACAGTGTGTCCCTGGTGTGTTGAAGAGACACATAGATGTACATATGTGTATGTGGATGTAAATGTATGTTGGTGTATAGTGAATTCGCATGCAGGGTTGCGCTGTGGCGATGGTGTACTAGGCTCACAGTGGCCTCATTCCGCCATACAGGTGTTCTCCCCAATGATTAACACACCAACTTGAAATCCCAAATTATAGCAGCCATCACTTAGTACCCGCGGAATGTCTCCCTAAAGGCGGAACCAACCCCTCTCTGCAAACTACAGTCGAAAGTTGCCCTTTGCATCCGATTTCTCTTCTGTCTTCTCATCCACTATTCTCTCATATACATAGTATAACCCGCATACATACACTTGGATCTTTCGTCCGTATTGTTACGTTTGACTTTCCTCTCAAGTTCTGTCGTTTCTGTATTCCAGATGATCTTAGCCTTTAGTATCCGAGCTATTTTATACTATGACACGTTAGATAAGCCTTTGTTGAAAGTTATTTATGAAGTTTTCAATCTTTGTTCTCTAATTAAGTTATTGTATATTGTTATTGAAGAATAGTGAAATACTGCGACATCTGTATAGAAATGTCAAAGATCAAATTTATAAAAGGCGTGAAGAATTTTTTGGCAAACTTACTAGCCTGCACGATGATGAACCCTTGTGAACGGAGGGTGGTCGTGGCGCAGTTGCACTCGAGTGAATGTAAGAGAGGATGAGGGACGGTGAAGGGAGGCACAGGACGATCCTCGAAAGAGCGTACGTCGAGTGCACCATGCACTTTCCTCGTCATCGAAAAGTGCCGTCAAGAAGACGGGTAGAAAAGAGGGTTGGATACCCTCGACGCATCGACCTTCTCTCCCACCCATCAGGAAAGAGAGCTGTAGAACTTCAAGCTCTTCTTCAAGATCATATTACCGGACTGTGCATCACTAAAAGAGAACGACCATTGCCAATAGTAACTCACACATGCACATCTTGTGTTTTAGACGAAGTTTGAACGAAAGTGAAAACACGAAGAAGTGGAGTCGTAAAGTTGAAGAAACTGGAACATTCGTTTCCTTAGAGTTCTCCTCTTCTCCAATCCTCGCCATTGGAGTCACAAGCTGCTGGTCGAAGAGTAGTTTCGGTAGACGCAGACGGCACTGAAGAACAGACAAGCAGATAACAGAAAGTAGGGAAGCACAGTCTAAAAGCGAAAAAGAAAGTTCCTCCAGCGTATTTTCATGGCGCGCAGGGAATTCAGAAGGAGGAGGTTTTGGTGTTGGTGACTGAAGCGATAGGAAGATACGAGAATTCGAGTGGTGTATAAATGTTTGAGGAATAGATCGAACGATTAGAATTGGGGGGCGGTAACATCGTAAATTCTAAACCGCTCTCTATCTATCTCTCTCTCTCTCTCGGATACAGAAAACGATCCCATCTCCGATATATATATATATATATATATATATATTCTCTTGACAGAGAGCGATTTGATATAGCGGACAGAGTGGAAATGTTCAGTGACGATACGCCACTTTATCAGGGCGTTTTCGAGCGTTTATTAATGCGTCAGGATATCGCTGACGTATGGCGATCACTACATCCGCCTGGCGAGTGATCTGTCGTCGATTGCCGGTGGGCGTCGCGTGCACTCTAGGGAATCGACATCCTTGGAGGACAGGTATCACCGTAGACAAGAAGACAGGCTTTCGAAATGTAATTTAGAACAATGAAATTCATCCCTTATTAATTAATTCTATGATATTCTTTAATTGATTTATATATTAAGAGTAGATATTTGTACATTTTATTTCGAGTGAAGATCTCATGATTTTCTTAGAAAGATGCATAGAATTCTGTTCCAAGCTGTCGTTGTGGAACCAATAGGAAACACATGCGTCGACGAGAACACACAGCAGCTTCTTTTCCTCAATCTTAATTTTCCGCTCTCTAAAGCTTCGTCTCCTTGGCTATAATATTAAGAGGCAATTCATCATACATATAACGTAACTGCATCTCCAAGTCAGGCGGGATATTTTACATACCGTTATTTCGTTCTCGCTCGTATTTCATCTCTCCTCTTGATGACAACGCTTCAAGGAAGATTCTGGAAATGTAGAATTTCTACATATATCAGAATTTATCGGTTTCTCTTATGCTTGACGGGAGATCTGCTGGAGGTCGTCGCCGAATTATCGAACGAGAACTTGTTGGAGTTTACGTAAAAAGAGTGGAAAATTGTTGGACGAATCTTGGCGGAAAAAAACTGCAATCTTTCTCTCTTTCTCCCTCTCTCTCTCTCTCTCTCTCTCTCTCTCTGATGTATGATGCTGCACTACTATTTCGGACGACTGCGAAAGGGCCGAAGCGTGACTATTTTAACGAGGCGGTGGGAAGGGTTGGCTCGTTGGCACTCTTTTAATTGCGGCGTGTCGTGGTCCCGCATATGGTCGACGCCCTCCCCCCCCCCCCCTCTCCCCCACCTTCTTCATCTCTCTCCCTCTTCTGCTCTATTCCTTTCGTTCTCTTTTGATAAGGAACAACAATTATTGACGATAGTCCAAGCGCGACGCCCTTCGCAGGAGGTACCAGCATGTACCGGGTGTCTCGAGTGCGCCCTGCTCACGCTCTAACTGGGAAACAATGGGTCCTCAACCCTCTCTCAGTAGAGCCAGGCTACCGGTCTTTGTCGCCAATGAGAAAAAACGCTACCCTGATCCGCCACGTCTCAGAGACTTCGACTCAAACATAAACCTTCCATCTTTCTTTTTTTTTTCACTTTCCTACCAAGCTTCATATCGAAAGTATATGTATGTAAATATCCTTCCAATCAAGTTCTTCTATAATGTTCATCCGTTCTAGTTCTATTCTAGCTTGGCAAAATATGATCCAGAGGGATGAAGTGTTTCCATGTAGTAGGAACGCAGAGCAATCGGTTTAATATCCATCGTTGGCAATATATTCGCGAGCGGGGTATACGGCATGGAGAGGTAGCAGGATAAAATCTGCAATTAAGAGTGCGTCGCGACGAGAATTTCAATTCCATCATCTCCACCACGTGGAAACGTTGGCGCATACATTTGCAGTAGATACTTTGGCCGTATACTTTTCTAGGTCGGCGGTATGCTTGCTTTTGCGGTGGTAAAGTACTCTTTGCATAGCGAAGAGTGAGAGGAGGGATTCGGTATGTAAGCCGTCAGCATAGAAGAAACCATAGGACGACTACTTAGCTCTCGATGTTCGACCAGATCTGGCAGCTCCTCGGCAAACTTTCACTCTGGAACAATGTTTTGCCGCATTACTCTCTGATTCTTATATCCTCCTCTCATGAAATTCTGAATATTTCAAGTGTACCCTCTTTTCAATCTTCCCAAGAAAGACAGCAAGATAACTGCTGAGTCTTTGTGTATGTCAAGTATGGGAAGAGAGCCAAGAGAATTTAATATTAATTTCCCTTAAAAGCCTTGGACCTATAACACCTATACACAGATGGAATATCCTCGATTTCACAAACAGAGATCCTCGCTAATTATAAACGCACCAGAGAGCTATCTCCGTTTCGAGAAAATTATGCTAATGATTATTTCCACAAATTCACCGGCTTTTACGTCGCAGTTGCATCCGTGAAATATTTGCCTGCTGAAATTTACGAGGGACTGTGTGCCGGTGCACACACCGCTTCCGAGCAGAGCATCACATTTGAATCTCTAATACCAGCAGGATGGCGATATATGTGGCTAGGCGAAATCGTGCAATCATTGCCACTTTCATCTATTTTCCTGGCCGATTTCCACAAGCATTAAAGGCCTTGGTGATACTAACCGGAGCAATAAACATCGATAGATTTCATACGAATATCCTGATAGCCGTCAAATGGAAATTAATCTGCTGGATAGTAAATGTAGAGGTTGGGTTGGTGCGCGCTTGTCGTTGTTGCAATTAGTTGGAAGCGTATTAGTTCGCCGCTGGCAGCTAGGTACTATCGCATTTTCAAAGGCTCCTTGTGTAACTGTGTAACGTACGATGGGAGTGGTTGCTCTGTTAAATTACATATTAATTGATATCAAGAAGGTACGGTAATAGGTTAACATCGGGCTAATAGAGCACTGAAGAGGAGACTTAAGCATCGTGCACATTGGTAAACTAGTCTCGTTCACTTGTACCAATAACATACAAGAGAGTTACTAACCAAATACTTGTACCAGTAATGAGAAAGCAATCCATTTGCTAGTTTCCATCTTTCTTGATAGTACAGTCAAAACGATCCATCTTCTAATATATAACTAGCCTCCAACCTATCAAAGAACTATTTAAGATTCGAAGTAGAACTACTTACTTGCGTATCAACTAAAACCATAGCAATTCTAGCAAGTAAATATTCCTGATTACACCAATGCAAACGCTGCCTTAGATGAGGTCGAAGGGAAAGGTTGGTTGGTCGATCGTAGGGAGAGAGCAAGAGACTTCCATTTGGTGGAAAGGCGACCTCCCGTGGCCGGAGACCTCGGCTAAAAAGCGTGATTGACTAATGGAGTGGAGGCATAAAGGAGGGGTGATATAGACGTGTATAATATATCGCATGTGTACCACCCTTGAGTCGCCTGATGCGTGGGACATCGGCGTGAGTGCGAAGCTCTTTTGCGCATGCTCATAGTTCATCTCCCCACCACTACTGGCGCTGCCAGTGCTCTGGCACTAGGAGCGGCGGTGCGTCTCCGGCCAATCAGTCCACCGGCGCGCTTCGTATCGTCAACATTCCTTTCCGGTTTTCGAAGATCCTCCGAATCTTTCCAGTGCGCGCCTGCACCAACCACAGTCACACCTATGAATCTCTGCGGGACTCTTGACTCAGTCGTTGACAGGATGAGTCTGAGGGAACCTCGCATCACAAACAACATGGCAAGTCATATTTATTCCAACTTTCCCAATTGGACGCGTTTAAGGTTATCTTGCCGCGATCCACTATAGCAATTATTCGTACTATATACTTCGATCCTTACTGCATTGCGATCTTTGTCAAATGTGGTTATGAAAGACTTCGAAGTATTTATACTTGACAGTATTTAACTATTGCAATTGATTCAAGGTTACCGATCGATTCTTTAACAGTATTTAAATATTCTATTCGTACATATAACTTCAATATACGAATTCTGCTCCAAAATGATTTTACTCCAAAATCATATATAACGTTAACAATTCATATTCTCATTGGCCGATTCACTCGGTAATCGACCCGAAAAGTGTCTGCATGCATCAGAGCAAAAACACAACCAGTTTAAATACACATATGCCCTATCAACTGAAGGTTGCGTTAGGTACAAATGTAAACGAATCGTCTATGCGTGAAATTCTCGGGTGCGTTATGATGAAACTGAAAAACAACATAGGTGCAATTGGAAGCTTGATGAAGAGAGAGAAAGAGAAAGCGGTAAAAGGTGGGATGAAGTGGGGCGTTGGTAGAGATGTAGTGCAAATGTGGAACATTTAATATCGAGAAACGGTAACTGGCCTCGCTGGTTACCTCTATTTTAGAAACACACGAGCTTTTAAATTTTAAATGCCACGTATGTTGGAAGCACTGACAGTAAAGCACCAAGCGTATATACCAGCTGCTCGTTAGCGCTGTTAATTCAGTTTCATTCAACTCGCTTCAGAGAAGGCATAATGAAAGTGGAGAATCGAGAAAGAATGCAGATTTACTGCGAGCTAATTGTGCACGCGCGTTATCGGCAACGCTCTCGCGGAAACCCCTGCCTCTTTTTTCACGGTGAGAACGGAATAATCGATGAAAGGTGAAAAAAGGGCCGAGGAAGTTTTTAACGAGTATACGCGGGATGATCCTTTGGCAGAGTCCTCTATTATAAAAAGTAGGATAGTAACCTTGTTAAGGGATCGAAAAAAACTAGGAGATCCTAGAATAAAAACCTAAAATTGCCACGCCTGGATTATGACTGGCTCATCGTCTATCGAACGAATTATCCACTTTATCAGACATCCCCAATAGAAAAGTCTGCCAAACTAGAAGAGAAAAAATCCCATAACTTCGAACCGATCGAGCTCTCTGGCATTGTTTCTACGAACTCGTATCGTGCACTTGGCATCGACAGGACTCGTGTCCTGTAATTTATCGCTTCAAAGAATATCCGATAAAAATATACGACAAATTATCTCTGCTAATTTATTGGAATTAACAAGAATTACACAGATATTTCAAGTAAGAAATGATTCCTTCGTTGCTAGTTTCCATAAACGATTCAATATGCGAATGCTGTCGATAGGAAATTGGACCAATAAACGACGAGCAATAGTCAGGAGTTATCGAAGATGACGGATGGCATTTACATGTATTTCTGCTGAATTACCTTGAAATTGTAATGCTAATGTACGATTGCCGAGGGAAGGAACTTCAATGGTAGACAAATTTCCCAGCATCCATCGAGCGTGTTGGATAGCAGCAACGCCTCTAACGTTGGTATTTTGTTGGAAGCCGAGATGGAAAGCTCTCGGAGACGAATTGTGCTGGCGAAAGGAGTGTTGTACGGGGGCGGCGGCGGTGGTGGTTGGTTGGTTGGGCATTTATTGTTTTAAAGCGGCTGAGCGCCGATGCAAACGTCCGATAATTACACTCTCGCGTGTCCATCCTGTTAAATGTAATACCCTGAAACGAGCGCCGATTTATTCACCCAGCGAGGCCTACGTGACTGCCATTCCTTAATGGACTTGGTCGATCTTCTCTCTTTCTCGCATAGAATTTCCTCACGCCTACTTCCGTTTCCACGTCGTTCCTTGTAAGACTTTTCCTCCTTTTCGCACGAGATTTCGTTCTTGGTGTGTGGCCTGACGTCTCTTACAACCGCCACTCTACACTCTTATCGGTGTGCCTCGTTATCGCCACTTTGCACGCACACCTTCGAAAACCACCCCCCCCCCCCCCCCCCCCTTTCGAATCATGCAAAAACCGGAGATAGTTCTCAAAGTAGCACCTATGACTTCTTTCGGCGATAATTGGTGATTAGCCGTCGGAGAAGCGCCATGGAAAATATGTCGCTTGTATTATAAATGATTTTGTGATAATATAAGACGAAAATTAATTAATTAAATATCTGATGAAATTTTCTCCTTTTTTTTTTTCATCAGATATTCTTTCTTTTCCGAATCCTTTTTTAACTATTTCTTCTATACTACTATCAGTCTCTTCTATCTTTTTCTCTCTTTGTATCAGTAATACCTGCGGATTGTCCTTTCAGGGAAATCCTCCGTTCAATCTTGCGACGATAAAGAGATCATTCTAGTAAATCGAAGCATAGGCTTCTATCGATCTCTATGAATTTCTCGATAGGAAATCCGGCGATTTGAACGAAACACTTCATTCTCCAAGAATCCTGGAGGATTCCTTTAAATTGAAACTAGTAATTCGAGAGAAAATAAAATTCATCTGTCATAAATTGAATGAAGTTATACTAGGAAATAGTAAAATAAAATCCTTTTTTCGTGGAAATGGTTATTGAAATAGATGATATAAAATGGAGTCAAGGATGCCAGTGACAGAAGCGACGGATTAGCGAGACTAACAAGCACACGTTACGTTATATTGAATCCGCTCGAAAGGAGTCTTTATTCGCCTTCTAGTATGCGCACACCAAGCACGTAATCTGGCGGTGGGGGTGGGCGGCGGCGGCGGCGGTGGCGGCGGCGGTGGCAAAGCCATTATCGTTTGCAGCTGCATAAGTCTCAATGCTCCGATTTATAGTAGCCCAAGAACGCTTTACAACCGCCGCACACCTTATATCTCCGATCAACGACAGTTCTTTCTACTAGCGCGGCCGGAAATCTCTCTGCAATCGGCATTTCACGTATACATAATTCAAGGTAGAAAAATAGAGTGAAGAGGAAAAAAAAACGAAATCCAAATGGTAATAACATTCGCAAAGCATAATTAAATTTTCACCGGCTGCTGCAATCGGCAAACATTTCTATCTAGGAAAAGCTTGTTTGACTAGCCGATGAAAGATAGTACGTATACTACTAGCATAGATAGATCCGTTTGCATGCAACATTTTTTCCTAGATAAGACTTATCTAATTGCTAGCGGAAAATTTACAATCTGCTTGGCAAATCTTATTTCACCCCGCCAACTTTTAGCTGTTCTGTTTATCAGTGAAATTTTCCTCCTGTACACTTGTTCTACTTTAATACAAATCTCTCAGGTCGTTCTAGTCACTCACTCGTATTGTGAACTATTTCCTAAGAATGTCAAGGTGTCGCAGTACGACGTATTAGTAAAAGGGGCCTGGCCTTTAGCCACCCTCGCCGAGTGCCAATGTGCAACGATATAATTGAAAATCGCTGCCATAATGAGCGGTTCAAGTACAATCGATCACGATTGACTCTCTAGCGACTCTCTCGAGCGACCCAAATACCCAGAATCTTTAGTGTCACTGCCGCCACGTGATGATTCTTCTATCTACCATTCTATCTTTCTCTTTTCAATCTATTATACAACAGTGTTTTTATATATATATATATATATATATATATATATATATATATATGTGTTTTAGTATATTGAAATAAAAAGGAATAAGTAAAATCGATTATAAATTATCGAGAATTCGATACTTGAGATTTCTGGTCTATGAAAGATTGGCTAAATGTGCTTAATTAATGGTTAATTAGCTTTGGGGAGGCCAAGCCGAGAAAGAAGGAGGAAGGGTTAATAGCCTCTTAGTCGCCTCAGCAGTCCTTTAATGAGAACCTTTATGACGCAAGGGGGCGTTGGGGCCACAGGGATCGCAAAGCGTCCCTCGCCTTAGAGCACCACGCCGAACGAGATCCTGGTGCGCGTGTTAATGCAGTTACACGGGTTCGCAGCTCGGCAATTAGCCGGAAATCGGATTTACAACGTGTGCGAAATCACAAGAGGGTGTCTACCAGTGAAAGTTCACTTCAATCAGTAAAGATTCGTCTTATTGAAGGAAATCAGAAAAATGCCAATACCACAGAAAGAGATCGTTGAATTTCAAGAAGAATTCGATTGGAATTCCTAGTCATTTCCAATACCATGAAAAGAGAATAGTTCGATGCTACTTTTCAACGAATTCATCCTATCAATCTGTTCTTACGATATTCGGTAAGAGAATGCTTAGGAATTTCTTGGAGGATCCTGTCTTGATTCTCGATGGCTCGAAAGAAAGCCGACGAAGTCAAGTCAGCCTTGAAATTCCATTAAAACTCGCGAGATATCAGCGGGTCATGCACCGCGCCATCCCTCTTAAGTTCCAAGTTCCCCGTAGACTTAGAGACCCTCGATAATCCGGCACGTCGACTTGCCGGATATCGAAGACTTCCTTATGAATCTCTCTGATCCTGTCCTCCCAATTTCTCTCTCCCTCTTTCTTCTTCTTCTTCTTCTTCTCCAAGAAGTTTGGATTCATGCGAATTAATCTTGAACTTCTCAAAGTTCACCCTTTCGCACCCCTTATATTATTGGCTAAAAAAAATCATTTATTGAATCTGCTCTAAAAAGTGATACAACTTTATTTATTTACCAATTCAAAAAGTATCGAACATTTGAAACAATCTTTGTCAGAGGATTCAACGTTTCATGTGGATTTCAGGACAAAAGACATTGCGAAAGAAGGGGGAAACGACGGGTCGAATAAAAATTGCCGCGATGAGATTAAATAAGGCATTTCATTCTACATATAGCAGACAATAGGACTAATATTGGCTGAAAAAATCATTTATTGAATCTGCTCTAGAAAGTGATACAACTTTATGATTATAGCAAAGCATACTTCTTTTTTCCGAAGATTTTACCAATTCAAAAGGTATCAAACATTTGAAACAATCTTTGTCAGAGGATTCAACGTTTCATGCGGATTTCAGGACAAAAGATATTGCGAAAGAAGGGGGAAACGACGGATCGAATAAAAATTGCCGCGATGAGATTAAATAAGGCATTTCATTCTATAGCAGACAATAGGACTAATATTGGCTGAAAAAATCATTTAATGAATCTGCTCTAGAAAGTGATACAACTTTATGATTATAGCAAAGCATACTTCTTTTTTCCTAGAGATTTTACCAGTTCAAAAAGTATCGAACATTTGAAACAATCTTTGTCAGAGGTTTCAACGTTTCATGCAGATTTCAGGACAAAAGATATTGCGAAAGAAGGGGGAAACGACGGATCGAATAAAAATTGCCGCGATGAGATTAAATAAGGCATTTCATTCTATAGCAGACAATAGGACTAACTTCGAGGCGGGCCACTGTGCCTCCTCTTCCTCCTCCATCTCCATAATAAACGAAGGTGGGCGGATGGAGTTCCCACTGAATGAGTCTCTGTTATTCCATCTCCATTTAATCTTCCTGCCTTTGCCATAGCCTACTGAATTTATCCATTAATCACCGCAGCAGCCATTGAAAATTTATGGATCTCCGATGTAACGAAATGCTATTTACCAGCCGGATTTCATTCGGTGGTTGTCCCGAGGGAACAATAGCTGGATCGAGATTCCAGAAAGAGAGTGGACAGAGAATCTTGAATTAGAAAGATCGACATAAAATTCGAATTTACTAATCGATATATTAGAAAATCAATTGATCGTAAATTCATATTATTTAAAATACCTGTATTTTCTACCTATATTTCTTATCTTCTGTCTTCTCTCTCATTCCGGGACTCTTTTTGTCATTTGTAAAGGTGCGGGAGATCTTGGAAAGTCTCCAGAACGCGAGCGAGGAACTCTCGAACGTGACCGGTGCGCCCTTCGTCCGAGTAGAATCTCGTTAGTCTCTGAGATCGCGATGAATACGAATAGGGGATTAAATTTTTCAACTGGCTTTAAAGTCCTCGAGGGGATTGCTACGATTACCTTGGCACGCGTGAGAGTAAAAGTGTGTATCCCATGGAATCTTAAAGAGCGTAAAGAGTGGCCGCGTGCCGTTAAGTGTTTTTCTCGACTTGAGTGCAATTTTCCGCACTCTCAAAGTTTTCATCTCTTCCACACCAACAGGAATTAATTCCTCTTAATTCCACTCAGTGTACTTCTTCTTCCCGCTCTCTATTTTTTTATTTTTTTTTGTCAAGTGCGAATAAAAAATCCCTCTTCCCGGAATCCTAATCACTTTCGAGGTGAAAGTTTACAGACGAGGCTTGGTCGAAGCCTCCTCTTAATGGAGCCCGCTCGTCGCCGGAGTCTAATTAACACTCGGTCACCAAGTGTTTCCCGATAGTTTCTCGTTAGTAGACCGGTTGGTACGCCAAAGCAGAAAGTGTTTACTTGGTGGTGGTGGTCGAAAAAAAAGGGAGGAATCGGCAGAGGTACAAGGAACAGTGGCAAGAGACTTTCGAAAAAGTTTCTACCAGCCAACCGTCAACTTTTGTTACGCTGAGTTGAGCTCTCAGCCTGTCTGCAAATTATGTGGCCGCATAAATAGAGTACAAGTTGTTCTCTCTTCCGTTTAAATTCTGTTTTCCGATTTTCCCCATTTCTAACGATTGGTGAGTGTTCTTATATCTCTTTTTCTCTCTCAGAAGCGATATTTAGCACTGACAGAGAAGTTCTTCATTACACAGAACATTAACCGCACCAAAAAGCTTCCTACTAGATTTTTTATTGATTTCTTAATAATATATTCCGCCTGTTAGTGAATAATAACATAATATTAAATACATATTATCACTGATTTTTAATAATAAAGCGGCTTAAAGTATAAAAAGAACCAATCAACATTGCAATTTGAAACGTAACGAAGTCTAATCAAGTTTCAAGAAGAAGTCTTTCCCTTTCACTAGTAACTTTCTTCTAACAAGCGTGCATGGAGAATAGAATTGAATAGTGTTTCCAGAAGTTAAAGTCTTCAAAGTCCCACTTCTCCCTTTTCTCGCCCTCCTTTCTATTCCAGTCCTCGCAGTCATTTACCGTTTACAAAGAACGTATTACTTGGCTTGGGATAAAATGGCAGTGACGCCGGCTTTCAGGCGATTCGTTCTCGCCACCCAGCCACCCTTTTCCGATGAGGATAATTGTGATTTCCCACCCTGGCAGTCAGGGTAGAGAAGAACGTCGCCGCGTTCAGAAATGGAGACCAAGAGAAAGGGAGAATTCGGCTTCTAGAGTCCCAAGGAGATTAGCAAACGCACGAGCAATCTATCCCTCCACTCGCTCTTTGACGTTCAACCTTCCCTTTTACTCTCTTCTCATTCCTACTTCAACGCCATTAATTTTATCTCAACTTCCTCTCTGAAAGCACACTGCCTTTCTCTTTCTCTCTTTCTCTTATATACTAGTTTCCCTCTGTTTAGAGAACGCTAGACGTCGAAATAGTATCTCATTAATCCACTACTCTGACTATCTTGATACATTAGCTTATTGCATCCTGATTATCCTTACCGTATTTCCAGAGGGGATAATACGACAAGATATCGGAAGCTATCGCACGAAGGTTAATCGAGCACACTTGACCCATGAAATTCCCTGTATTTAAAGGGAGAGATTCAACTAGAATTCCCATCTCTAATTTTACCTACCAATTCCAATACTTAGTTCTAATAAATTTGTTAAATAATCTTTCTTAATTCAATTTTATCATATTAGCGAATAGAATTTAGTATATAAAAAGTCGTCGATTTTTATTCATTAGAATTCTATGGGGATTCAAATTGGCAAAGGTGTTACGGAACGTTCAGGGTGGTGGGAATATCTCTGAGAAAACACTTACGAGCACTTAGTGCTGGTAACAGTTAAAGCAGCCGAGCATTAAAGTGCGATTTCACACAGAGTCCTTTAGAGGCTGAGGTTATACTAGTGGTGGTGACACTTGTATCCAGTAGAGCTCGCACAGGTAGTCGTATGACAAGAAGGCTACTTGCGGGAAAGTCGACCTAATTGGTTGAAAGGCTACGTGTGCCACGTGCCGCTCTACCAGGAAAGCCACGAAGAGAGAGAGAGAGAGAGAGGAAGTGCGGTGTCGTCCTGTGCGAGTGAGCTTTCAATTTAATTTAGTCGTCGCCCTTTACAGTTGCCCTTCGACATATTCCCTGAGAAGGTCTGTCAGAGAATGGTTCACAGGATCTATGAATGTGTATTTATTAGTTTAGACAGCTTCGACTTATCATTTCCTAACTCTTTGAAAATAACGCTAATAAATATATTTAACAAGGTTTAGTTATAGAATTAAAAATATCCAACTTTGTCTAATATAAAATTAATTTTATTCTAGTTGAAAAAAGTCTTAGAATTCATATTAAACTTTTCACCTTCGACATTTTAACTCGACACCATTCTTGACACCCAATACTTCCAACTTACGTGTTCGATCAGACACCATATTCACTTACAGTCCATCTACTACTTGTACTACAAATTCTCTACTTGCTTTCAAGTCCCCGGTGACTGCTGGAACCACTTTGCAAGATGTAGTTTATGGTTACTTCTGTCTTAGTCTCATATCTTTGGTAAAGTGTATCGGGGAGTGTGTAAGTCGAGTCGGTTGGTTATCGTTGGGAAGTTTCTATTGTAACCCGGCAGCCCATTAAGATCGTCATCGCTTTGGAACAGGTGGTTATCGAACGCTTTAATTACCACCCTTAACCTCAACTTATTTTAATCTACTCGGCAATTAGTGCACGCAATCAACCTGGCTAGAAAAAGTTCTCTCTTTTTTCGTTTTCTTTCTTTCTTTTTGTCACGTTCATGGAAGATGTATCTTTGACGCTAGTGTGACATATCACAAGGTGCTAATCAATTTACAGGGTTATTGCTCGGTGAGCGGACGAGCTTTTAGAGGAACGCTTTGGTCCATTAAGTGAGCGGAGTGCCAGTGGCTTCTATCTCTTTGTCAGTGCTCTTTCTATCACTTTGCGAGATCCTTAATTCAATTATACCAGCGTAGACCGCATCACTCTGACATCGGCCTAATTTTATCTTACGACTGTACTTCCGACTCTTCCGGCTGAACTCTACATATTATCTCACCGAGTAGACCACTCAATTCGATCAATTGCTTGGTGGAATGTCAGTTAGAGAATTCTTTCTCATCCTTCGAAGTCGATAACCATGAAATTTGTGGCGTTCGTCAAGAAAAGTTGATAATATTATTATTTTAGTTAGTAAATTGATGAAACTTTTGGAAAAGCAAAATGTACAAAGCTCTGATCGTTTGGATGAAAATCAGCACTCGTACACTTTTGGACACACAAGACTTTTCATCCGATTAGAGAAGCTTGCACGAGATTTACAGCCTCGAGCGAACATGCCTGGCCAAGACTATCGGTTGAATTGAAAGATAGATCGGATCGATATCCGATATCAATCTTCATTCCACCGGCACTCCTGAGTTTTCCACCAACGAGAGACCCACCTGTCTCACTCCGGCCGAGTTTCAGATCGATCGCTCGTCGATATTAATAACAGTTCTGCCAGAGCTATTTCCACAGCGTCCAGTTGAGTCACTGCGTTCTCTCCACCAAAGCCGATAGGAACATCGAGAATTTAGTAGTCTTACAATATACCTGACAGCTTTCAAATCTTTTATTTCTTTATTTTATATATTATATAATTTTTATAGATATTATATAAATTGATATAATTTCTTAAACAATTTGAATATACACATTTTTCTTGGAACTAGTTTAAATTGATTTTATGTTCGTAGTTTGGTCGAATTTGATTTTAGCAGCAAAGTAGCTTGAAGCTGATGAAAAGCGGCGGTCGTATTAAAGTAGACGGTAGGAGCCAGTTGACAATCCGCCAGGCTTCTTATCGCCCGAGCGTTATGAAGTTCTGAGAGCTCCTGTCTTACCAAGTTATCCCGACTTCCGATTCGATCCCACCAAAATTCTTCTCTTTTTCTCCTTCTTGGAACTTTAGATTCCAAAGCGGTGCTAGCGCGAATAAAAAGTGGCACGCGTTACTGAACGAAAGCAACGAGAAATAGCAAGATTGGTAATCCGATTTCATAACTCCTCATCCCTCAAGTACCATTTGCTGGGAGGGCGGGGAAAAAAAAAAGAAAAGAAAATAAAGAAGCTGCTGACTCTTCATGCAAAGTAGAAGTCTCCGACAGGCTTGCGTAACTTTCTCGACCTTCCTCGCACGCACACACTTTTGGCACCACAAAAACTTCCGTCGTCACTACTCTCCCTGGAATAAAAAAGAAGCAGACTCGTCATGCAAAGTAGATGTGGTCTCCGACAGACTTACGTAACTCACACGATCTCCTTACAGGAATAAAAAAAAACAAAACATTTCCATAAGAATTCAATCGACATTCGATTTTTCTTATTAAATTTCTATAGGACAATAATGAATAATCATTCTACCTTTCTTAAAAATATCAATTTATTTATCTATATAATTAATATTAATTACATTCCAAGTTAGAACTTCTACGATCAATGTATAGTTATACAAAATTGCCAGGAGTGTTCAGTTTCAAACGGATATACGTGACTCGCTAGTATTCACAGGCATTTGCTTGCTAGCAAGGACGACGACAAACGTTTGAAGTTTCCGTGTCCAGCTGCCAGTTATCCGGCATTTCGGTGGCTGTAAACGACCATGGGATTCGCCACTCTCAGGTGAAATTCGTTGGACAGTGGGGATTGCTAGAGGCTTGGTTGGTTGAACAAGGAATCATTCCATTTCGGCTATTCTCGGTCATCAGTTGCCAAGAGAGAGAGAGAGAGACAGAGAGAGACAGAGAGAGAGAGAGAGGATGTCCGGATAACTTGAAGTGATGCTGGGTTTGGTCCAGCAGGCTGTTTTCGAAACAATATCTGTTACAATAACGCTATGAACCAAGCAATGCTTCGTAATACGCGTGACTGACATGGAGTTACTGTGATAGCAAGAAAAAAGAGAGAGAAAGAGAGAAGAAAGAGAGAGCTTGGAAGAGCTTATAA
The DNA here is from genome assembly GCA_910593735.2 of Ectemnius lituratus. NCBI lineage: Eukaryota > Metazoa > Arthropoda > Insecta > Hymenoptera > Crabronidae > Ectemnius > Ectemnius lituratus. The sequence goes on from OU343042.1 coordinate 3,886,524, forward strand.
GCAATCTTCCCGCATGAAAGCTTGAGCCGGTGCTTCCCTAGGATCCGACTGCTTCTCTCCAACGTAAAACGCGACCGAGTGCACGTCTGCTGCTGAGAGGACAGTCGTAATTAATTTTTCGAGTGCAACAGCCACATTTATTCCTGTCAAAGGACTCTCTCTCTCTCTCTCTCTCTCTCTCGCTCTCTTCAGCTGACGGAAAGAAGCCAAGCTTTTCCCCGCCACCAATCCTCGACGATGATGATACTCTTCGGGGAAACAGTCAGAGAGGAACGCTATCTATTAATATTTCGATCTGGATACCCGATTTAATAAGAGAGAGAGAGAGAGAGAGAGAGATAACACGGGTTCGAGCGAGTACGCTACTGGGATACCCTTATTGCGCCTAACGAAATTATAATTTAAATGGAATCGTAAATTACCCGGCTGAAACATGACGGGAATCTCCTGGCGTTGGGGATTGAACGGTAACGCGGGCGGAGAGAGAGAGAGAGAGAGAGAGAGAGAGAGAGAGAGAGAGAGAGAGAGAGAGAGAGAGAGAGAGAGAGAGAGAGAGAGAGAGAGAGAGAGAGAGAGAGAGAGAGAGAGAGAGAGAGAGAGAGAGAGAGAGAGTACACCGTTGGCCAAAGCTGGTTTCCTGGAATTTCGTTAAAATGTAAATGGAATGTCCCGTTTCGTTAGCCGACACTTACCGATTAATTAGTTTCATTTCTAGATTGTTAATAATATATCGTTAATGATTTAATATTTATTCTTGAGATTATTTCATTGAAGTTTATTGGAAATAAAGAATTGATGAGAGAAGTAGTGGTATTAGAAAGGTTTAAGATGAAGGGAAAGGGATGAAAGAGAGAAATGATACGAAAGGAAGTCTCTTTTGGGAACACCCAAAGGGATAAAAGCCTTTACGATCTACCTTTAATCGGCCGCGCAACTTCCATCCGAATTTCTCACTGCCAGAAGAGGCGCTACCGGCAGCGGCGGCGGCGGCGGCGGCGGCGGCAGACTCGCTGCTGAGGGGGAAAAAAAGGGAAGCTTTTTCCGTCGATTTTCCAGGGCCCTCGACATCGCAAGTAATGGCCCTCCACATGCCACCGAGACCAGCAAGGCCGGGCTTTAACGAGCGTTACGTTAATTACGACGGTCATTAAACTCTTCTGTGCCGATGCAGGCCGGCTCAGGATCGCGCTTTTCCTTCCACCTATCCTGGCTCGATGGCCTTCCCATGGTTTATGTTGATCATCAAATGCTTCGATGAACAAAGCTAATAATACTTCTTCAATATTATTCTCATAGATCCAATATTCTATCAATATTCTTTAATATTTCTTTACTATAATTGTTATAATAAGAAAAGTCGTATAACTTTTATATTTCCTAAATTATTGTAGAAGATCGCGCTTTTTCTTCCACCTATCTTGGCCCGATGGCCTTCCTATGGTTTATGTTGATGAACAAAGCTAATAATACTTCTTTAATATTGTTCTCATAGATCCAATATTCTATCAATATTCTTTAATATTTCTTTACTATAATTGTTATAATAAGAAAAGTCGTATAACTTTTATATTTCCTAAATTACTGTAGAAGATCGCGCTTTTTCTTCCACCTATCTTGGCCCGATGGCCTTCCCATGGTTCATGTTGATGAACAAAGCTAATAATACTTCTTCAATATTGTTCTCATAGATCCAATATTCTATCAATATTCTTTAATAGTTCTATATTATGATCTTTATAATAAGAAAAGTCTTATAACTTTTATATTTCCTAAATTGCTGTAGAAAGCAGTACAATCATTACTCCGAGGCCATGACCGAACTCAAGAGTATCGATCGGCCGAACTCTGAAGAGGCAATCAATATTCTAAAAATAGCAAGGAATCTTCGTATCCAACATAGTTTTGAAAGTAGGACTTTTGTGTGAATTCTTTAAAAATTTAATAGAAAAAGTAGTATGATAATGAAGATGTCTGGTGAATATTGTAAGAGAAAAGTGAGTGAATCGGTGAGTCTTGGAAGGGTGAAAAAAAAAAAAGAAGGAGTGACTCTTCCTGGTAGTTTGAGCCGACATTTCTAAGGGCTCTCCTAGACTTGCACTTCCTGTCTTTCCATGTTCCTCCGCTGGACACGACGCTCTCTCTCTCTCTCTCTCTCTCTCTCTCTCTCTCTCTCTCTCTCTCTCTCTCTCTCTCTCTCTCTCTTTCTCTGTGGTGTTGCGTTTCGTGATCAACGAGGAGCACTTTCGGTTCTCCTCGAAGGGAGACACCAGGAGAACCCTTTAGGCTACGAAACAGGGTGGAGAGAGAGTGCTGGACGAAGCGCACCCCTGGCGACTGTAAGTCGACACCGCCGCGAGAAAGGAGACTTTGAGGGGCTTTTTCTCTAACGATCGCGTCTGAACGTAGAAACCCCTGAATTCCCTACTGTGCCTTACCTACCCCCCACCCCTTTCAACTATCCCGGATACCAGTTGGTTCGCCAACCTGGAACCCGATCATCCCTTAAACGGACGCTGCCCTTTCAAAAGAAAAATCTCATATGCCAAACTTGATAAATCAATTGAATTGAATATCGAGTGAGAATAATTCTCTTAATACACATTATTCTTCTCAAGGATATCTTCACTTCCACTCGGATCCCCTCTTTCAATTATACACTACCATGAAATCTTAGATACGATTAAAGAAGCAGACAACCCTCGAGCCAATCAAGGATCCTTTTATCCAATAATCCTAAGAAATACCCTCTGCTTCTGACTTCCACTAGCTAATCCGAATACGCTTTTGTCATTGTCCTCACAGCTTCCTATTTCTTCCTACTCTTCTCCAGTTATCTTACCTTAGCGAAAGGACCACTTCGATTACGTCAATTCCTCGAGGTTTCCCAGTTCACTAAATCCTTTGGGACTCTCCTTTCGACCTCAGCGTCACTTCGTCAATCCTTCTCTCCACTTGCACCACTCGGAATTCACCTGCTCTTTTCCCCGCCGGAAATTGCGCTAGAATGCTTGCTGGTACTTTGCTCTATTTCACAGCATCTCTCTCGAAAGAGAGAGAGAGAGAGAGAGAGAGAGAGAGAGAAAGTCCAGTCACGTTCCAAACGATTCGTGTTCGCTAACCATATAAAATAGTTTTATGCTATGGTGTTGAAAGTATTTCTATTGAAAGGTGTTATTACGAATATAATATACATGAATATTTTCTCCCTTTAAGGATACTCCAGTCAGAAATAGTCCTGGCTAATGATCGAAGTAATCGAACTCGATTTAGCAGTAAACTACGCCCTTTCAAATGGGGGGAAAAAGCGAAAATAAATCAGGAAAGGAAAGCAGAAATATTATATTAAAATAAAATCTTGATACTCGCAGTAAAACGTTCTAAATTTACTTGATAATAAACTTCAGTTAACTGGGAAAATTAATACTATAATAAATCTGTTAGTGGAATCTCGTCTATTACAATATATATTATATATATCGAAAGGAGATATATATTATATATATATATATATATATATATTGTAATAGTATTCTTGCATCGCACAGAGGAATGTGCCAGTGCTGGTATCCCACGGGAAAAGGTTCGTGGGAAACCGCGGCGGTTTCCCATTGGGAAAGTCACTGTCGAATTCTCTCTCTAAATAATCTTCCTATGTGTCGACGAGATTCCACTAACAGATTTATTACCGCGTACACTTTATAATGTAATTACAAGTATTATTATAGTATTAATTTTCCCAGTTAACTGAACTTTATTATCAAGTAAATTTAGAACATTTTACTGCGAGTATCAAGATTTTATTTTAATATAATATTTCAGCTTTCCTTTCCTGATTTATTTTCGCTTTTTTTTTCCTATTTGAAAGGGCGTAATTTACTGCTAAATCGAGTTCGATTACTTCGATCATTAGCCAGGACTATTTCCGACTGGAGTATCCTTAAAGGGAGAAAATGTTCCGATAGGTAGAATCGAGGAATGTGCATCTGAAAAGGCATTGGAAGAGGCACAGATGAGTAAACCAGCGATACGTGCAAGGATCGAGATAATGTCAGCGAATTGTACAGTACCGCGCCATCTTTATGGGCATTCGCCTCGCATTAGCATCCTCGTGACATTTTCCTTCGCTCTCTTTTCCTCGTTTTCTTTTGCTTGCTGGTGTAACACGCACCATTTCGCCAGGAATGAGAAAACCACCATGCTGACGTGTTTTTTTTTTTTTTTGTTTGCCACCGTCCGATAATAAATCTTGCTCGGTTGGGAAAACAAGTAGGAGTATTTCATAATCCTAGCAATTATTTAATAATCCCTGGAGAATGACGATAGCCACAAATCAATATGAAAATCGTATTCGTTGAACCATTTGACGCTGAACCAACCATACATATACGTTTCATTCATGTTCAACCACAGACGCACATTCATATACGCATAGAAATGAATGTGACCGAAAGTTTTTGTGACTCCTGAGGGAATCTGGTTAGCCGGCGAATAAATAAATCACTGCGCGGGCAGACACACATACACACAGATACACATATATATATATGGTGAGTCCGAACAAGTTGGCTCTCGTCATATTATCATGTCCGCCGGAAGCGTGGCCTTTTCACGCTGGTTTCGCACGATTCCCAATTTTTGGCACGTCCGCGCGAACGCGCCAACTGTGAATTAATAGTTTAAAAGCTCGAAACCACTTGATGCGACCATGAAAGCTAGTGAAAGCAGAGACGGCTGCTTTTATGTCCGTCAGAGTACTAAACTTTCTTCTATGGAACAATGAAAAAGTTCTTTCGAAGCCTCGTGGAAAAAGGATTTCAAGTTTGTGATTCATCGAGGATGAGTAAAAACTCGAGGATAACTTGGATTCGACAAATAAAGTCCGATGAAAGCGATGATCCTTCGGATTTCATTCGATTGTTAACAATCTCGTTGAGAATGACTTTTATTTCGTCGAGTTAAAAGTCTTTTACGATACTATCGTAAAGTGTTACGAAGTAGAGTCAGCAGTTTTGGTAGAAACGTTTCGAGTCCTTTGAGAAGATCTCACAGCTTGAAATGACCGAAAGAGTACATGGAACGTGAAGGGGGAGGAAAATCGTCGACCTTATTGCAAGGGAACCCCTGGCGAGAAGTCTTTTACGCTGGTTTCTTCAAGGATTTACATAAAACTACTCGAGCGTTTCCAAGCTTGGTTGGTTGCTTATATTTTTATTCCTTTCAACGCCCAAAAAATAAAAGGAATATTCGTTTCACCAAGTCCTTGGCAGCTTTTTCCTTCCGACGTCTTTTTACGTAACACAGCACTGATTCAATCCACTTAAGATCGGGTTAACTTAAGTCCTGTCAGACGTGCGTCTTCTGTAAAAGGCTTAACAGCAACCGAGCATCGACTTATCAGAAATTCCAGCACGATCAATAAAACGCCAAAGAAAACACAATACAAGATAAAATAATTCTTAACTTTATCTATGATTTAACAATATTTCTATCTATAATTCAATATCATTCTTTCGCTACAAAGAAAAACACTTTAAAAGTGATTGTACCATGATAAATTCGTAGGAATCAACAGGATTCCTTAAGGAATTGCTCGCATTGTTTGAAACCTTCTTCCTTGATACTACCAGATTCTTCCTTGCTAGAACACACAGCTTCCTTCTTGGCATTCTTCGTGTAGAGTGAAACAAAAACCCACAGGAAATCTTCCTCTCTCTCTCTCTCTCTCTCTCTCTCTCTCTCTCTCTCTCTCTCTCTCTCTCTTTCTATCTTACGATAAAATCCTACTCGATAGAGAAGAATGTCGTAAGACACAGGTTTTCTCGATCGAGGAGAGAATTGAAGGGGTGTAGAATTGTAGAAAGGGTTGTTCGATTCGAAAGAATGATGTTCGAAGGGCGAGTTTTCTATCGTAGCAGTGTTAGAATTCAGCAAGAGAATAAATGGTCTTCCAATAAATTGGAAGCCGCTGTAATTAGAATTTCCAGGGCGGGTTGCTTCTTAAACGAGCCGCAATAAAAGTCTGAGGCATCGCGCTCTTTGGATCGGAGCTCGTTTATAACCGCCGGTTATTTAGGTTCCACTTGTTCCAAGGCGATTAATCGAGCGGTGAAATCAACGGGACGAACAATTGCTATATCATCGACGCAAAGGTTGCTTTGATGCTTCGCTCTTTCTCTGTCGTATTTATCAATTATGTCAACGAAACAAATCATCACAAATCAATGACAATTTCCTAATGTATCATAATATTTTTCAATTCATATTCAAACACATACAATGTCTTCAAGAAGAATATTAATGCTGAGTGGTACAAGAGAAGAAATCTTGGCAAGAGAATCATGCGCAAGTGTCAACAGATATTTATCTGTGGCAAGAACGAAGAGGAGAAACAAGAAACATGGCGAACGCGTGAACTCACTCAACCCGGGTGTGATGCTTGCCTGTAAATCAGGCCCGAGCGGCCACCACAACCTTTTTGAGTGAGCGAACGCGTTCGTCCGATCGACCATCTCAACAGGAACCAAGAAAACAACTCAACAAATAAAAGAACAAATCTAGAATATTAAATAATTCACTGAACCAGAAAATAATACAATCTTCAATATAATTTGACTGAAATAATAACTATCATCACAAATAATCAATATCATTTAAAGTTACAATTAACATAATTGAGGGATGCAAATGACAGTACCAAATGAATGAAAGGAAAAAGATGTTGAAAGCGGAGGCGAAAAAAAAGAAAAAAAAGAAACGACGGACAAAGGGTGAGAAAGCGTAGGTTAATGGAGTAAAAAGGGGTTTAAGTGGGAGTGAAGTTAAAGGCAGCAAATATTCGAGAGGCTGGTCGAGGTAGTAACTCGGCTGAGCAAGCGTTGGGTTACGTTCTTGCAGTCAGAAGTTTTCTCTCAATGGGGTCGCGACCCAATTTATTCACTCGGCTGGTCTCCCAGCTTGGCAAGGAGATGCTGGCGAGTCAAGGAACGTTGCCTGCTTCCATGAGAGTTCAACCTTGGACACCGAGCAATTAGCTTTTTATTCTGGTCCACGTGCACTCACTGTGCTATCCTCTTCGTCTCTATTGCGAATGATATCGTTCTTCAAATCAATTCGACTTCACAATTGTGATACTCGCTCTTCGTAATCGGTTTCAATAGAATCTTATTGACCGTATTTATTCGCTACAAGTCGATCGAATATCGACTGTCACATACAACATTACTTCGACGAAGAAGTTTTCAAAAAGATCTTTTTATTTCTTTGTAGGATTAAATTCTTTGTGACTTTTTATCAGATGATACTGAAATATTCTATCATAAAATCTTTCATGAAAATATGTCAAAGATGAATTTATTCTGTCGAATGTCTATGGTTTATTCGTCGATCAAGGGATGATTGGCAGTGGCGTCGAAATGCCTTGCATCGTAAATCTATGAAAGACGTCGCGGTGACGATGTTCGTCGACGTGCGAAGAGGAAACCATGCAGAAATCGGGGTTCGCAGAGGCGATAAATTGGTAGGACTATCAATTCCCCTAGCTGAACCACTCACGTTCTACGCAACTGGCACCGCAATCAATCGAATTAATTGACGGTCATCCGGTTCAATGACGGGCAACGACGACATATACCATGATTAAATAAGTTTCGATAGCTAGAATACTCGGCTTTTTCTAATCAATCAGTAAAATCTTGACTTTTCAATCGGAAAGAATCGGAGTTGCTCGACTAGAAGTTTTAATGAACGCGTAGTACATCAACGGCTGCTGGCAACAAGAAGTCATAAAAATCCAAAGCCAACCCTACTAGCGGTGATCAATTTCAATCGTGCAGTCTCATTCTACTCTGCCAAGTTCTCTTCGAACATTACTGGCTCTGCGAGAGTTCTGCTTCCGGTTTGAAGGGTAAACCAAAGCCAACCAACCTACGAAAGAACTATGATAGCAAAGGATTCCGCGCTTTCATCTGCCAGGATCATCCAAGTCCAACTTTTTCCATAGTATCTTAAAACAAACCAACACTCGCTTCAGGAGAAATGGAATTATAGACAAGAAAGTCCGATAAATTTAATGGTACTTGTAGCGTGGCAAACCTAGCCGGGATATCCGGCGGCGATTTATCAAGTGGCGAGAAAAGCTGTCTGTCTAGAAATGCGTCTCTCACATTTCTTTTGCTAAAAGAACTTGCGAGAGACAGAACTTCTTTCGTTTCACCTATCAACCCTCAAATTACTTTACAATCCACATCATAAAATAGAAACACCAAAGAGAAGAATAACTTGGAATATAATAAACAATAGAAAATATCAAGAATTAAAATGAATCCTATAAAAATTCGTTTCTTTAAATAATTTCATAGAAAATCCAGGATTCGAAATCTTGTAAGAAATATTTCTGTTATTCATAGAGAGACATAAATAATTTAGAAGGGGTCATTCTAATGAGGATAAACGAAGGTGTCGCGTTCCTAGTCGCATACGAGTTCTCGAGGATCTCAAGGCCCACTTTATTTTTCTCGAGGCAAAAGGAGAGCACGATCGCGAAGAGTCGAGCAGAGAAGCTAAGAGAGAAAGAGAAAGAGAGAGAGGAATTAGGTTGGAGTGAAGAAGTTGGCTGTATAAAAGAGGGTGAAGGAAGTAGCAGTGAGAAAGAAGAGAGAAAAGTTGTGCCAAGTGGAGTCAAGTGGCTCGACTGCGCCACGCTGTTCTCCTTCTTTCCTTCTCCTCTGAGGCTCGACTTTACATTTTCCTTTGGCTTTTCGCCTCTTTCTACCCTTCTTTCCCACGCACTTGTACACTCTTCAGCCCTCTTCTTCTCTCCCTCGTATCTATTTCTTGCTGGTATCTCAACCTTCTCTTTCCACCGTAAAACCACCCTTCCTATGAAGAAAAGAAGGCTCCGAACTTCCTGCAAAAACGAATCGAGGAATCTTTGTGAAGGAATTACCAGATAACCTTTACCTTGCTGTATTAAGAGGAGTGCAACTATGCAACTTCTTACCAAGAACGCCTCTCTGTGGTTTTACTCTTACCAACTACTTTCCTCAGGCTTTTTCCTTCAAAGAGTATCAAAAACCACTCCTTGAAATCCACACAACTAGAATAGAAAGTGGAAATTCTCTAGAAAAGTTCTTCAGTTGGTCCAGCTATTTTCTCAACTGGACTTTTCTTATAGTATGATTTATTAGTGCATGAGAAGTTATGTTTTACAATGTGCCAATAGATTCTAGATGAAAAAATAAGTAATCGCTCGATGAGTAGAAGTATGCTAGTCGGCGTCAGGCCAACTAGAGATTGCGAGGATCCTTTGGAGCCAATTGGCACCAATTTCCAGCCAAGTTGAGTGTATGCGTTTCATTGGACATCTGTCTGAAGACTAGTAACAATCTCCCCTTGGCCGCGTATCCATTTGCGGAACATCGATTTGCGGTTCGCTTCATCCGGCTTGGACAGAGAGTTCTCTCTCATTACCATTATTAAACTCCACTTGACTCCACTCTCGAAGACGATGTTTCTCTTCGATCGAAACCTTGTCTTATTCGACCTCTCGTCGCATCTTCTATTCACCATTATCATGACGTTTATATTCGAGCAAATGCTTCCTCAGTGATACGAATATTCTGATAAATTTGGTTTACTGCGCAATGAGGTGTCATTTCCACGCTGAATGCAACCCACGCTGCTCTGGCGATAACTCGTCATAGGTCATTAAATATCTCGCACATTTGTGGCTGTAACGAGTTAAATGCTCTCGATGATAGCAGATAAATGGAGGAAGGAATCCATGATTATTATCATGATTAATTGAAAGTTCTACCCTTTGGGAATCATTCTTGTATCATTTAATGAAGTTCTCGGTATTAATTAAACCTTTGTATGTCGAGATTATTTAATTAGTAAATTTAATTAAAAGAATCGAACAATTCATATAATACTGATACAAAAGAAGGAGTTCAATATTCGTACAATGGGAATGACAGGGAAATTCAAGCAGGGATTACACCAAAATGCAATTCCATTGCTTGGTCCTGGCTCGTTCTTTCGAGATGTTTTAATAAGCGTTCGCTTTGGTATCCCAACGATCTTTCAGGATAAATAATACCAAGCATTGATGAAGCTTGGATAATAATAATAATGAATACAAGTAAAATCTACACAAGTACACACTCATAGAAATTAGAAAACCTTGTAGGATTAATCAGCAAAGTTCTAATTTAATAGTATAGAACTTGGGAAGTCCTGGAAAGCCAGTGCAATGGGAGAGCCAAAGCTCGAATTCAATTTCCCTCGGCAACAGTAGTATTCCAGAGTCATCGGGTTGGTTGCATTTTCATTCCGATCCAATGCGAAGATATCGTGGTTGGTAATCTACATTAGAGTCAGTGTAGCGAGAACATTTCAAGTATATGAGGGAGCAGTCAAAGTGCTCGAAACAGCTTCCGTTGGGAGTGCTTTTGCCTTAAGATATCTTCCGTCATCGAGCGAAAGCCACTTTCGAGTGGATAGTAGAATGTCAGTGCGAGAAGTTCTCTCTCTATACAATTCAGTGGAACCTACCTATCGCTATCAGACACCGGAAAGGGATGCAGTTGCATCCGGTGCGACTTTAATATGATACTTGGACTTTGGATAATAGGAAGCTTGATAAGACTCTTCCGCATTTAAACATTTTATACCCTAAACGATTTTTTTAATAACAATTTATTTTTATAATAGAATTTATATCACAGAAAAAAAAGTAAAAAGACAATAACGATTCTAATTGAACTAGAATAAGATTAGAAATATTTGGAATTATTCTAATCATAGTTCCTGATTGTTTATTGACTGAAACAGTCATTAACGATGAGAATACGTGAGATGATAGGTGTGTGTGCCGAGACTGCTCTTTGGATAATAGGAAGCTTGATAAGACTCTTCCGCATTTAGACATTTTATACCCTAAACGATTTATTAATAACAATTTATTTTTATAATAGAATTTATATCATAGAAAAATTTTTAAAAAAACAGTAACGATTTTAATTGAGTTAGAATAAGATTAGAAATATTTGGAATTATTCTAATCATAGTTCCTGATTGTTTATTGACTGAAACAGTCATTATAGATGAGAATACGTGAGATGATAGGTGTGTGTGCCGAGACTGCTCTTCGGACAAGCGGCGTGGCGCGACGCGGCGCCCGCTTTCAATTACGCAGTGGCTGCTATCGGCTTACCGATTGGCGTGTCCCATGGCCCCAGGACGCATTATCGCTCTCGCCGGAATTAGATCCAGGATACACCTACGTATTGACGCAATTACCGGAGAAATTGGAGGCGCTCCCGGATAATGACCGGTACATTAAACGAGCGGCGAGAATTCATTAGGTCGCCCAGTCAAGCATACTATGACTTCGACTGGCTTCGATCCAGTATTCCCATTTACCCTGTTTCCATTCTACATGTATATTCCCAATAGTTCGATTTAATCATAAATTATATCATCCAAGCTATATTCAAAAATTATTAATAATGAAAGTCATAAAAAAAAGAGCCTCCATTTGATTTAATATAAAACCTGGAAAAACTGATTATTCTGAACAGTAGTAATAATTCCTGTCAATTGTTAACTTTTGTATCAACACATTTTCCAATATCGGTTCCGATGGCAATTCCATTCCGTCGACTTGTCTGCCACCTCATTATCTGTAACTGGGATTATTCCCGTCGCAATCTTTCACTCTTTATCCGAAGCGATAATCGATAATCGGAATCGAGCTTCCACGCGAAGAGGAGAGCGCCGGCTGCGAAATCATCATAACCCATAGGTAGAAATGAGAGAGGGGTGGGTTGCACCGACTGGGGTAATAGCGTGGCTTGCCAGCTGAAATATATCACACTGAACGGCAGTAATGCGCCGAAATGGAAATTCCTCGGCCGTGTCGACGTCCCTTCCGATATGTGCGCGCGCGCGCGCGCGCGCCCGTGTCTGTCTGTCCTTCGTCGTTTCTCTCTATCCACGTATGCGTGTCAGTGTGTGAGAGCGTCCGTCGCAATTAGAAAGCGGATCACTAAATTTCTGAAACGCCAGCTGAATCGAGAGATACATCGATTGCAGCATCGATCTATCGCAATCCTGATACCTAGCAAATCATCATGATCGAACGTTTTCCAATTCAAATACTCCTCTGGGAGCAATTGGCAACAGTGAGTTATCTCGATCCAAGTCAACTTCTAATACCGAATTCAACTAACAGTTCAAGAATTCTTTACTAATTTATAATCATAATTAAAGATAGTTTATAAAATATGAAATTTATTCTACACAATTCAAATGAATCAAATATTAAACCAGACTTTTTTTTATCATATCGTTGGAAGGAAATCATACCTATCTTATATATATCATAATTTATCATACCTAGCAAAGCATCATGATCGAACGTTTTCCAATTCAAATACTCCTCTGGGAGCAATTGGCAACAGTGAGTTATCTCGATCCAAGTCAACTTCTAATACCCAATTCAACTAATAATTCAAGAATTCTTTACTAATTTATAATCATAATTAAAGACAGTTTATAAAACATGAAATTTATTCTACACAATTCAAATGAATCAAATATTAAACCAGACTTTTTTTTTTATCATATCGTTGGAAGGAAAGAGGAGAAGCGGCGTTGCTAAAACGGAAATGGTGATTACGAGAGATTTAAAGGGCTCTCTTGGTTGTACCAATCGAGGAGTTCTGCTAACCGAAATATCGACTAGCGTCCAAGCCTATCGCGCTTAATAAATAATCGTTCTGCAATCGGCAACTCGTATACTACGAAAACTCGTACGATCATACCAAGTTTTCCTACCTTTGAAAGTATACTTCTGGCAGTATTGGAGGAGGAAAAGTCATATAACACATAGAGAAAAAGTGAGAAAAACGAAAGAGAGAGAGAGAGAGAGAGAGAGAGATGTAGTATCCGTTTTATTGCTAGGTTGTGTATACGTGATGTGTAGAGATACGTTTTAGTCGTCTAGTTTTTTCGTAGCTTCTAGTTTGGCAGTAGTGGCTGATTTAAAATTCTGATACAGCCAATGCTAGAGAAGGACCTTTTCCTCGTTCCAGCTTACAGCAGCAGCCCTCTTCATCTTGATAACTGCGCAATAAAGCAGAAAAATAGAGCGGGTACCAGCGAAGTTTCGTTGGAGGGTGTAAAGGTGAACTGGCAGGGAAACTCTTCTAGCGTCAAGTAATATTTCACGGGGGAAAGAGCGTTCAGGACACCTCGGAAACTGTTGGGGTTCTCTGTCTTCTCACAAGTTCGCATATACTAACGTACCACGTTAGTAACGAGTAGCCGTTAGTCGAGCTTTCAATGTTCCAACCACTCTCTTGTTTTTTTTTTCCCCCATTCAATTTCAAACGTGCCATTTCTTCTTCTTTTTTCAACTCTTCTTTTACTACACCCAATCCACCTTTCGTTTTATATCCTCTTACTTTGTTTACTAGCTCGCTTTACACACCGTTCACTTTCCGAGAAAGTGTTTCTATATCTCTCACTGAAAGAAGAATCAAGTATCATCGAAATCTCTCTCTTTACACAGACTCCTACAATCTCACGAATTTTATAGATAAATAACACAAGCTATGTTCTTTTGAAACCAATTTCTATATTAACTAGAATTATATTAATGATAAGGAATTTCCAAGGTATCCTTAACGGAGAGTTATAAATCTGTAAAAACGTGGGATGCTGGCTTCTTGTGGACGAGTGGAAGCAGATGGACTCTCGAGTATAAATACGAACTGCCCAGCATCCAGCTTGTCCTTCTTACATCCATATCGCGCAGAGAGAGAGAGAGAGAGAGAGAGTACTCTATTTACCGTAGTATGAGAACTCACATACTTCCAGATAAAAACCTGCACGCTTTTCTCTCAGCGAAGGTATACTTGTAACGCATAGTCCAAAGGGACCAACCATATTTCATCTCCCTCTTTCTCTCTCTCTCTCTCTCTCGGATAACCATAAAGTAAAGTTAACGGGATAGGTGGATGTATGTGTGTGTGTGTGTGTGTGTGTGTGTGTGTGTGTGTGTGTGTGTGTGTGTGTGTACGAGCAGGGAGATATCGTTCGACCCGATGCCCGAGAAATTCTTCTATCAATCTCTGCATTGCTTCGTAGTATCGCACTACCTCTAGTGGGGAATAATAAAAACAAAAAAAAAAAGGAATTCCATCACCGTTGGAATTCCCTGCTTTTTGTCGAGTTTTCTTGGCACCGACAAGGATTGATGGGATTTGAGCTGTTTGTCTCTGGTTAAAATATTCCCTTCTCACTTCGGCTTAACAGGATCAGAGTGTTTGTGTATAGTAGCAACTTTTTCTACCTTCTCTTTTGTTTTCATCTCTCCTTGGTTTTTTTTTTATGTCTGTTGGACGAGAAAAAGAGTGTGCTTTATTTCTTGAAATTTTAGATAAGATAAGAAGCACTGTCATCTCGTGATGACAGTAATAAAATGATACTAGTCAGATATTAAAATAAGATCTGCTTTTTTTTCTTTCTTGATTTAGATATTTTTGTGTTGTATGTATGTTTGTATTATTTCTGTGAAAGAATTGGGAGTGGTTGTGTGTCAGAGAGAAATGGGAGTTCCACGTCATTGAGATATAAAAGGTTCTGCAAGGGCAAGGATATATAAACAATGGATTGCAAGGGTTGTAGAAGGATGGGATGTCACTGAGAATGAGTCAGACAAAAGGATGAGACTTAATCTTAAAACATATGTATATTCTTTTTGCAAAGCTCTCTTTTCCTTGACAAGTTCACACTCGAGTTTTCTAGTGTAACAGTTTTTCCCTTGCAACGCTACCTTTATAATACCTTCACTGAATTCTTTCTCTCCCACTTTTCTTCCTCCAGTGCGGAAAATATTGCCTGGAATCCAAGTACTCGGCCTTTTTTTCAGCACATTTCTTCAAAAAGGTGTACAATATAATGTTAGCCGCGCACGTGAAATTCGTTTAAGAGAAGTGAGAATTCCCTTTGTGTGGGAAAAGGGTGCTATAATCCGTAATAAGCTCGAAGCCTTACTTAATAAAGAGCTTTTGCTCGCTTCGGTTGGAGAAAGGTAAGCGTTAACAGTGGCGGCAAGAATTCCCCTACATTTACGAATCCCTTTTCCGAGTTCTTAAGAAGAACGTAAAAGTAGAATTTACCCTTTTTCTACTTTTGCCCGTAACTTTCTCCTTTTAAGCTCTTTATCTCCTTTTCTTTATCTTCGACTATGCAAAAATACTCTGGTTTGTCTAAGTTATTTTGAAAACTTGTTAATATTAAAAGAAATATTCCCTCTCAATTGTGAATTCTTTTTCAGTAGTCCTTGATAAGAACATAAAAGAATTGACCCTTTTCTCTTTTACTACCACATGACTTTCTCTTACCAATCTTTTTATCTTCTGCTTTTTTTTTTTTATCTTCTACCTATCAGAACATCAGCACCCTTGCTTTTCCTTGCCACGTGCCAACTCTTCGTCCCTTGAACTGGCACATCCGAGTAATCCGTCGGCTTCGTTCACCAGTCGAATCTCGCAACTTCCTCCTAATAAGATCGGGCTTTGAGAAATGGGCGTCGGGCTTGTTTCCTGTCTCGCGATCGAATTCCAACGCTTCTCTTCCTTTGGATTGCGTTCGATAGTAGTCACGCGTAGAGTTGGTTCTGGCTGCGGTCTAATAAAATCGACGTAGTAGCGTCGCGACGCTCCTGCCACAGGAAATTCGAGAGCGTCGCAAACCGTCGCTTGCTCGGATTAGTAAGGCTTCCTCCTCTCTTCCAACGACTACCTTCGTATCTTACCCTTCTATATCCTTGCTTCCATTTGCAACCTTAATCTTGTTTGTCCAACCGTTCGCGATGGTATTAGATGGCAAAACTCATTCTCTATTTCTCTAGTTCTCTTCCGTTCGTCTGATTCCACTCAGCAACACTTTTACCCAGATTGCAAGTCGACTCTTCTAATAAAACTTTATTAAAAAACCAGATTCCTTGACAGTTTTCTAACAAGGGGAGGTCGTTGTAAACATTTTTAATTTCAAGATTGTCAAACCGTGTCAATTTTTTTATGCTGGCAGGTATTGATGCAGGCATCGAAAAAGTTTTATAGATTGCTGCTCTAGAGTCAATAGTTTAATTAGAAAAAATCAAATATGTATGTGGAGTGAATTGCAAAAAATTGGTTAAAAATGGGATTTTTCGTAATTTTGTAAATATATGGGGACTACTACACAAATATAAACCAATTTATCAAATTACTATTATCTTGTCCCTATACATTTACAAAGTGATGAAAAATCCCATTTTTAACCAATTTTTTCTAATTTACTCTGGATACATATTTGTTTGTTTGTTTTCTAATTGAACTATTGACTCTAGAGCAGTAATCTATAAAACTTTTTCGTTCCCAAGATCAATACCTACCACCATACAAAAAATGATAATTCACATGGTTTGACACTTTTTTAAATTTAAATGTTTACAACCATTTTTTACAAAGTTGTGTGGCCAGATACCCTTAATGTTTTATACTTTGTTTATACTCACCAATACCTAAAGTTTAAGCCAAGTCCCGCACAAAAAGCGCTCGTCCAGGTCGCGCGACCTCCCCTTGTAAGTAGTACAGGGTGATTCACTTGCCTTTGAATCGCCAATGACGGATATACACCGTTAAAAATGGTATAATTATACGGCGTTGAGTAATTTTAATATAAAGGATGATATACCGAGTCTTTTCCACACATTGACATTTATTTATAATATCAAATTGTACCAATAATGGAAATAATTGGAACTCGAGTGTGACGGGGATGATTAAAAGGTAAGTGAATCACCCTGTACAGCCTGTAATAAATGTTAATGAGTGAAAAAGACTCAGTAAATACTGCTTTATATTAAAATTACTCAACACCGTATAATCATAGCATTTTCAACAGCGAATATCCATTATTGGCGATTCAAAGGCATGTGAATCACCCTGTACACACTGGAGATTTAAAGGACGAAAATTTGATTGAACGAAAGATGAAAGAATTGAAGGGTTTGGTCCAGCATCGAAGGATGTTGATGAGAAAGAGAGAATCTTATAAGATAATCGATGTATTTTCACTGATCCTTGTAAAAGCTGATGATTGCTCTTGAGCTTGCAAGCTTTTACACTAGTTTACACAAGCGACAAGCTAGCAATGCGGCTAAAAGGTCCCAGTTTCCATGTAACCTATTTCACTAGGAACTTTCTCTCTATTTCTCTTTCTACTCTCTTTTCAAAGCTTTCTATTTAGCCAAGGAAATCTCTTTGCCGATCTTTTTGCTGGAAGCAGTGCCTCGTTAACGTATTACGCGAAACGCAACCTGCCATAGCAAGCTTTCCTCGCGATCTCCTGTAATTTGAACTGCCGGAACTGCTAGCAAACTTTCGGCAAAGTTACCTGTTTCCAGTTGGCGCTCTTTATCTTTCTCTACGACGCCCTCTCTCTCTCTCTCTCTCTCTCTCTCTCTCTCACTTGCTATGTCACACACACACACACACACACATACACTTTCCATAGCCGTTTGAACTGGCTAGTTGGAGTTGACCTATCCCAGCTAATGCCAACTGGTGCGCTTGTCCTAAAAGGTCATGAAAAACATTAACTCTCTGTTTAAAAAGAAAGTATTATCCTTGAGTTTATGTCGCGTTAAATAAATGAATGTTGGTAGAATAAAGATATTTAAAAAATATTTATAAGGATTTATTAGTATTGAATAGATGATTTAAAATAAATAAGTCTATGATATGTTTTTGAGAAGTCATGAAATAATCGTATCATTTCTCTTGGGTAATTAAAAACGACTAATTTTTAATATCGGATTTTCGTAACGCGAGCGAAGAGCTTACTTAATTCGATTTCATGTTTTTACGCGTCCAGTTGGTATCCCAGCTGAAAGAAGTTAATTAGACTAATTGAACATCGAGTTTAGGTGTTTTTTTTTTCCCAGAAGCGAGGAACGCGTTGGCAGGTGGAAAGCATAATGCGAGGATAGGAATTCGTAACGCGATTATGAATGTTGGAAGGTTTTGTCAGTGAAGGAAAGTAGAAATGGTCCGAACAAAATGCTCGAGCTCTCTCAATTCTCGTTTAACACCAAACCTTTTCGACCCCCTCTACTTGATCCATAAATGCAGGCTAGCGTGATTAATGAGCGGGCTATCAGTGTCGGTGGTAATTCGGTGTTATTTCAGTATTTTCTACTTAAAGCGTCGCGGCGGCGCCGCTCTCGGAAATGTTCCCGATTAATTTCTGCTCCAGCCTCCGATTTTACCGCTGGTAAAATCGCCCGGCTTATTACGGCTTATTTTGCCGCAACGCTTTTTACCAAGCAGCAGTAGCAGCAGTAGCAGCTGCTGCTGCTGCGCTTCCGATGCCTGATTCCCGCTGGGGGATTAATTTAACTTTGCGCTCCAGTAATGAATGCCCGATTTATTCGACGCATTAGAAGAACCAAGATACCACTTTTACTTGATGATAATGTTCGACGATGATTTTTTTTTTAACTGCCTTTCAATTCTGTCAAGTGCCATTGGAAATTTGTAGAGTTCTCTTGGAAAGATAGATAATTTTCGTGAGCTTTGTTTGTTGATTTATATGTTTGTTCTGATTGTTTGTCGTCGATCTTTGATTCTTGCAGGACAAATATTACTTCACTCTGAAATATCAAGTGTGTTTTATCTCTTCGAGGAGAAATATTGTTTACCCTTGCTAGATCCGCAATCGAGAAATTGTTGAGAGAAATTCATACGGAAACAACCCTGATAAATCAAGTAGAGTTGAAATCAACAGAAGCTTTTCTCCAGGAAATTTGTCCTATCCTGGTTGGAAGTTTCGTCATCAACCGGTGGTGGACACCAACGTGCTCTGATCTCGCTGGTGCAATTTTCCTCGACCACCCTTATTACTGAGGATGTCCTTTAGCAGCCTTAAACTAATCACTCGAGTTCCATGAAACGTGGTTGAACTTTAATCCAACTCAGGATCGAATGAAACTTTGAATTAGACTAATCAAACCTTCGAATTTGATCTTTATATTTAATAATAATTAATGAAATATTTCTGTATCGAAAGAAAAAAAGAAACAAAAATGAAATTATCAAATATCAACGTACAATGATAGTATAAAGGAAAAGAATTAAAATATAGCTCGTATTTCAGTTAATATGAAAGGGAAGATTCAGTATAGGCGACTTCGACAGGAGCAGTTCACCATATTTATTTAAGGGATAAGGGAGAGCACAGCTCTTGGAATTGGATTTTTGCCAGAACAGCAACGGAAACCTATGCTCCCGTGAAATTCAGTGAAACGTGCAATCGGCATTCCATACGGCATACGCCAGTTTCTCATTTGATACTGCGAGTGCATGCGAGGGTAAAAGGGAAACAATACAGTATAAGTTGAGATAAGGTTGAAAGCGTTTGTTTCAGGAAATAGTGTTAGTCTGGAGAAAAGCTAGACATAAAGGATTGGTGAGTTTAGAGGGAAAGCATGAAATAGTGGGTGTTACCAAGAGACGAGAGTTCGCCAAAGGATCGAAATTGTGTCAGGGCACGTCAACAACTCTGTTGACAGTAAATAAATCCTGTAGTAGTCAGACTCGTTCCACTAGCAATTCCACATACACACTTACGAATCTATGATCACATCGAGGACTTTCAGTCGACTTCTCGAATTAATCTTTCAAGCTCTCTTTCCTTCTTTTTTTTTACTCTTGTTTTCTCTCTCTCTCTTTCTCCTCCTTCACCCTTTTGCTTCTCGGATATCGAAGAATTCGGACACGTCCACGGCACGTGCTCGACTCGCCTCTAACTCTCTTTACTCTCGACTACCGCTTCCATTCTCCAGGAAACGCTGCGACCCAATAAAACGAATGATCTTCTTATTTCCGTATAATTAAATGTACATTAAATGGAAGTCCCGCTCGACCAGGAAAATTGTTTGCCTCAAGCAGAATCAAGCTCGACGGAAACCTGCGTTGGAAAGCAATTATTCAGAACGATGTTTATAAGTGTTTTTGGGATAATTCCAGCATTTATGTCACTGGTTTTATGTTTTCTATTCGTTTTGATACTTAAATAATCGATTTATCAAGTGTTCGCCAAAGTCGAAGAACCTTCGAAAAATCGAAATTTTTTTAACCACCCTTCCCGACCGTTTCAGGGTTTGGTATTTCAGGCAGTGATTCAGTATTTAGCTAGAAAACAGTGATATGAATTCCAGAACCTCAGGTCAAAGTTCATTTTTTGGGCCAAAAATTCGTGAAGGGGTATACCCAGAAATATTTGTAAAAAAATAAATTTTGAGCTAGGGCTCTGGAATTTATATCATATCTTCCTTGATGCAAGAAAACATTCTCCACCAAATTTCAGGCCCATAAATAGTCAGGAAGTATGTAAAAACATGGGAAGAACCATCAGAATTAGACGAAAATGAATTATTCAGGATCGGTTTTCTATGTGTTTTCGGTACAATTCCGGCATTTCTACCACTAGTTTTATGTTTTCTATCCGTTTTGATACTTAAACAATCGATTTATCAAGCGTTCGTCAAAGTCTAAGAACTTTCGAAAAATCGAAATTTTTTGAAGAGGTACATATGGAAAAATTTGCGAAAAAATGAATTTTGAGCTAGGGCTCTGGAATTTATATCACTTCTTCCTTGATGCAAGGAAACATTCCCCACCAAATTTCAGCCCCTCAAAATGTCGGGAAGCTTGGGAAGCATGGAAAACCCCGTCGAAATCAGATGAAATTGATTATTCAGATGGCTTTTTCCAAGTGTTTTCGTTACAATTCCAGCATTTCCCTTTCAGAAATTTACAACAAAATGACATGTGAGTTAAGATTCTGGAATTTTCTGGAAAACTTGAGAGAGGTCGACTGGAATGGCTTAGTGTAATCTTCGTGACGATTTGCGTCTACGGTGATTTCGTGGGACACAGAATTTCCTGGGGGAACTGAACGTGGCTGTAAAGAACAGCGACGTGACGGTGAATTCGTTCGGCAGAAAACAAAGGCGACTTGCGTGACGTGCCATAATTCCGTGGCCGTCGTCTTCGATATCGATGGGAACGATGGTGAACGCCAAGACGTTCACCTCGTTCGTCGCGACAGAAGTGCCTCGGCTTTTAATGCGCCGACACGCGAGTCCATTCGATCGCTGGTTCAGATTAAGTTAGCCGTATTGATATCGACCACTTCCCAGTCGTCACGCGAACCTACGATATTCAATTAAATACCTTGCAAAAAGTAAAATTCCACATCCAAATTCCAAAAACTAACTACAATTTTCCATACTATTATTTATCTTTATACCATAAAAAAATAATAAAATTAACTAAAGAAATATATAAAACAATCTCCGTCATCATACAGAATAAAGATAATTTCTATAATTAATAAAAGTACCAGGAACCAAAGGATTAATGTAAATATATGATATATTCTAAGGCGCAAGTAGTATAAGTCAACGCATGGTCAGACAGAACGGAGCTAGTTTTAAAAGTACAGATTTCTATAATTAATAAAAGTACCAGGAACCAAAGGATTAATGTAAATATATGATATATTCTAAGGCGCAAGTAGTATAAGTCAACGCATGGTCAGACAGAATGGAGCTAGTTTTAAAAGTACAGATTTGCTGTTTCATAAGTTTTCTTAACGCATTGTTGGAGGACTATTTTGCGCAACAGCTAATGCTTCTCACCGCATTACAGGAAACGGGAGCAATACGGTAAGCGGGTAATGTTAATTGCAAATTCGATCGCGAGGAGCCGCGCAGCAGCAGCAGCCTGGCGCTGAGCGTGCAGGCTGTGCTCGCATGAGGGAAGTAATGCTGGCGGCTTTCGCGACATAATAGACACTGTGGAAATGCGCCGGCACGAACCAATGTGCTAATTAATTCCGCGCGCTGTCCCAACCTGCCACCCGTGACCAGCATACCTTTACATATTCATTATAAGAGAGTCGCATAAAAAATTCCACCATGTCAAAGGCGAGTATTCTTTATTGCTCCAGTTTCCTAGGAAGCCACTAAGTCGATTTGAAATATAATATTCGAGAAATGATATCAATGTTTTTAAGATCAAAGAAAGTCAGAATGAATTATTGACTTGAATTATTTTGGAAAAATTGTTAATTATAAAACGAAAATATTATTCTTTAATTTTTAACCTTTTATTTTCTGTGTATTTTTCTATATTTGTCGGTGAATATTACATTACTGAACCTCGATTTTTTCTTGATTGCTTATAAAAATATTTGATGGTCAAATATCGTGATGTAAAAGCAGAGCAATAGAGGGTGCTGAAAAATTCTGCAGGTCCAATTATCGAATGTACCAAAAGCGAGGGGGAAAAGTCGACTTAATCAAGACCGTTCCTGATAAGCAGAAAGGCAAGCAGGAGAGAATTCGCGCAGTGATTTCGCCTGTTAATTGTCGCAGTGGTGCGAGGTGCGAGGCGATTGTTGTGCGAGCGACTTAATTGAGAGGCGCGCGCTTGGAATTAACACGCGTGGAAAACAAGGCTACAAACGCAGTACCGTACTATTTAATTCCCTCGCAACATATCCCATTTCCCTTCAGTCGTCTTTTTAACAATGA
This sequence comes from Ectemnius lituratus, assembly GCA_910593735.2. Taxonomy (NCBI): domain Eukaryota; kingdom Metazoa; phylum Arthropoda; class Insecta; order Hymenoptera; family Crabronidae; genus Ectemnius; species Ectemnius lituratus. The sequence continues at coordinate 3,909,181 of OU343042.1, forward strand.
AATCACGTATGAAATTCCCTTGGAAAAATCAAAACTAAACCTCCAATAACGCACGATTGATTCTCCAACGAAAGGGACTTCACCACTCACGGGAACCACTGGACACAGTATTTCTGAATGCTTGTCAAAGATAAATTGGCAACAAAATTCATACATCGACCCTTCGAATTCGTACACCCGGATACATTCAAACCGGACGTGTTAATTAGAGCTGTCAGAAAGCGAGAGAAAATATCGATTGACAAGAGAATTATTGACAAAGTGATAGCAATGCTAGTTCAGTTCATGTCATCTTCGTTCGATGTGTATTATACGGGTGTGTGCGTTCGTTGGTAGTACTTCACCTTTTAGCACCCGCTCTTCTTCACTGTCATCCGGATCGGTTGAGTGCGGAGTCTCCATGAGAGCTCGAAAGAGAGAAAGAGAGAAAGAGAGAGAAAAAAAGAGGAATGAATAGGATCGCAATCACTGTCGAAGACCTCTCGAACTACTTCAAAGCAGTCGATCGCTCTGATCTATGCTCTTCTTTCTCTTCATCCCTTTCATCCTCTCTTCTTCACATCGACTTTAATTTATCCTTCTCTTTTCCAATGACGAATTCACTCACCCTCAATTACGATCCAATCTCGATTGATCGACGAACGAATACGCGTGAAATCCTTCCAAGGATAATAATTAATCGATGAACATAGATAATCGCTCATAGTTCACGCGGAAAATATGAAGAATCGGTGAGTGATAATTTCCCAGGAAAATAATGTCGCTGCTATTCAATATTCAACGTGGGAATCAGGCTGTATCATCAACATGCCTTGTTCATAAATCGCCCACTTCCCACCCGAAAACCGAGGCTCGAATCCGCCTCTATCGTCGAATACCGCTGTAACGCTCGCTTCTCGCTCGCGGACATTGCCAGACAATACTGCGCTGGTTGTGGTTTAACGCTCAACCAATACCAATTACGCGCTCGTCAGTAAATAATTTCTGAATTAAACAGTGCCGAGACATCCTGCGAACGAAACCGATGGTGTTTGACATGTTTGAAATAATATGGTTAGAAAGGAATATTAATTATAAAGGTATTTGAATTAATTTTTATCATAGCTTTATATATTATATTTTTTAAATGATATTTAGAAGAAAGTCTGTCATTTGAATTAAATGAATGAGTTTTTCCTGAATAAGTGCATTGATATAACACGAATATCAAGGTTTATTTCGTGTCAATGGTGTCAGCCAGATTAAACTACTCGATCGAGGAATTCTCTTGCTGTCAAATCATACTGACGTTTCGCTCACAACTTGATGAGCCGTGCAAGGGTGCTTAGGATCAGGACAGAATAGTACTCGATAATCTCTCGATCACGCGCGATCCTGGCTTCGAGAGCTTTTTAATCGAACCAGAGATACTCGACTCGTGATCCTCGTGAGCCATGATAGAGAGATGCTTTCAACCAACGATTCGCTTCCCATTATAGTCCAATCACCACCGTTCTAATAGAACGATCACTGATTTTCAGTACAAAACTGTAAAATTAATAATTAATCGAGTGAATTTATTCTCGTTTCCAAGGACACTTGCAAATCATAATCACTTAGAGAGTCATCGAATAATAGCGAGCAATTTTAATTGAAAATAATGAGAGGAGTTTTACGATCGCTGTGGGAACTTTTATAACAGTGGAAGTAGTAAAAGAGCCCTGAAGGGAATATAGCCCGATAAAATTCTTAGCTTTTCGACAGTTTTTACGAGTGCCCGTTTCACTTCGACCAACTCCTGTGCTACTTCCGGTCCTCCCCTTCGAACACCCACGGGATTCGTATCACCGGTTATGTCTATGCATCATAAAACATTCCGATAGATTCGAAGCGAAGAAGGATGTGACAAGAACGAAACACCACCTGATGTCGCATGAGATATTCCAGTTGGATAGGATTTATGAATAAAAGAGAGAAATTCAAGTAGAATCAGCTCACCTGAAACGATACCACTTGAAAGAGCAAGTGGAAGTGGACGCTCCGCAGTCGGACACATTGCGTGCTAGAGAAATCTCGTGGTTTATATGGGAAATATTTTATAAAACGAAATAGCTTCCAATGTAACTTGTCCTCATAACTTTTCAAGTATTTCCTTGGATGTTTACAAGCATCCAAACATTTATGAACATTAATAAATCATCGATCGTAATATCTGGCTTCTAGCAGAACTTAATAGCAAAGCACTTCAGCTTCTAATGCTACTAAATTCCAGGAGCTTTTCTCCTTGAATATTCATGAGTTTCAAACTGAAAACTAATACCACTGCTCCCTCAGAATCTTGGTTGATTCAATGTTCAATCATTACTGCTTTTCTCCATGAAAGCAATTGGCAAAATAATTACACTACTTATCGAACGACCTAGTTTACGAGCATTGCTTTTTCCCACACTCTCTCCTGTCAAGTTCAGTTCCGTTGGTCCTTCGGATAGTGATCGGACTTTCGGAAATAGTGTTAGAAAGTTTCTCTCCGGAAGGACCGCCGCCGCCGCCGCCGCCGCCGGCGGATAAAAACTTTTGCGGGATTAAACTTTCGCCCCGATTTCGAATTCCACGTCCTTCGTTCCACGTTGAAAGAGAAAGAGAGAGAGAAAGAGATAAATGAGAGAAAAGGAGAAAGAGCTATCAGGTTGCGGTAGTTGGGTAGCAGTGATTGCCGAACAAATTGCGAGACTGAGCTACTCGAGAATTAGCACTGACGATGATTAATCCGCGCTGATTATCGCCTCTCCAAGCGATGAGAAGGAGAGGGAGGTGAAAAAGCGATGGCCAGGCGAGAACGAATGAAATCATAATAACCGGTAATAGCTTTTACCCCCCCTCCCCCCCCCTCTCTCTCTCTCGTAAGTGCTGCTATTTTCCAGGGAGCTAGCTAACGAAGTTTTCGTCTCGCTCTCGTTAGCATAATGCTTGGCTAAAAATTTTAATGCACACGCTAGCTTAACAGATTTCCCATAGTATCTCCTACATAATTGGTCCATTAAAGTAAATTGAACCGAAAGGATTTTCACGAGAAGCTATATATGTCGATGATATAAACGAATCATTAAATTTCTCTGAAAAATGTCAGTCATTTTCATGAATCATTGTGTTTCTTTCTTATAATTCAACTTCCTTAAGTAGAAAGGGTTCGATGAATGCGAGGTCTGGTATTATTCAGTAAGAGGACTTCAGCCAATTTCGGCGCCGGTGCTTCCTTCATCGGGCGAGAAGCACAATTGTTAAGCAACCAGTCGTCGCAGCGAACTTCGTCCCGGTAAATTCGTTCCAGGGTCTCTCTCTCTCTCTCTCTCTCTCTCTCTCTCTCTCTCTTCGCGTCGAGAGGCCGAAAGAGAACGACGCGTACCTAGAGAAACATTGTTCATTCGCAAACTGGCATTTCGCAATTGCGAATTCACCGTCCGCATGATTTAGCGCCTCCAGCACAACACACACACACACACACACACACACACACACACAGCTATAGAAAACAAGCAAGGGAGCCTTGTGCATTGTTCGATCATACCTTAATTAGAGAGCGACGAATACTTGACGCGAGGGAGCGAGAAAAAAAAAAGGAGCAAGATTCCTCTTTAGCTATTATTCCATGCGCATGGAATGCTGAATGCTTTTCTTCCACGGATAATAATGACATTCTTTCGAAATTAGCCATTACCAAGCCTTGTTTCGTCTGACGATACCTAAAGCCTGATTCACACTACAGGAATTCTTTGCAAAAATGATTACGTAAGATGAACTAGCATTAATGATAATTCTTTAAAATACATATTCGAATAGAAGAAATAGAAATGGACCGTTTATAAACTTTTTATTTATAACGAATTAAAGAAAGTAGACTTACATCACTGTCAAAATAAATAGTCCAAATCTTATAGTCGTGCATCATATAAGACAGATGTGAAAATACAATAGCAAATATGTGCCCATAATTATGAAAGTGGTCTAAGTCAAAATTTAAAGAAAAAATGAATTTATCACTTATTTCACACGACATGATTTTAAACTAAATTTATTCAATGTCATTTTTACGATAGAAATATATGACTTAGACCACTTTCTTAATTATGGGCAAATATAACATTCGCATATTAAGAAAACAGATAATCACTGTATGAATCATTTCAAGCAGAGAAAAGAGGCGTTTGTCGAGTGGTAGAAAATTAATATCACCCTGGTTGGTTGATATATCGTTTCATTTGCCAGTTTATTTGTTTCTCACTCAACCGTACATAGTATATATATATGTGTATGTGTACGTGTGTGTGGTTCGTTGCCAGGGTCAGGCTAGAAACAGCGATGCAATTTCAATTCCACCTTTCAACTCGTTTCGCCGAGCGCATTACGCGCCGACGTTTCCGACGCCATCTGAACCAGCCCAGTGTGTAAATACTCGTCGAATCGAGTCGGAAGCATCGAAATGCAACCACAACCAATCCTCTCACCATTTTAATTCCATGTACCTATAAACTTATCAAGTACTATAAAAGAAATGTCTGACATAACAAAACAAAAGCGATGTGTCTACGAATTTTTAATAGTATTTCAATAATTTTTGACAGAAAAACAACAAGGAGGAATTCGAATTATAAAATAGGTGAGAATATCAGTGAAGGAACAAGGACTCTTTTTACGCGCAGCCATTCGTCCTGGAATCCCGCAGCGAGTAACGCAGCCATATTTTTCGGTTGCCGGGCTCCAAAAGTTACGAACACCGTTCGCGATAAAAAGACGAGAACACGTCGTGACGGGCGAAATTTATGAAGGAGAGCGTCCAACGGCGAACATAAAGAAAATCGCCACTTGGAAAGTAGAACACTAGCATAACCATCACCTACTCAAATTATATAACTCACAAGATTTAACTCCATCAAAACAATATTAAAACCAAAAATACTAAATACTAATTAATCATACTAAAAAAAAAAAAAAACAAATCAGGTTAAGGTTCTTGAAGGTTACCGAAAGAACTAGGACTTTCTCGAGCGAGACCTTCGCGAAGATCTACTTCTCTCGTTTCCAGTGTAGCAGAATAATTCGGCTAAGCCAGAGAAGTAGTCCGCTCCACTTTGGAAATAAGTCTTCGCCAGTCTGCTCTTCCGTGCCTTTCACCCTTTATTCATCCGAGCTTCTTTTCTACGATCCGACTTTCTCGGCCGACTCGACCTTCGCGCTTACTTCCTGCTCTCTCTCTCTCTCTCTCTTCTTCTTCTTCTTCTCTTCTCTCTCTAGCACTTTCCTTCCGGCGTCCCTTCAATTAGGGCTGCGAGGCCGGCCGCTTTTTAATTAGCAAGCGGCACACTCGCCCCGAACTCTCTCTCTCTCTCTCTCTCTCTCTCTCTCTTTCTCTTCGTGTTGAAAGCCGCCGAGAAATTGGACCGAATCGCAGTGCGGCGTGCATCGAACGTACCAAGGATATATACGGAATGGCGCGCTCATTAATAGCAGAGGCATCAGTCGCTATTCTTCGCCCGCTGCGAAGCTCTCGTTTCATTTCCTCTTCTAGCTATAAAAGAGAGAAAGAGAGAAAGAGAGAAAGAGAGAAGGGGAAGCAACGGCCGAGCGAGTAATTGCATGGTGTGTGCTGGTACGTGCGGGGTGATCTCGGGCAAAAAACGATTTACGGCGAGGTAAGCGCCACGCCGGCAAAAAGTAACGAGTATAATCGCAAAATCACACTGGCACAACTACAACGACACACGCACGTGTGTACCAGAAGGTCTGGCGAGCACGTAGCACAAGAGAAAAAGAATAGGTCCAACATGAAAGAGAGAAAGAGAGAGAAAAGGGATGTGCTTGAGAAGAGGGTTCCCATATTTTTCTCGTATTTTCCACTGGCGATAATGTCATTTTTCCAACGGCTACTTTTTCACCCCAACCCCAGGTATTTCTATATCTACGACCAACCCCCTTTTTTAAAAATTCAACTGGCAATTAGCAGAGTTTTTAACTCCCACGATTTTCAATTAGAGGACTTTGAAACCTTTTATGAAGTATTAATCGAGGGAATTTTGAATTATGAATGTCTAGGATGGAGATTTTATATTTTGTTTAAAGAGATGTACTTTGGTGGAAATATATACTATTTGAATATCACTGACATGCACGAAATTGAAACGATATTAGTAAGATAGCCTTGATATTAGCATCTTTTAACATAAGTCATATAGAATATTCGATCGATACGACATTTCACATTCCAACGTTCTAAGAGTTTCATGTTCGCTAGTCACGGATCAGAAAAGATATTATTTTTCCATGTAAATTCGTTTTATCGATCCTTCTTTTTTCTTACCAGAGACTAGACTATTTCTAGAATGGTAGTAGTCGAAGTTCTCGTGAACGATTGCGATGTAGTATACTATATATTTGCTCGTAAATTTCCTAACAGCTTGGTTGGTCGACGGGCCAATTTGATACTCGTCCTGTGAGACACACGGCGTCGATTTATTTGCTACCTATTACCAATCGATACTACTCAGTTTTATCAGCAATCGAGCCAACTTTAATTCAGCCTTATTTACCACGATTCTGAATTTTCCACTTTCCAACCCTTATAACTTCCATTTCCACTTTTTCTTCTCCCTTTTCGAAGAGAACATCAATTTATCAATGTACATACTGTTTTACATAGCTTGATTATTGAACTGAATTACTCGATGTAATTGAATTGATTGCTCGTATGATTTACTCAATTTTGTATGGAATTCATTTAATTGCCCTCTTAGAAAATCCTTCAAACTCTGTTTATGAAATCGATCTTTCGTAAGGTATTCTAGGCTGCCGCTCGAGATGTATGTAATCCTTTTAGAAGCTCACTCAGAGATGCAACGCGCCCTAGAAATGTCCGTCTACTGCATCCGCACTGCTGCATTAATTATCGCTACTGTTTGAAATACGTAGCCCACAGTCGAGTTCTCCTTTTCTTACCGCAGGAAACATCACAGCTTATGCATGAGACAAGTGGCTCCACTTGCTAGGATAATGGAATTGGCTCTTGCTATTATCATTGAATAATTTCATTGGCTTCGAAATAGAATTTAATTGTCAATTATCAAACACAAATATATTTGTATGATTTTGCCCTGAGCGTTGAAATGTTATTTTAAGGAATATAATAATATTTAGTTACTGATAATAGTACTAAATGGATTTACAATAATTAAAAGAAAAACATTACGATATTCTCGTAGTTACAATAATTATGTTAACATCAATATAATACAATAATTTCTTATAATTGATAGAATAACAATATTAATATTCGTCAGAGAAATTTCATTATGTCATAATTGTAATTGTTTGTTGAAGGAAAAAGTAATGTTTCAATGCTAATAAAGTTATGTCAACGTTGTGTAGTGATTGTTTTTTTACTGCTGGAAAAATGGCAGTGGTAACTACATTGACGTAATGTTTCATTCATAGAAACTTCGTTCTGGGAAAATAGCGCGCTAGTTAAAGTATTATGGTGTGACTCGAGGATTGCTGAAGCTGTATCAGAAACAGAACTGCGGTTTCCGGAGATGCTCGAGTGGCATTCAGTGCCACCGTATTTCTCTTGTCTCGCGAGATCTCGTTTAAAGTATTCCTGTACATCGTCCAATAGAAATATGATCCTAGCAATTTCCTGGAATTCCTCGGAATAACAAGCTTCCGTTATTGTTCTTCTTTGCGCAAGCAACTCTTCTGGAATTTATGTAATTTCGTTATTGCCTTCGTCACTTTTAAAACCAGTGGCAATCAAATTGATTTTCACTCGTACATATCTCTTCTATCTTTCTATGCCTTGAAGATTATCAAAAAAGAAAGAGAACTTGTTTCTCAAAACTCTCGCAATAATGGAATTTCTACCAATAACATGAAAAACCAGTTTTATTTATTTTTCAATAACTTCGAAAGAGAGATTTTCAATTCGTAGTGAATGTTTGTTTTCATTTATCCACCTCTTGTGTATTTTTCGTTAGCCTTACAATAATAACGATGAGAAGTGTAGGAAATATTTTCATGTTCAGGATTTGAAAGTGTTGGAAATAAAGTGTGCTTTTGAAGGAAGTTGGTAAATAAGAGTAGTATCGTTCTAACGAAGTACGTGTCCGTTTCTGTTACAGTTTGAGAAGCGAGCAACCAAGCGGCTTGGACACAGGCGGGGTGCGGCTCGAGCTGAGCAAGGCACTCGACCTCTGGGCTCGCAACTCGAAACTCACCTTCCAGGAAGTTAACAGCGATCGCGCCGACATTCTGGTGTACTTTCATCGGTGAGTTTGTCCAAGGCCGACCATCTCTTCGCTTTCAATCTTCCATTTCTAGTAGGTGAAAGAAATATTCGTCACTCACCTGAGTCATCTCAAAATACTAGTTTTCATCTAACAAATTAAACTTTGATATTTTACTATCAAATCAAATTATAGTAATACTTTTACAAGAAAAATAAGAAAAGACGATATTCGATTTACGAACATTTCTACCTACGACATTTTCTAGAATATTATTTTAACATTACCCAATAAGATTGATAAACTTTATTGATAAATTGACTATCGGCTGACATCATTCTATTTTTCCAGAGGCTATCACGGCGATGGATATCCTTTTGATGGCAGAGGCCAGATCCTTGCTCACGCTTTCTTCCCAGGCAAGGATCGCGGTGGAGACGCTCATTTCGACGAGGAAGAAATATGGTTGCTGCAGGACGACAGCAACGAGGATGGTACGCGGAGATTCAATAACTTTCGTCCTTCCATGACCTTAAAACCTTTACTTCCAACATCCAACATTTCACAGTTAACTTATCGAAAGAAATTTCACCTTATCTTTAAATCATTCTCTTCCTAAAAATCCTTTTAATAACAAACATTTCAAATCCTTCAACTATCCTTATTTAATCTCCAATCAATAATCAAACTAATTTATTCCAGCAGTAATTAAAGTAGCAAATGGCAGTAAATATTTTTCTCTAGATCAAATTACATGGTGACCTCGACGTTCAGGTTCCACCAACGCTTTTAAAGCTCTCTCACGTTGATTTATGAGCATCTCGCCTAGCCAGAGTGAAGCTGCCTGGTGCCGCTCGGCTACCATTCGCTACTGGCAGTATCTCCTACGAAACTTCATGCGCAAGCCAGTGTGTCACTTGAAGTGATGCTGGCCATCGCTCAGCCAACCCGGTGCGGATAGTGCTGGTCATAAATAGTATAAAAAAAAAAAAAAAAAAAAATATCGCAGACCTAGATCCGCCATTATAGAGTGCGGCCCTTTTAAATAACTAGTATGCCGCATAAATTGCCCGCATCCCCAAGGACCATCATCCCATTGGTTCTTGCAGAGATTTCGCTTGGCGATCGAGCCTTCCACGAGTTATTATCTTGGCTGGATTCCAATCTACTCTGCCAACAGGAATGCAAGTCGATCATTCTGAATTCGTGATTTCACTAGATTAGAAGAAAATTCCCAATAAGGTCGCATCGATGTTCGATTTTTACAACAATCCTGGATATATCCTCGAAAAGAAATCTAACAAGTTCAAAAAAAAAGAGATTCACTCCACTCGATCGAATCGATAGGTCAAGTTTGCCAGACAAGTTTTTCTCTGGTAGAGTGACTCCTTCTTATCCTGATCGGATCGAACATTATTCCAGGGAATACTTGGTTAAAAGTGGGTCAAGCTTCGTTGAAAAAACAACCTGTTGAAGTGATTAATGTGCCAGTCGGGAACGTTAGGGAAAAGAATCCACGTCGCATAATCAGTCTCGCACTTTGTACGGTTTCTCTTGAATTCATTTGTTTCTTCCTCGCCATCCTTAATTGCTGTATTATTAATTACCCTTTTAGAGAATGTGGCTGCTGTAAATCCTCGATAATTAGCACAACTACCCGTCTCTTGGGAACGAACAATTCTCGCCAGACAAATCGATTTCATCCCCTAGCATTTATCACTTATAATTAGAAACGTAATTATTATAAATAATACTAATACGCTCGAATATAAACTTACGAGCAACAAGAATCAACGAACTTTCTCATTTATCTTTCATTTACATAGGATTAATTCCTGAATTACATCTGGCGTACATAAAATTAATTAAAGATACCAACTAATCCTCACAGGATTCCCGTGGATTAGTAAAACTCGAATGCTGAGAGTCCCACGTGCGCCGAAAGTGGTTGTTCCGCGTGGCGACTGTCCGAGGATGGATTAATCGAAGCGTCCGAGAACAAGGAACTCTCAAATTCAAGAGAGAATGTGTGAGAGAACAAGGGTGAAATTCTGAATCCAATTACGCGCTACGGGATCTGAATAGTTGGCCGAGCACTGGCTTGTTTAATTACCATATTATTAATTACCGTTATGCTAGCTGAAGGTGAACATGCTAGAGTCGCTCATTGATGCATTCCAACTAGATTATTTTTCGACTTCAATCATATAAATCTCAAAGAAAAATTAAATACACGCGCAAGCAACCCTTTGTGCATAAAAAAAGTTTGAGGAATACTTGCGCTGAACGTGATGCATAATAATTTAGGGACGAATTTACCGCTGGAAGATAGGAAAAGGTGGGATAAGAATATTACAGAATTCGTAAAGGCTTTTGTCTTTGAGCATAGAAACCAATTCAAACCTCACTAAAATACGTGTGTATTTCAAGTGAATGATATTTCGCACTCCCTTTAATCACAATTGAATGAGGATCGATAGCACTGTTGCTGTTGGCACACGATAAACACCCGCATCCCATATTAACACATTGTTGACCAACCCCGCACACCAGCACACTCCTCTGTTTGCTGGTAAATCGATCCTACCCAAATTTTAAACTAAAAAAAAAAGCCATCCAATCGTCGATGTAATATCGTTCTAGTTTTATGCGAGGCAATTATACGCCAATAAATAAATAAAATAGGATTTCGATTCTACGTGAAATAAACAACGCGATGATGAAAAGAATTAAATTTTACTTTATTTTACTAAAATAATACTTAAATTTGAAAATTTCTCATATTTCATAGACCATTTTATTTCCATTAAACTTTGATGGGTGACATAATAGTCGAGGGTTGATGGAGCAAAGCCACCATAACCATTCGGCGTTACGAAGACTAGAAGCCACGTGGATAATAATCCTCTATCAGGCATTGTTCTGGTCGAGTCACCGCTTTCATCAGCACTTGCAAAGCAATGTGTAAAATAGGATTTCGATTCTACGTGAAGTAAACAAAGCGATGATGAAAAGAATTAAATTTTACTTTACTTTACTAAAATAATAGTTAAATTTGAAAATTTCTCATATTTCATAGACTATTTTATTTCCATTAAACTTTGATGGGTGACATAATAGTCGAGGGTTGATGGAGCAAAGCCACCATAACCATTCGGCGTTACGAAGACTAGAAGCCACGTGGATAATAATCCCCTATCAGGCATTGTTCTGGTCGAGTCACCGCTTTCATCAGCACTTGCAAAACAATGTGTATAATCCTGAAAGCCTTCGCGTTCTTCCTTCTCTGTCTTTCTCACTAGACAAACATGTATATCCTTTTGGATCTTTCTCGCGTCATTGTAGTACACTTTAATTATCCGTCGTGTTATATGCTAGCTTTCTCGTTAAATGTATGCTATGAACTTCGGAGACAATAAACGCAAAGAGAGAGAGAAGGAACCTTCGATCAGCACAGGTGCGCTTTCGATCGCATGGAGACACAGAGTTTAGTCCGCAGGGACACAGGAGTGTGCACAGTAGTTTTCATTAGCATAGTTATGACGATGGTCGATGCAGAGGCTCGTAGAGGCCAACGCCTATTAATGCTTATCGTACAGCCTCTACTCTAATTGCTAATACCAGTGACTATCGACGCCCTTTACTCCTTCTAGTTCTACTATTTTGATTTCATTATTAAAAGAAATCCTTCATAAGAAATACTAAAATTGTTATATATAATAATATAATATAAAAAGATTGAAAGGAATACATAATCAATATTTAATAATATATGTAGTAAATAAACAGGAACGCGAGTGATTGGACGATTTTATTACACGTCTTGTCTCTTTTAAGGCTCTTAAAGGAATGAATTCACAAATCAATAAGCCCTCCTTGCACACGTTTGTCTCCTTTTTTAAAACATACAAATGTAGTCTTAGATAACTATAGCAGCATCACATTCACACACACACATTCTCTCTGACTTTATCATACAAGTCTCTTATATTATTTTATAATTCTCCTACATATATAACTCGATATTATAGTAGAATTGTAAAATATTCTTGGTAAAGCCGCAATCGATATTGAAAGGATCGTAAAATGCAAAATGTTATTAGTCCCTGTTACACTGGTAGTTTCGGTTGTTATCTCGCGGGCTCTCTCATCCGGTTATCTAGCAGTGTTGGGCGATCGATCTCATCGGTAATTGATAAATAGTGTCGGCCGCGTTCGAGATAGTTTAATCGTGACTGCGAGCCCTGGAATTACGAGTCCAATTCAAATTGGAACAAGATAGCATTCACAGCAAAACAAACGGGTATACACACGCGCACACGTGTGTTGGAAGTGGTAGCCGCGCGCGTTATCGCATCGGCGTTCTCCCGCCAGCATTAATGCCAGTTATGAATTGCTAATGTCGTGGCTGACACATTCCTGTCGGGATCCAGGCTTGTTCGTAAACATTCGCATCGAGTCGAGTCTGCTGGCGCAACGTTACTACCGATTTCCAAAGCTCCGGCTGCAAAAGCAGAGCTCCCATTCGCCAAGAGCGACGTAAACACGTATTTACGATCAACCAACCTATACCTTTTTACGTATCCAATTTTCTCCTATTGCTAGTGCTTTATGCTCGTATTGAGCTACAAATAGAAATGATGAACGTTCTTCCTTTATGTATAATACATAAATCGATCGGCACCAAGGATTTTTCGAACTATCTTTTATATTGTCGTTCTAGTTTTATTTTAAATAAAACAGTATGTTTCTAATCATTCTACTACGATCTTTAAAATACAAGGTAAAAGATAATAGAAAAGATAATATTATAGTTCAATATTGTCATTTTAGTTAAAATAAATTCCAGTTTTATACATGAATAATAATAGAAATTAGAAAAGGTAATACATTGAATGGTGCAAGTTTCAGAATGCGTATAAGTTATGATTGTGTAGGTAGTGCTTGTTATGCTTTGAGAGGAGTTTGAGAATATCGCGTGGCAGTTGTCGGGATAATCGCACTTAACCCTTCCCGGATCGATTTCAGCCTGGGAAAACAAGAGGAGGGAGCTTTAAGGGCGGCGGCGCCGCCGCCGCCACCGCCGCCGCCGTCCGATATGTGCTTCCTGCAGGATGCCGGCATTCTTCAAGGAAGTTGCCTCATTACAAAGTTCCATTGGCTCGATATTTTGGACTCGCGACGTTAATGCTGGCAAACTGCAATCCAACCCTGTTTTCCCTTGGAATATTCCTCATAAATTCATACTATATCCTTTAAAAAGAAACCTGTTAAATCATCCTTGACATTAATATTATCAAAGAATAGCTAGAAAAAGTATTAATACATCTAATATATTTAGAATCAATTTTCTTTAACTAAACTCAAATATATAATTAACTATGTTTATAATGAAAATCTGAAAGAATATTAGAAAATAGATTTAAATATCATTGAAGTCATTTAATCTATTTCTTAAATCTATTATTAAAGTATAAGAATTTTTCTTATTGCTCGTCGTTAAAAGAAACCACTGAATCTCTTTCAAGTGTTGTTTCTGGTGTGTTAAATGTCGCGTGGCGAGCGATTCTTCCTCGATTGCCGAGAGAGCTCGACTCTTTTGACGGGGGTGAGCGGAACTTCCGCCGGCGGGCGTCTCGACGCGCTAAGTTTTCTTGTTAGGAAGTTCTCGTGTCCGCGCTGCGGCCCAAGATCGCCGAGATAATAGCCGAGAGCTTTCTTACAAATCCTGATCTCGCAACTTGAGATTCACTTCTCACTGTTACTCCGACTTCTAAGGAATTCCCATTGGTAAAAAGCTAAGACTGTTTCCTCCTTACAGGATTGTTCTGCTCTTTCGAAGACCTTTGTATACACTTTACAAGATTCCTCATTGTTAAATCAACATCTTAAACGTAACGAAAGTGTGATTTTCTACTACTAAGATTCTTAAAGTACTAGCTTTAAAAGTTCATATTGTAAAAACACAGTAATTCAAGATAAGTATCGTGTCAGTGTTGAGTGTCGGAGCAGCTGTGAAAATTATCGGATTGATAGAGGGCGCGCGCTTGGGAAACTGGGCAGCAGGCGGCTCGTCAGTTTACACGTTGGATCCTCCGGTAACTCCCATGTCGGAGTAGAGTAATCCTGCGGGATGCTGCGTTGGAAGAAAGTTCTCTTGTTAGGAACAAGTAGCATTTCATGGATAGCAACGCTTCTCTCTCTTTCTCTTTCTCTTTCCCTTCTGTCATTTCATTCACCTTGTATAAACATAAGAAGAATAAAGCCAACCAAAAGTCTACTTTTCCTGATACTCTTCTGTCTTAGACTACTTCCGCTTTAAATGTACCAGAGCCGTCTTCCAGGCTGTCGAGCAGTGAAGTGACGCCGAAAAGATGAAGCACAAAAGTCAAAGGGTAAACGTGGACTTTCTCGAAGAAAGTAGGTCGAAAGAGTGGGTCGCGATAGTTCTATTAAAAAAAGAAAGCAACATTCCAAGAAAACTTGGCAACTATTTTTCTATTATCTTGGTTAAAAATAATGCTTACCGTTTCTTGAGAAATAGTATAGAAAATATTGTCGATTTGCCAAAGGGGATGTTCCGCCGGATATTTCTTGGAATAACAGTCAGGAGTAAAGGTATCTGGAATATTAAGCGGCACCTTTAAGCGCACCTTCAATCTCGCCCGAGGAGACACGCACTCTCTCTCTCTCTCTCTCTCTCTCTCTTTCTCGTATCCATCCGACAGGCTGAGATCGATCCGGAAGTTATTTCAGCTAAGAGACGCACTCCATAAGAGAAATAGCGAGGTCGAGTACAGAAACAGAAATAATATTTTCCCCCTTTGAAAAACTTCTAGCAAGCTTTTACATTCACTGTCCAGTGAAATATCTTTTTTGAACTCACCGAATTTCATGGAATGAAATAGGAAAAGTTTCATTGGAGAATTATTAACTACGTTCTCGTTTAATTGCTATAATCGAACAACTATGTCTCAGTAAATTTCGAGGAATTCTCATTTTTTTCTCTTAACAAATGTGATAGAAAGAGAAATTCAGCAAGTTTGCTTCGGTAATTACACTCGCCGCTCGTTTTTGAATACTTCCATCGAGCGCGCGCGAGCGTTTTGCTTCATTGGATTTTCATCCTGGGCGTAAGCTTAATTTCGCCTCGGCTGAATTTATCGCTGAAATACATTATCGTATTACCAGCTCGGCCCCTCGAGCTCCATTTCCACCGGGTTGCGCTTCGGAGAGACTAACGTTGCCCCGGCAAGAATTAATACCGCAGACCGATTTGTTGCTCGCTGAATTTCCTCGATCCCTTCTCTCTCTCTCTCTCTCTCTCATTCTCTCTCTCATTCAGTTCTACCTTTCGCATATAATTATGCACCGTTCAAATTAATATCCTCTGCCCATTCGATCCTGGCGCGTTTCATCGCAACGATTGAAATGAATTCTTCTCTTTTCTATTCATTGCTATTTATTGATTTAAAGCAGGAAATATTAAATTTTATGCAAATGTATTTGACGACATGAATTCTCTTAAGGATTTCTCGAAGAAGATTTATTATTCATATCAATTCTAGGTACAAGCCTATTCGCAGTGGCTGCTCATGAATTCGGCCATTCCCTTGGGCTCGCACATAGCTCGGTTCAAGGAGCTCTCATGTATCCTTGGTATCAAGGGCTCAGCCCTAATTACGAGCTACCGGAAGATGACAGACATGGGATCCAGCAAATGTATGGTAAGTCATTTAAAAGAATTATTTGTATTATTAATTATGAATATTTTAACTGGTCTCCTAAAATAATTATATTAAATATTTCTATATTTCAAGATTTACTATCAGTTTATTTCTACTAATGAATATTATTAGTCGAAAATTTAGACGTAATTCCTTAGGAAATTTATATCTTCCAAGAGTGCACCGGGTGTTAGAGTACTATCTTGGAAATCTAGAGACATTGCTTCTAGGAAGGCAGCTGTGCTCCATCGCGGTAAAGTTACATTTCAAACTAGTCGTCTAATTTCTCTGGTTTCTCTACTCCGACAAAATTCCCTGTAGGAAATTATCGTCAACGGAATTTCCCTGCAAGGCATTGCACGGAAAGATCCTTGCTCGTCGAGTGTGTTTGTTATCTCTGCTTCTATCTTCATCGCGATCTCTCTCTCTCTCTCTCTCTCTCTCTCTCTCTCTCTCTCTCTCTCTCTCTGACTCTATTTCCAACAGTCGGAGGTTGTCTTACAAGAGACAAAGTTTTGAAGCGGCCGTGACCGTTCTCTCGCTCGCAAAGTCCCGCGAAACTTATAGGAAAGTCTGGCAAGCGTAACTTGCCACTTTCGAAAATACTACTTACCACGGACAGTTAGCCCCGTTCTACTAAATGCTAGGCTTGGGAAACGATAGTTAATCGGCTAGCGAGTTGAATAGTCTGTGACCGATCGATACCACCCTCCATTGACCTCTTAGAACGAACTAGATGACCTACATTGTATCAGATGGAATTGATCCTGAGAAGTCCTTGGGAATCGTACGATATTAGAATGACTAATATCAAACATTTTCAATGCAATGATAATCTAAATAAGACTATTCCAAGGTAAATATATTTCTACGATATTAATATTACTAAAAATGTATACTTAATTACAATGACAATATTTCGAATGATTGACAAGTTACTATGTCGAAATATCAACCTGAATTCTTGATTATTAGTGCACAGGTGTTGTTTGTGGTGTTGGCAGTACGATGGATTTTGCAAGCAGAGTATAATCATTTGAGTGACAGCGTCAGGAGTTTCTGATAATTCCGTGTCTCGTCGGCATTCGTGTCACTCATTAAGTGTCTGTTATTCAGTCTGGCAGCAAACGAAGGCTAGAATTTCGCGGAGACTGCTGTCGCCGTTGCCGCGATACAAAGCGGCATCAACAAACAGTTGGATGAGGTGGGGCGGGCGGCGCCAGTAGAATCAGTCTCTACTGCGACAGACGTGCGTTTTGCTAGTTGTGTAGGGTGAAGGGAAGCCGGACTAAATGAAACGTGAATAAAATATAACGGATGACCAGGCTTCTTTTTCGCTGAGCAGACTAGCCAAGCAATTTGATAGGGCGCCGTGTCCACCCTTGCCAACTCCCTAGGGATTCCCATCCTCTTCGCCCCCCATTGTCCAGAATGTTTCATTCTGTCCCATCTGTTTATTTCTCTCCACACTCTTTATTCTTGGACGCATTGTCATTCTTCTTCTGTTATTTTAATTGATTTAATATTGAAAAATAGTTAATTCGAAATATATAGAAATATAATGTATTTGAAGAAAGTTAGAAATAATTTTTAATCATTCTTGGCTCGTCGTATTATCATTGTTCCTCTGTTATTTTAATTGATATAATATTGAAAAATAGGTAATTCGAAATGAATAGAAATAAAATCAATTCGAAGATAGTTAGAAATAATTCTAAGTAAGATTTAATCATTCTTGCCTCGTCGTATTATCATTGTTCCTCTGTCATTTTAATTGATTTAATATTGAAAAATAGTTAATTCGAAATAAATAGAAATAAAATCAATTCGAAGATAGTTAGAAATAATTCTATGATTTAATAATTCTGTAATATGATCGTCAAGCATATCAGTTAGTTTCTCTTGGTAATTTAACGTCGACGAAGCACATATTAGTCTCGCGTTTGCGCAGCCTCTTCAAACTTGCATTGGGAGCTCTCCTGGACACATGCTGGCGGAACAATTAGGGCGAGGCTGTCGACGCCGCATAATCCATTCGCTGATTCGGCCATCAATTACCAATAGGCTTTTTACTGGAACGAAAAGGGCAAGCGCGCGCGCGCCAGCGTCATTGGGAAATCAATTGTCCTAGCTGATGCTTTCACACTCTCTCTCTCTCTCTCTCTCTCTCTCTCTTGTTCGCTCGCCTTTGTTTTTGTCAGTGTTGTTTAACGTCGACAGAAAATGACCTGACACGCTTTTCTTCCTATCAGCGTTCGCATGGAGCTTATTCTTGGTATACACAGCCGCCACTGCGACGCGTACTTACTCAAAGCATTGCTTGTTCTTGCAATTAGCAGAGAGCGACATGTGAACACGTCACATGCAGCAGTTTCTTCTCGACGTCTTTCTAAACTACTACCTAAAACTTTGAAACAATATTCCTACAAATTCTCCTACTAATTCCATAATATATCTTAGTTTATAAGTCAAAGTTTATAGTATCATTTCTAAAGCTATGAAATATAACAAAACTTCCGCAACTTTTCAGTTAGTCACAAATAGAAACACTCGTATAAAATATTCTCATTACTGAAATGTTATTCACACGACTTTTCAATACGCGAAACCTAGATTGGAAATGTTACGATGAAAAAAAATCGGTCACGGAATAATTGGGAAAGATATAATCGATTCTAAGAAATCGATATTACCAATCGCTAATCAAGAGAAGTGGAACTTGATATAAGGTTGAAATTTACTGAGACTAGTTCAGAAGCGTAGACAATGCAGTTCAGGTACC